>VWZD01004199.1:333518-378407 GCA_013396695.1 Sakesphorus luctuosus | reverse complement strand
CCCCCCCCGTGCCATGGCTCCCCCGCGTGCCCCGGCTCACCTCTGTGCCCCGGGGAAGCCCATCCTGTAGAGCGTCACCACGACGGCGCCGCCGAGGCCCAGGTTGTGCTGCAGCGCGACCTTCGCCCCCGGCACCTGCCGCCGCCCCGCCAGCCCGCGCAGCTGCCAGCAGAGCTCCGCCGCCTGCGCCAGCCCTGAAACATCGAGCGCAGAGTCAGCCCGCCCCTGCCCGCGGGGCCGCGCACACCGACTGCGGGAGCGCGCTCCCGGCAGCCCGGACACCCCCGCGGGAGGTTCGGGAAGGCTCGGGAGGCCCGAGGGAAGGGGGGCCCCTTTGCAAGGCTGCCCTGAGTCTCGGCTTGTGTTACCCTGCTATTCCATCAGCTCTTTCCGCAGTTAGGGACCAGCTCCACACACACAGAATCCCGGGATCAGTTAGGTTGGAAAAGACCTCTGGGATCATAGTGTCCAACCTACGACCCAACACCACCTTATTAACTAGACCAGGGCACTGAGTGCACATCCAGTCTGTCCTCAAACACCTCCACGGATGACGAACCCACCACATCCCTGGGCAGACCCTTCCAGTATCTAATGACCCATTCTGGGAAGAAATTTTCCCTCTTCCTGTCAGCGAGTTGCAGAGAGCAAGAAGGTGTCCCCTGAGCCTCCTTTTCTCCAGGCTGAGCCCNGCACACCGACTGCGGGAGCGCGCTCCCGGCAGCCCGGACACCCCCGCGGGAGGTTCGGGAAGGCTCGGGAGGCCCGAGGGAAGGGGGGCCCCTTTGCAAGGCTGCCCTGAGTCTCGGCTTGTGTTACCCTGCTATTCCATCAGCTCTTTCCGCAGTTAGGGACCAGCTCCACACACACAGAATCCCGGGATCAGTTAGGTTGGAAAAGACCTCTGGGATCATAGTGTCCAACCTACGACCCAACACCACCTTATTAACTAGACCAGGGCACTGAGTGCACATCCAGTCTGTCCTCAAACACCTCCACGGATGACGAACCCACCACATCCCTGGGCAGACCCTTCCAGTATCTAATGACCCATTCTGGGAAGAAATTTTCCCTCTTCCTGTCAGCGAGTTGCAGAGAGCAAGAAGGTGTCCCCTGAGCCTCCTTTTCTCCAGGCTGAGCCCCTCCACCTCCCTCAGCTGCTCCTGGGCCTCCAGCCCCTTCCCAGCTCTGCTGCCCTTCTCCAGACATTCTCACACATTCCTCTCCCTGACAATTGCACAGCCCTTTGGGCCAGGCAGACAAGGAATCTGCATTTTGTGTGTTGAATTTAACACGTTGTCAAGTGAAACTTTATGAAGAGGAGAAGTCGAGGAGTTTCCTAATTCCAGTCACAGAGGAGAATGAAGAGGTTCCATTCACTCTCTCTGTGGCTCAGGAAGTGGGTGTGCCCCGTGGTGCAGCCTGCCCTGCCATGGCTTGGAAGTTTCAGAGGAATTCCATGCCCCTGATCAGCACACAGCCAGCCCCCAGACTGCTTCCAAGGGAAATGAAGCTGACATTGTTTGCATTTTAATGACTCTTCCCCCATCCCATGGCAAAAATACCAGTGGCTGCCTCTCCATCTATCACTGTAACAGTTAACACAAACCTGGCAATGCAACACTCCCATCCTGTAACAGACACCCACAGGCTCGTTCACCTGGAACTGTTTTTCCCCAAAGTTTCCTAATACTTCCCCCAACCCCAACTCTAACTGTGTGTTATCTCACTCTTACAGCTGTTTAGATTAAGGTTTGGTGTTTTACAAGGTTTCCTCTTCTCCAGTTTTCTGAAAACTCATTTCCAAACAAGGAAGGTGAATTACCTTCATAAATCCAATCACATTTTATCCAAGAGCCAACTCATTTGGAAACAAGCATAGCATTTTAAAGGGAAAAAAACCCCAAACAAATAAGAAAAATGAAAACCTATGTTTCTGGGAAATGGTGGCTAAGTGAGCTTTTGTTGCAAACATCAGATAAATATTTTGACATGCAAGACTTAAGAGAAATGGCTTCTGGTACAGCTAACAACAGAACAGGCTATTCAGAGGCAGTAAAAATCTTCAAGATCTGAAATTTAAAGGATGACATAATACCAAAAGTTATTCAAATTACATTAATCAGAAGCTGTACTATTGAGCCATTATTTAGAGAAAAAAGTTTAGCTGTTTATAGGTTGCTTTAATAACAACAAGGAAAAAAACCAGAACAAACAAAAATTAAGTCAATGTTAATGGTCAAATTGGCACAGGTCTGAGCAATCCTCTGTGCTGAACCTGCCCTAACACCTGCATTATTTGGAAATGAGAAGGCTGGAAAGAAGCTTTGGAGCTGCTGGGGAGCCCTCATGTGTCAAGCACCAGTGGGAAGCACCTGCCTGCTCAGAGCTGGATCTCACATCTCACAGGTGTGACTGAGTGAAGTGTCTTTGCTTACCTGTGGCACCAAGAGGGTGTCCCTTGGAAATCAAGCCACCACTGGGATTAATAACCCATTTTCCTCCATAGGTATTGTCTCCTCTGTCAATCAGGTCACAAGCTCTTCCTATAAAACAGTATTGATGTATGAAATATGCTCTTTTTTAGTTTGTAAGTGATTTTTCAGTTCTGCTGTCCCTCACCAGGGATGCTGCATGTCAGTCAAAACCCAGGAAATGCTACAGCCCATATTTCACAAGGAGCAGACTGAAATTACCTTAATGAGACTTGCCTATACCTGGAGAAAGTGTAACATTTGATACAAAAGCTTTTTTTAAATTGCTGTTGAATTGTTTTGTTGATACACAGTATTACGATGTAATCAATATAATGCAGCTAATTATTTTGTTCATGAAACAGCAGTGATAACTATGTCTTTTACAAAAGTGGGGCTAGTTGTTATTTGTGACTCCCAGGACAATGGGGGTCAACACCAAGTTGAACACGAGCCACTCCCACAAAGGCAGACAGTGCTACCCTGGGCTGCACTCAGACATTAGGACAGTAAATAAAACCACTCATAAGACTAATGCTTAGAATTACTCAGTTTTCCAGACTACAGACAGTTCTCCCTTTAAACAGGCTCTAGTTCCTTTATTCTTGTACCAGCTTCTTGGGCCTACATTACTGACCTCAAAATCTAAAAAGGATCTACCACGATTCCTGTTCTTACAACTTTTCTGCCACTAAGGAAGAACACCAGTTTGTCTGGCACATCTAAACCCACAGTGTGGGTTGTGCCCTTTCATTAATCTCTATGCCTAATTAATCTACCATTGCAAGATAATTTTCATGTACTATTAAGGTCAGACTGACTAAGGACTGTGAGAATTGCACTATTAAAGTACTATGCACAAGACTGATTAGTCAAATAAAAAATACCACTAAGATTCTTCTGTATCAATTAAAGGACTGAAGCTAAAGAGCTTAATGTACCTATTCAAATAATGTCCAAAATTTACCATTTTTGCTGCAGATACCATAAAAATACAGCAAGAATTACAGTAAAAAGCAACCATTCAAAGGCAAATATTTGAAGACCTACAAACACATAAAGAGTCTTCCTGGAGTTCCATGAATGTCTCTGTTTTGGTAAGAAAGCTCAGACTGAATATACCCCCTAGTGCCAGAATTTGGTATTTTCTCAAAATTAGTTAAAAGCAAATCAGAGAAAGATTATATCAGATGATTGCTTGTGCAAAGCAAGATGTTTGGAATTGAAACAGATCACAAACTGAAGTAGCAGTGACTTGCTGAGACCCTTTATAGGCAATTCTTGTCCATTTTTTATCTTCTTAACAGGAAATACATAGATGGAGGGAGATCTTGGGGTAAGTACATAGCCCTGAAATAAGGGCATAATACTGAGATCTCAGGGGTCCTTAATTTGGGTGGTTTTAGTGCTTCCCACTTCAATAAAACAATGATGTCCACTGATGCCATTACCTTCTGGGCAGAGCCCCAGAGCTTCGTAGGTAATGAACTCATTCACTGAGAAGCAGTCGTGCAGTTCGATCACATCGACATCTGAGGGCTTTAGCCCTGCTTGTTCAAAACATTTCTGTGCAGCTCTTTTAGTCATGTCATAGCCAACCTGTGAAAAGGAGAAATTGTATGTTAAAATACTGTTAAAGAAATACAGCCAGCCATTTCATTTCTACACTTAATTTTAAATGTGCTTCTATCTATCCAGCCAGTGAAAGTGAGCCAGAGGAGGTGGTATTCTGATTTATTTTAAAGCATCACATAACAGAGCTTAATATTCATACCATGTGAACTGTATAGAAAGAAACAGTACATTCTAAATCTCAGTGTTGGCATTCAAAAACTTTCTGGGGAATGCCCTCTATTTTCTGAGCCTTGTTCACAAGCATGACTCAGGCCAAAGCCTTGAAACAAATCCTCAAACTTTGTTCCCTTTTCATATCAGCCCCCTGACTAGGACTGGATTTGAAACTTAAATGGACCATGACTGCAGCAGAAACTATTGTGTATTCTAATAGTTTAACTTACATCCAATTATGTTAGTCAATTTGCAGTGGGATCCAAATTTTGCAGTTCAGGTCTTTCCCTTCATTCTACTTCAGCAAAAAACTGTTACTCTTACCAAATATTTCAGCTTCAGTATTATACAGGAATAAGTAACGTTGTTTCAAGTTTTGTTACTATTATAAACAGAAAAACTACAGATTTTTTTTGCTGTCCAAGCTGTTTAAAAAGTAGCCTGTAAACAATTTATTAAATACTGGGTTCCTGATAGCCTGCTTAAAAATCTCTTACTGCCACTCCACAACCACACCCTTGGCTTATTCCATACCTGTCCAAATGAAATCACTTTTACATTCACCACAAAGTATAATTTGTTTGCTTACTGACATGAAAATGTCTACAGTATCATTGGGACTTGCAGTTACTAAAAAAGAGAAACCAGTAAGAAACCACAAACCAAAAACTCCAGAAGAAGCACCCCCAGGAGTACCAGGGAATAGGGAATTTCAAACCTACCAACTTTATACAACTGTTCTCTTCAAATGTGCTTGGATAATCAGTGGCCATCACCTGGGCTAGAATTTCCACGGCTTTGGGCTGCAACTTATGCCTTCTCACAAACTCCTCATTGGCCAAAATTGCAGCTGCAGCACCATTTGATGTTGGACTGATTGAAGGAAAAATAATGATGTCATTATTCTAAACTAGTAATGTAGATCTTCAATAGTTTTATCCTTTAATACAAACCAAAAAACCAAAGGGGACAAATGAAAAGACAGTTTCTTTGGCTGATGCCACTGAAACTATAAATTCCAACAGTGTTTACTGGACACTTTCAGTAATGTTTATTATTTGAAAATCATAACATCAAAATAGAAACATGTCATTAAGGATTTTCAGTTTAGGAAAAATCAAAGCTTCTGCTTGGCTGTAAATATGTCAAGAGGCTCGAGAGAAAAATTAAGAGTTAACAGAAACAGATGCACACCAATAAGATACAGAAATACTTGAGAGCCCCAAAGTAAAAAACATATTTCAGCTCCCTGTATTACACTGTGAACAAGGATCTAGAGTTTGGTCATTACAGCGTTTCCACATTTGTTTTAATTATAAGAAAATTTTACTTGAAGTCACTATAAATTTTAATTTACACACAAACAGACTTTTATTTAAACAGATGTCCTACCATATTTGCCTCAACATCAAGATTTGTTTCACAATGCAAAGTCCTCTCCTTACCAGCACTGTAAGACAGTCAGGTAATCCAAAATCTTGCGAGAATGCAGAATTTCATCTAACGTGTACTCCTTCTGGAACTGGGAATACCTGAGGCAGACACAGAGATGGCATCCCAGTGTCAGCAGGACAGGCCCGTGTCACTCTGTTAGGCAGCTACAGAGCTGTTCTTACAAGGTATAACGGATATAGAATTTATGCTGGGTAAAATCCTCATTCTGTAATAAAGAATACACTCCACAAAAGATTTCTAAAAATAATACTTGGTTGTGCATGGATCTTTGTAACAAAAAGGAGGGGTCAGTGCAGAGGCAGAGCACACGACTCACGGGTTGTTGGTCGAATGGCTGTGATTCTTCCATGCAATTTTTGCAAAGTATTCTGGATTTGTCCCTGGAAGGGTTAAAAAAGCTGTGCTGAAATACTCTCTTTACCTGAACAGTGCTAACATAGCAGATTAAATATTGTGTCACAGGAGTCTGCCTTAACAAGCATCTTTACAAGAGACTCACTGTTACCAAGAGATATTCAATGCTTTCCTTAGAACTCAACTTGGGTCTCAAAACCAGACAAAGACTACTCAGCATGGTTGAGTCTTAGCTAACAGAACAACCCACTTGGACATCTAACACTTACATGAAAATACAGAAAATAAATGCATTTTAGTTTATTTTATTTTATCACATAACTAAAACCTGAATGCTCATTTTCCCACCAGTGCAAAACAGCTGCAGTGAAATACTAGAGTTTAAGTCTAAAATTTTTCCATACAATGGTCTAAATATAAAAAAATCAAATCCCAATATATTACATTAATTTATTAAAAGAAGACAATGAAAAGATGTATTTTAACATACCATATTTCTCCATATGTTCTTTGCCAGCACTTGCAAAAATCTGAGGTGTCACTGGAGCACTTGCTAAGCCATATTTATTTATCATAACTTCCACATGTTTGTCCATTGGATGAGCTCTGTCTGTAAACTAGAACAAGGGGGAATAGTTACAAAACATGTAATAATTTCATTTTCTTTAAAAGCACCACAAAAGTGCCACAGAGTTCAAGCCAATGGAGGTTTTTTTGGACAGTATGTTGCACTTCACTGACATGTTTAGAAGAATTCATAGTTTCCCCACTATAGCAAAGAGTAAATAAGCAGAAAATGCTAAACATTATACCCACTGCACTGATTCATGGCAAGGAACACTGCTATGAGATTTCCACCACAGGCACTCTTTTCAGCAGAGGACTTTGGGTGGTTTCTACCTCACTTAAAACCTTACAGTTAATACAGTTTCAAGTTATAAAATTAATACTACATTATTATATTCAGTGAAGCTTAGATGCAATACTGTAAAGAATGTTAAAAGATAACCCCTGCTCATTTTTATCAGTTGTTAAACGTAAGATTTCTCACCCAAACCTCTTGCATATATTATCAAATTTGGCAGCTCTATAGTTAAATGACATATGGGCCCTAATACTGCTTGCCATAAGGCAAAATACAAACAAACCCCCACAGGTTTCTCCAGTAAAACCAAAACAGAGTCAAGATGCCCTGAGGTTTTGGGAAAGTGTGTTAACAGGTCAACTGATTAAACATCAAGCCAGAAGACCCAGATTCTTTCTTTGATTTGCTGTGTCATTTTGAGAAAGACATTTCAATTACTCAAAGCTTCAGTATTCTCTCTGGTATTTTCATCATTCCCTATTAACCCAGCCTTTAGCATAGTCTTGACAAAGCACTAGAAGAAGGGCATACTACATGAAATTAATTCTAAAACACTCCATGCAAAATTTTTATGGCATTGCTGCCATCAGAATCCTAAAACTCATCAGAAGTTTCTGTGGATCAAAATAATGGTTTATTTTGTAAATCATAAAACTCACTAAAAGTTTCTGTGGTTCAATGGTTTATTTTGTAATCACCTACAGCAACCTCATGAAGCAACTGGTCTTCATGAGAATGTGTGTCAGAGAATGAGGTGTAACTCACCTACAAACACAAAACACATGAAGTCTTTCACTTACTTCTATAGCAAGAGATCCTTTTTTCATTCTCTCAAAGCCAAGTGCCAGAACACAGTCTGCCAAACCTTAAAATAAAATTTGTGGCAATTTAAAGCACAATGTAATTATAAATGACACTATGTACTAATAACTACTCAATCACATGTACCTAAACACCTACCAGATGCTCTTCCTCCTCCCTTCATTTTTGAAAGACAGTCAAATTAAAGTGGAAATGGTATTGATACAAACATATTGATACTCAAGAATGAGAGATCAGTACAGGTTTGGGGTTTATTTCTAAACTGTTTGACAGCAATTATCATAGCCAACCAAGCACCTAAGTCTCTGCCACAAATACTAAAATAATCATACAGTGTTACTATAGTTTTCATTACAAAAATATCAGCATTTAAGTGCAAGAAAGTATCAAAGTCCATAAAGGAACTGCAAAACAAATGAACCACTCAGTTCAAAGCATAGTCTGTCACAAGGCATTGCTCCTCCCCTGCCTTCCCAAAATGTGTTGGTCAAACACCTGTGTTGGGAAAGGGGGAAGGAGGAAAAGGGGGAAGAGAGGGGGAAAGGAAAGGGCTAAGCTTTTTAGCAGATTCTTCTCTCCTCTTCATCCTGCAGAATCTAGTGCTTGTAGCGCTATAATGCAACTTGTTCTGCACAACTCCCAACAATTTCTCTATAAAACACTTCACTGACTCAGTACTGACCCAGTTCATACAGCTTAGGACACAGGAAAGGACATGTATATCCACAGACACCATCCCACTGCATCCCAGACAGTCTCTCAGGTGAACGCATCATGCCCAAGTTCACAGTGACAGTCTCGCTTTATAGACAGCCTGGTCTTACACTTGTACATACACCTGACCAACCCTCCCAGCTGAGTGAGGCAGGAAGCACCATTTGCCCATGAGGGCAGGACACTCACACTCAAACTGCTTCCACATGCACTACATTCAATCTTCATTCAAGTGATATTTATAGAAATAGAGAATATTTTACACAGTCCCAGAGCAAAACAACTCACCTCCTTCTACCAACTGCCTGGCCATGAACAGAGCAGTGGATCCAGTGGCACAGTTGTTGTTAACGTTAATGATGGGAATGCCAGTCAGCCCCAGCCCGTGATAGATGGCCCGCTGTCCACAGGCTGACTCACCTTTGGAGAGAAACACAGCATTCAAATAAGGGACAAACTCAAACTTCTCCCACAAAGCAGAAATCCTGCCACGTCTGTGCAATGCTACCACTTAAACTGTAAACTTGGACTTCTGAACTGTCACCTTGAGTGTGTCTCTCAGGTACCCACAGTAAAGAACCTCAGAAACAAGGTGAAGCCCATCAGATTTTAAAGACAGAAGTTTGTCCTGCTTCTGTGATAACAGGCTGTGAATCAAAGGGACAGAAAGGTCTGAGAGGTGTGGCCTGGAAGCTGCTGTAGGTGTCACAGGGGACTGACTCTACTTCAGCTGCCACAGTACAGTCATTAATAGAGAACCAGAGAGAAAGGAAATGGAAAACTCTCTTTGGAATGGAAATAGATTTCCCAATAGTAGAAAGTGTATTGATGGGATTCCCCCACACTTTATCCACACAGATGTGGATAAATTTTATGCAGACAGATGTTAGCAAATGTCCCAGATGTCACATCCCAACCAAACATTACTCACCATAAACATAACCCACACATGCCTGCTTCACTGCTGAGTAAGGAATCCCAGCATCAGCTAAAGCTGCCTGGCCTAAAAAACAGTTACAAGTGGAAAAAAAGAGTTTACAATTGAAAGGGGGGGAAAATCAGCTCTCACAACCATAACAAGCAAACCTAGAGTAGAATGTACAAACCCTGCATTCACAAACAAGAGAGTTGTACAAATTCCTTATTGTGTGATGCAAATGGTTAATATAGTCTTGCATCTTAATAGTCATAAGGACAATTTCACAGTGTTTTGAGTTCCAAACAAGCTCCTTTATCAGAAAATTTCATTCAGTCAATTGTGTTAATGCACAAATTGTTCATCCCAGCTAAAGTATGTTTTGAATAATACAGTTAAGTATTAAATTATTTAAATGTCCAACCCAATTTTAAGCCATCCTGCTGACTTCAGCATGGGAGGCAGCGAGCTGGGCAGCTCAGTTATGGATTTGGTGAAAGTGGTCTTTTCTTTATCAGTTTTAGATCTGCTTTTTATATGTATCTGTTTACTGAACAGCAGCTGTTCCTTCATATGTATAATAAAAATATTAACTGTAAGATTTAAAATAAGCAGCAGCAAGCAAACAAAATAGTTTTTTATTAAATTACCTGCTTCCTTAGCCATGTCAGGGTAATCAGCACTCTCCTCATTAGGCTTTGAAAACTGACAAGAAAAGAGAAAGAAAAAAAAGAACCAAAACGAAATCACAGTAAGATTTATCATATCTTTTGCTCAAATTGGTGTATTTAAAAGCTTTGTATTTGATTTAGAAATCAGTTTTAAAGAATGCAAACGATGTAATTTAATTGATCCAAAAATGCATGCACAAAATCTTCACAACTCCCACGTGCCAGACCCAGATAAAATAGAGCCATTTTATGCCCAGTCTTAAAGAAGATCCATCAATGTGAAATGGACAATAACCTCGTGCAAAGCCTGAGGGTGAGACAGAGAGTAACTGTCATTGTCACTGATTCATCATAATACATGACATAATATTGACTAAGGCTTTGATTAATACTTCTCTTCCACTTTACTTTATTCTACTCCTACTTGTAGTGTGAAAATGCTTGTTCTTTGTACAGAATTTATCACACCTTACCCCTCACCATGAAGCAGAGGTGGCATTTCTGTTTTCTCAGCAGTGTGACACATTAGACTCCACCACAAACACATGTGGTTTGCATTTCTACATCACTAACAAAAAGTGTCACTACTAAAAAAGTATCTTCATTCTACAAATTATTTGAAGTTCCCTGTGAGTGTATAAAAGTTCATTTGCTCACTCCTCGTGCTTACCTCCCCAATTCCAGCCTTTTGCAACACTGAGCTGTACTTTCTTTAGTGCCTCCTGTCCTTAATTTAGACGGAGAACCTTCATACTGAAGGTCGTAAGAAAAATCAGTTGGTGAGTTGATCATTGTCTAAGTCTGTATGAGTGGCTGATGCTGCCTGGCTAAGGAAGAGGGAAAGAGAGTAGTTCTCAAAACACACTGAACTGGTAACTGAGGTGATCCACTTGTGAAAACGAGTGGCACTGTGTGAAAACAAGAGACACACCCAGCAAACACAGACTGCTGCTTTGGGAAGGTATAGTGACTTTTAGCAGTCATTACATCATTAACAACATAGAAAGGATGCAGTCCTAAAAGATTTCATAGTAAAATACCTCAGACACAATATGGTGTCTGTCAGATCAAGAAAAGAGAAAGCATGTTATTATTGTTCCTTCCATGAGCACATCACAAGTGAGCTCAAGGTGAGACTCAGTAACTTCTAAAACTACATTCTCTGATCCCCCCCTCCAATAAACACAACTAACAGAATGAAGTCTTTAACCTTTCAATTCCTTCCCTATCACATCACATGCTGGAGAAATACCCATGCAGCAACAAAAAAAAAAGATTTTTAAAAAGGGGGGATGGGGAGTTTCTGACAGGTCTGGCAAATACCAAAGTCATATTAAGGTTCATGCACCAAACCAATGGTTTCTTTAGCTTTTACTCCTCTTTGAATCATTTAGATTGGAAAAGAACTTTAAATTCAAGTTCAACCATTACCTCAGCACTGCCAAATTCACCACTAAATGATGACCCTAACCGAACATCTACATGCTTTTTGAGTCCTTCCAGGGATGGTGACTCTGCCACTGCCCTGGGCTGCCTGTTTCTGCGTTTGACAATCCTTTCGTTGAAGTAATTGTACTTCATTCTAATCGCAAACCTCCCCTGTGGAAGCCTGAGGCCGTCTCCCCTTATCCTCTCCCTTGTTACTGGGGAGAAGAGCCGCCCACCCTCGCGCCCACACTCCGTTCTGCGGCAGCTGCGGAGGGACCGCTGGCCACGGCGTGTCCCGCACGGTCCCGGGGCGGCTGGGCGGGCCGAGCAGCGCTGCGGTGTGCGGGGCAGGGGCGGCCGCCGCGGGCCTGTGTACGGACCCGTCCCCCCGGCTCCCCGCTCACCCTACCCGGCACTCCGCCCGCCCCATGGGCTCCCCGTTCACCCTGCCCGGCGCTCCGGCCGCACACACACGGAGCGCGGGAGGACTTTGGGCCGGCCCCGCTCGGCTCTGCCCCGCCGTGTGCCGTGAGGGCTTTGACCCGCACGGGGAACACCCGCGGCCCCCCAGCGCCCACAGGGACACCCCCCGGGCCCCTCAGCGCCCGCGGCCCCTCAGCGCCCACCGGGCACACTCGCGGCCCCCCAGCGCCCACAGGGACACCCGCGGCCCCTCAGCGCCCACAGGGCACACCCGCCCCGTCCAGCCCCTCACACACGCGGTGCCGACGGGGTCGGTACCTTGGTCATTCCGACGCCCACCACGAACACCCGGCGCTGCATGGTGGTGGTGGCACGGACACGACCCCAGCCCCGACCTCTCCGTACTGCTCCGGCTGTCGCGACCCGCGGGCCCTCGGCGACACCGGGGCCGGTGACGGGGCGGGGCATCTCGGCCCGCCCCTTAAAGGCGCAGCGGCCCCGCCGCGGCCGGACCTGCCTGCGGCACGGCCATGGCCATTCGCACGGCCGTCCCTACTTATTCCACCGGATCCCCCTCGATGGCTATTCCCACGGCCATCCATGCTCATTCCCCCGAATCTGCCCATTTTGTTGACTCATCAGACATTTTCCCAAAGCGGAGATGGAATGAAGCAAGTCTCTTCGTGTCCAGAGAAGGACAGCGGAGCTGGGGAAGGGTCTGCAGCGCGTGTTCTGTGAGGAGGGGCTGCGGGAGCTGGGAGGGCTCAGCTGGAGAAAAGGAGGATCAGGGGGGACCTTCTCGCTCTTTGCGACTCCCTGCCAGGAGGGGGGAGCCAGGTGGGGGTCAGGCTCTGCCCCCAGGGAACAAGCAATAGGACGAGAGGACATAGTCTTAAGCTGTGCCAGGGGAGGTTCAGAATGGATATTAGGAAGAATTTCTTCCCAAAAAGGGTCATTAGACACTGGAATGGGCTGCCCAGGGACGTGGTGGGGTCGTCATATCCCAGAGGTCTTTTCCAACCTAATTAATCCTGTGATTCTTTGACTCTTTTCCTCTAGAGATGTCTTTAGAATCGTCACTTGAAGAGATCACCCTCTTTTTCTGAAATTCTGCCTGTTGCACACAGGTGTGTTCACGGTGAAAGCTGAACATCTGACCTCCATCCACGCACCCTTCCAGGTGTCCTTCCCCTTCCCTCACAGTGCCATCCTTGAGCATCCCCACGGCTCCGCCACGGGGCAGAAGGAGGTCACCTCGCGCCTTGCACAGATTCCCTGGCGGCATCCAACTTGTTTTCCACCGCCTGGCTCCTCACTTGCAACTAACTCGGCAGCGGGATGCGAGTGTGGGTGGCTGAGTCCTGCAGATCACCATTCCTCCTTAAAGGCAGCCTGGCCCCAGCCCGGCCCCAGCCCAGCCCCGGAGCGGCCCCAGAGCGGCCCCAGAGCGGCCATGCTGCGGCTGTGCCGGGCCGTGCCCGCCGTGCTGAGCGGGGCCCGCAGCGGGACCCCCGCGGGCATCCCCCCGGCCGGGCCCCGCCGGGGCGCCGAGGTGCTGGTGGGGGCGGCCGGCGGGGACAGCGCCGGTGAGTGCCCGGGGGCAGGCGGGGAGTGCCCGGGGGGGCAGGCGATGAGTGCCCGGGGGCAAGCCATGAGTGCCTGGGCACAGGCGGGCAGGGCCCGGGGACCGGCCGGGAGAACCCGGGGACAGGCGGGCAATGCCCGGGGACCGGCCCTGGCCCGGCGCTCCCCGCACGACAGTGCAGGGGGCCGGTGGACTGACCTGGTGCTGCAGGGAGAGCGCGGGTTGAAGCCAGATCCGCTCACAGTATCTTTGCTTTCAGTTGTGCCTTGATACTGTTTAGCCAACACTCCTGCCAAATGAATAAATAGCTAGATGCAGTTTTTAAAAGTTAGCATGCAGGAGAGCTCAATGCAAGTTCTGGTTTGCATAGCTTAGATTTTTCTGCCAGCAGTAATGTACAGTGCTAAAGGTAGGACAGGACCTGGGCATGCTTGTGCATATTTATGCATGAGAGCCACTAAACTGGTTTGAGTTCAGATTGTCAACGGGTTTACTTTCCACGGAACTATTGCAAGAGCCCATGAACAGCTCTTGGTGGTTTTGCTGGTTACATATATGTGAACAGCTACCAGAGCTGTGAATGTCCTTTGCTGGTGCCACTGTCACCTGTGTCCTTGTTCCCATGTGACACATCTCTGGCTCAGCAGCTGGCCCCTGGCATAAGCAGAGGACTAGACATATGCAAGGTACAGCTGTGCATCTACAGCAACAACAGCATCTGAGAACATTCATGCCTGGGAAGTGAGCAGAAGTCCAGCCAAGGAAGGAGAAGAGATACTCTTTCTTTCCAAAGCCATTGGATAATAATTTACAAATCACAAGTGCAGGGGAGAAGTGAATACATAATGTGGTCTTATTTTTCTGCTTGGACTTACGAACTTTGAGTGGAGTACTTTCCACTGATGAGCTTATTAAGTTTAAATTCAATGGAGCTGCAGCTTCAAAATGGTTCTGGAACATGAACTGAGAGTGAGTAGTCTGTGCTGTTCTCTTGCAAACAGCAATCCCAGGAGGATGGTTTTCTTCATTAAGAAATGTACTTGAACACAGTAAGACTAAACAATAAAAACTAAACTAAGTAACATTCAAAAGAGAAAGTTAAGATGGATCATTTGGGGTTTGGTTTGTGGGGAGTTTTCCCCATTTCTGCAGTGATTCTAAGATGTATGTTCTTGGATGTCATGTTCATTTTTTATAAGTCTGGTTACCTATAGTATTTACAATGCTGCTGAATTTTACAGTTGTTCTGCAAAACTGTTTTTTTTAGACATGATGTGCCACCTCTACTTTTAAAATAACTCATTGGTTTAGAATATACTTCACATGCACTTTCAGGAAAGAGAAGATGCAGCACATGCAGATATTTTCCCAGCTGAATTACTGTGTCAGAGAACTAAATGAAGTATAACTGAAATTGTCTCCTATTACCCAGGTATTGCTGAAATCCTAATGAACCGACCTCACGCGAGAAACTCACTGGGAAAAGTGTTTGTAGATGAAGTGAGTATGGGCCTGGCCTGTGTGTTTGGAATGGTGGTCAATAACCAACTGCAATAAGAATGGTTGTGGGAAATGTAAAACAAAACTTACCTCTTGCTGAAGGTCAGTGGGAGATGGCACCAGGGCAAGGCGGGTTAGCCTGGAGAAGGGATTGTGATAGTTACTGCAGGATCTCAGGTGTGGACTGGACAGAGACACTGCAGTCATTGAAGTTAGCTAATTTAAGGTAACTCAGATGCAAGTTAATGTCCTTACCTATGTAATTACAACAAAAACATATTCTATGTCACACCTTAGCAGATGATCTGTTCAAGGATGATACATCCTAGAGAAAGTGCAGCTCATGCCTGGACAGGAAGGGGAGTTTAAGCTACAGCAAAAGGCTCATCTCTGAGTGGAAGGAAAAAAGAAATGGAGTAACATGCCCTTCTGAGGTTGTCATGGAAGGGTCCTGCTGGTTCCACTTATGTGATTTTCAGGAATTTCCTGGCACCTGCAGGGAAAAATGAAAACAGTTGTATTGTAGATTAGGAGCTTGTTATAATGGAAGTATATACATCCACATGCCTCAAGGTTTTCCTCTCTTGCCTGTGCTCCCTCCCTCGCAGCTGTTCAGTGCCCTGGAGCAGCTCCGCTTTGATGAGCAGGTGCGAGTGGTGGTCTTCAAGAGCGAGGTGAAAGGTGTGTTTTGTGCAGGTGAGTAGCAAAGGCTCTGCAACCTGTTCTCAAAAAACATGATGGCTCTTAGGCTGTGAGCAGATCAAGCAGAAAAGCAGTTGGGAATGTCTGCTAAAAGAAAAATGGGGAATTTTTTGTGTGGCAAATAACAACAGTGTTGTTCTGTCACCTGTCTGTCTCTTGGCTTTCATGATGAAGACGTGTGTGACAGAGTGAGCCACGCAGGCTGCACAGTGCTACTGTTTGTTTTCCATTCCTTAAAGCACAACTGCCTCTGGTATTGGAGTTCTTGGTTTCCAGTTTTATGGATTATTGTCCTTACATACAGTGGTTGGTGCTTCTCTGTGGAATCTGTTGAAAGGAGGAGCACCCCTGCCACTGCTGCAGCCCAAATTTCTACACTGACTGCCTCTGACCTTCCTTAACCAGAACACTATTTCAACACTTCTGAAATGGTCTGTCCTCCAAAAGGGACAGGAGGCAACACAGTTTGGGTCTTTTCCTGGATTGCAACCTTTCTCTCCTTTATTTAGGAGCAGACTTAAAGGAACGTGCAAAGATGGATGATGCAGAAGTTGGACAGTTTGTTAGAAGGCTGAGAAATCTCATGGATGAAATAGGTAAGATTTATTTCAGTTGGAAGATTTATCCTAGACTATCTGTTGTGAAAGATGTAGAAATGCTGTAGGAGGGGATAATCCATCTAAGAGTAGCTTCCCAAATGGCTCCAGCTTATGCCTGAAACAAAGATCCGATTAGATTTAACCAGCTCTCCTGCTGCCACTCCCAGGATAAGATGCATTTCAGTGCTGCCTTACCCACAGCAAGGGCAGTGCACACACCTGCATGTAATAAATAAAATACCTGCTATGGGAAAGCATTTAGATACAGTGCTGTGGAACCCTGGGGAGGCAGTGCCGGGCAAAGTGAGCTGTGTTGGCTGTCCCACTTCCAGGACATGCTCAGAAACACTCATGATATGGCAATGACTTAAGAACATGGGTCTGAATCTGAAGGGATTTGCTAAATGGATTTGTGGAATGTCAAGGGGACGTCTACAACTTCCCCACTCCTCTTTTTTATTTCTTTGCAAAAGGATTATGGACTTCTGTAGTTGATTTTCTTCCCCTATTTATGAATTAATTCTGCTCTAACTAGAAAGAAATACCAAAGTGAAATCTAACTTAAATACCAATTAGAGTTGCAGTAATTAAAGAAAACACAGGAGCAGTTAGGGAGGGGTGGTTACAGCACAGAACTAGTGCATGTCTGAAGTTTGCATCCAGCTCCCAGAGTATTTAGAAAGGTATAAGGCAGCTAATCTCCAGATAGATCACGTTTCTCAACTGTGAGGTAACAATAGTGTTTACCAAGTTCAGGAGCCTTGGCCCACAGAAGCACCAGAAAATCTGATCCTTGTGACAGTGACTTGGGATGGTGTCTTTGCTCTGACTGTTTAACTGCAGCATGTGATAAATTTGCAAGGAGACAGTTCACCCTGTTCTGTGCTGCAGTACTTTGCATTTGCCTACTTCTTTGCATGGAAAAAGCACATTTTCCATTCTGACAAAAAGAGAAGTGCAAAAAGACCAATTCAAGACAGTGAGAAAGTCTGTGGTAGAAGAAAGTGAGTTCTTGGGCAGCTCTGAACGAAAAGCTTTAGAATGTAAGGATTTAAAGTCCAGACCAGAAGTTGTGAACACAAGTGTGTGACCTGTGCTGTGCTCTGCAGCTGCCCTGCCTGTGCCCACGATCGCTGCCATCGATGGCTACGCGCTGGGTGGGGGACTGGAACTGGCCTTGGCCTGTGACCTCCGAGTGGCAGGTTGGTGTTGCTCCATGCAGGGACCTTCCTGCAGTCAGTGACTGTATTTTAAAGAGAACTTACATGCCTGAGAATGGACTGTTAACGGAATCCAGAGCTTGGGAGGAACTTAAAACAGTTCAGGAAACGAGTAAGCATTTTTTCAGAAATTGTGGCATTTAGTTACTCTTGGGGAGGCAGTTTCTCTGCTTAAAATGTAAAGCCTATTTTTAGGTAAGATTAGGATTCCTTTAGAAAACTATTAGTAGAATTAAAAAGCTATTTTAATGTAATACTGGATCAGCACTCTGGCTAGATCTAATTTTCCCAATTTAAATCAGTTTGGACTGGGGGATTTCCTTGTTCTGTTTCTGTGCTTCCATCCATTACATTTTACCTTGTATGGACTCAAGGTTCATTTTTGTAGATAAAATTCCTACATTGGGGTAGCAGCCATACCACATCCCCCCATGGTACTTGAGATGGACATTGATTAAGCACTGTAGTATTCACTTTCTAGCTACCTGGAGAAATGGAGTTCCAGCTCAGTATTGACAGTCTGTAGTTTTATCAATCGCTTCAGGATGGAAAACTTGTAGTTTTACAAAATCAGTAAGTAACTAACCATGCATTTATTTTTTTAAAAGCTTCATCAGCTAAAATGGGCCTTATTGAGACAACACGAGGACTTCTTCCTGGAGCAGGTGACCTTCACTAAATCTTCAGTCTCACTTTCTCAATTGTACAGTAAATATTTTGCCATTAGAGCACTTGGAGTGTTTGGAACATAAATTAGAAGTAGAATCTTACAGTGATACAGGAGATCTGTGAATCAAGAGTTCTGTGCCAAACCCTGTCTCAGACTTGCTCCCTTTACACCTTTTCTTGTTTATCAGATTAGTCAAAAGGGATGCTGAAGCCTTTGAGATGCCTTTAAAAATGTTGACATGTCAGATAGTAGTCAGTAAAGAAATATATGATGCCTTTGTTTTTCAAACCTCCTGATTTTATAAGGAGACAAAGTACCACTGGGGCATTTCTCAGAGATCAAAGTGGTGTTTTCGCTGTTGCCCTCAGGTGGGACCCAGCGCCTGCCCAGGTGTGTGGGAGTAGGTCTGGCAAAGGAACTCATCTTCACTGGCAGACAGGTCGATGGGCAGCAGGCCTTCTCCATGGGACTGGTGAATCACTCAGTGCCACAAAACAGCGAGGGAGACGCCGCTTACCAGAGAGCATTGGCTTTGGCTAAAGAGATCCTTCCCCAGGTAAGTGTGGGCAATGTGAAGATGGCATTTGTGCTTCACCGGGGAGAGAGTAAGCAAACAACTGAAATTCCTTCCTGTGAAATATGGAAGTCTTGGCTCCTGATGTTTGTCTCTTAACTGTCCTTTCTGAGTACAATTTCTGTAGAAAGAAGCATTAACATCCAGCTGGTTAACCCACAGGGCAGTTTTACCACCAGCTGCAGTCATGCAGCCCAGCAGGACACACTGAGACCTTGCAGCATGAACATCTGTGAACTGCAGAGAACACCAAATTGTTGGGGTTTTCTTAAATACTTAGTAACTTACTGCAAGTTTCTGTAGACTAGAAGGTCATTTGGAGCTAGGATAATGACATAACAATTCCTCTATTATGAATTAATATGACTTTAATTATTTTTAAATGTTTATTGTGGTTTGGTTTTTGTTTCTTTTTTAATAAAGGCTCCATTTGCTGTGAAAATGGGAAAACTGGCAATAAACAGAGGAATGGAGGTAATTTTGGTTTTAATATATAAATACTGAGGCGAGTGAAGCAGATGAGCAGCTCTTACAAAATACTACAGTAAAATGTTTATAACAGATGAGTTATAATCCTTGTTTTAAAGATTTTTTTTTAAAAGATAAAATNAGTGAAGCAGATGAGCAGCTCTTATAAAATACTACAGTAAAAATGTTTTATGATTTTTTTTTAAAGATAATAGGGCAGGACTTACTTTCTAGTCACTAACACTGCAGTTCTAACACAGGAGCGAAGGACACTCACTAAGAGTGGGTGTTTATTGATTTGAGAGCCATGAAAAGCTTTGAGGGCTGTATTTGGGCCCAATCTCACCCTTCCCTCTCATCCCCAGGTCGACATTGCATCAGGGATGGCTATTGAGGGGATGTGCTATGCCCAGGTGGGTTACCTTCAGAATTCATTCCTAAAAGGAACAGCTGTGTGTTACTTGTAGGATGAGCTTTACAAGTGGTTTTAGTTTTAGCAATTAAAAACAACTCTTCCTGTAGTTATTCTTTGTGATAGTTTTGAGAGCATGCACCTTTCTCAGTAATGGAGCAATACAGTGTATTACCATGTTACAATATAACATGCCTCTCAGTGCATTTTGAGATGGTAAAGTATTAAGTTTATGCAAAACTGTTTTCCTATGTGGTTCTATGTTCTTTGTGTTAGATGCTTTACTTGTGAGTTGCTCTACAACCCAGTCTCTATTTTCCTAATTGCAAGACATGGAAGGTGGGACACACGACTGAAAGCAAGGCAATCTTCATCTTACACCACTACTGCCCAATTAGCCAGGACTTAAAAACACACCTACTTGTCAGTGGAAAACATACCATTTGCTTTTCTTTTGGTTTTAATGCAGAATATTCCCACGAGGGACCGTCAGGAGGGGATGGCTGCCTTCAGGGAGAAACGGCCACCGCGGTTCATCGGCAAATAACGCTTTGCAGATTCCCCTTAACTTTCTGAAAGTAAAGTAGGATTGAGGAGCACCCACTGATGCCTTGAAGATTATTTTTATGACACCATTCTGTGCACTTAACTCCTTGCCTTGGACTGCATTTCTGAGTATTCCACCAGATCCTTTTCCTGTACGAATCTTTAAATAAAGACTTAACTTTGTCCACCTGATCTTTAACGCACATACATCG
This sequence comes from Sakesphorus luctuosus, assembly GCA_013396695.1. Lineage (NCBI taxonomy): Eukaryota > Metazoa > Chordata > Aves > Passeriformes > Thamnophilidae > Sakesphorus > Sakesphorus luctuosus. Next base: position 358,009 of record VWZD01004199.1, on the reverse strand, counting down.
TTAAGTCAGTGGTTGTGGCTCCCACACAGATGTAAAGTAAGGAATATGGAGAAGCTCTGGCTCACCATTAATAATTAGGGGGAAAAAAGGCATTGCATCTAAACACTGCTAGGAGAAACAAAAAAACACTGAAGAGAAAGTCAACTCACAAAGATATATCAGTGCTTACTTCCCTGGACTGGGCTTTCAAGCAAAAGTGAACTAGAAAGCAAACGTGTTTTTAGTAAATACTTTAAAGATTATCAAAATATACTTACAAAAGGCAGCTTACCACACTGGAACTGGCTGTCACTTCATGCTATGACTGTCTCAAAGCAAACCACAGTTGCACCTGTGCCAGAAGTTACCCAAACAGTTCTGTGGGTGAGGTCACCTTACCAAATTATACACGTACACATTGTCTACGCAACGATCTGAAAAGGTAAAGCAAGGTCAGGATCTTCAGCCTTCACAAAAGATGGCAAACGCTGCAGATGGAATACAGGAGTTTAAAAGCTGCTTCCAGAATTATCCTACCCTGGCAGAAACTCCTGAAGCTGCACAGGAACGTGAAGAGACCTCTCTGGAAGTAGTAAATTTAGTGGATTTGTACCTTGTAGGCATTCATACTTTTCAGCTTGAAAGAGTTCTGCTCACAGTTTGCCTGAAGCACGTGGGAGCAAAAGAGAAAGGGTATTAAAAATCATTTAGAATCTCTGTGCTTGCTGGTTGCAGAACTTCATGAAGTGACCCGTCTTCCAGACCTGTGGCCTGATGCCATGTCATGCATTTTGTGCTGCAGGGAGTAGTAGATTTTTACTTTTCCCCACAGTTTTAATTAAGATGCTTCAGGAAGTTCTCCTGTTATAGGAAAGAATAGTTATTGTAAGAGTTGTTATCTTTATTTTAAAACCTTGTAGCAATTGATTTGTATTTATTCTATTAACACCAATTTTGATAAGTTTTGTGTTCCATTTCAGGTAATGGAAACTCTGTATAAGTCCCTTAGCAGACATCTCAGAAGGGTGGGGGGTAAAAGCTTGTAGGCAGTTTCTAATTTTTAAACCACCTTCATAATTCAAAGCTACAGCCAGTTGAATTCCTGTCTGAATTCAGAAAACTGTATATAACCAGATATACACATGAAAACAATGCTGTCCAAATTATACTTTTGTACAAAAAATAACTACACAACACTGATTAAATTACGGGATCAGTACCTTTTGAAGTTGCTGAAATACACAATAACTGTTATTGAAGATTAGAGGTGCTGTTTTTATTTGAAGGATGGGAACTGTGAGAAGGAAGGAATTAAAAACAGTAATACGTGGTCATCATGAAGAAGCCACCCCTGCTCATAAGCTATCAAATATAAGTTTTCCTTATTAAACTCATCTCCCAAGTATTTACTGAAGAGTCTCTGAATATCATTCAGTTGCCATGGAAATATGGAGACTAAGCAGATAAACAATACCTGAAATGAAACTGAATTTGAATGGACACACAATTTGCTTCCATCCCTTGCATTGTACCAGGCATCTGAATGCTGTGCAATATGTTTCACTCATTTGTAATCCAGAGGTAACCAAGAAAGAAAGAAGTTGTTACAATCAGCATCTTTATGTAAAATTTCACACTCCACAAAACAATGCAGTTGACACAGGGTTTACACAGAACATTTGGGTGTATTTTGCACTCACTGTGATGACTTGGAAATATAATTCACTGCACAATACTGACTGAGTATTTACATAAAAAGAGAGCAATCATTAGTCTTTTATAAATAAGGTGACCAAATATCCTGGGCCTCTGATAAATACATGCAATCCCCTTCATGATGAAGTCAAGTTGGTATTTTGCGCTAATAAGCCTTCTCCTTTCCCTATCCGTATTCTGAAAAAAAAAAGGTATCACACACAACCAAAAGCAGTCACACAACAAAACCCCCTTCTTATTATAAAGTTTAAAATCTCCATCTTAGCTCACCCTTTTATACTGTCTCACTTTAGTCCTGTTCCTACTGCTTGACTTCAGTGGGTTTCCCCCTTCCCTGAATGTGATGTGGTCCCCACCTTGCTAAAAGCAGGGAGGACTCTGGAGAAATGAACTGCAAAAAAGGCATCATTCCAGCAGCAAGGAAAACAGAAGATCATGGCTTGCAGGCAGAAGGAAAAGGAAGCTGGAGACCCCATTTGTGCCCAACAGGGTTATGAGACAAGGACATTTTGGTCGCCTTAGTTACAAGCCTCACTGGCACCTGCATGCATGTACTTCTGTTTTAGTCTGTAGGAGTGGTGAATCTCACAACCACACAGAGTTCTACTCAAACACCAAACTGGTGAACAGTGCTATGAAGAGCGATCACAGGGATGGAATAGCTTTTTCTCCCAGGAGTCACAAAGCAGGATATTCCTTCAAGTCTGGTTTTCAGATGTGCACATTGATCTGTACAAGTCCCACCTGCTGGCAGCCAGCACTGCCCCCACCTCATGACCAGCTCAAGCTGTGACCCCTGACAGGTCACACACGAGGCTGCCACCAAAGCTGAATTCAGCAAAGGTTTCCACACATGGTTCTGGGTACCACAGTTACCAGCAAATCACTTTAATGGTGACCAATAAATTACAGGTTACTCCAACTACACACACATCGGAAGGGATTATTACAGAGACAATACTTTACACTCCTCTACCTCAGCTCTCAGTTTGGTTTGGTCTGTTGCTGTTTCCTACACGGTGGGGGTCTCCCATGACGCATAATATGTTTCTCTAAACTGTCCAGGATGGCAATGGCAATCCTTTGGACATGGGGATCCGTCTGCACATTGTCCTTGATGTTGTACAAATGCTGCAAACCACCTTCTTCAATTAACATGCTGCAGTATCTGGCAGCTGTAACGAGATTACAAAAAAGGAGTTAAAACCAGAATTATCTAGAGCAAAGGTAGCAGATACTGTAAACACTGATTCAAATTCACTTTTGTCTCCAGGCAGTATTTAGGACACTCCCTAAAACATCCACGGAAATGCACTGGTACTTAAACAAGTGACAACACAACAACAGATATATTTGGACAGGACTCTGATTGTAATCAGGTCTGTTACCAAGTCTGTCTCAGCTGACTGGAAAATGCCCTGCAACATGCAGAGTATTCTCTCATCCCCCACCTCCTCTGCAGGCATTTTAAGTGGGAGTCAGAAATACTGTACTGTCTATGAGGATCCAGGTAAAAACAGCACCTTCCCCAAAAATGGTACAAGACACACCACACCATTTGCACAGACCTGTGGAGTGAATGCAAACTGGTTCCTTCAAACACGGTTTGCCAAATGCTCTTGATGGTGGCCTTTAACTGGTTATAAAGTTGCTACAAATCCCTTTCCAGGGTTTCCTACATTTTCACTGTTGGTGTCCAAAAGCTGAAAGTGCTCCTCCTCCAGCAGCTCTGGTGTCACTGAGAGCAGGGAACAGCTATAAATAGAGCTGCATGGTGACTGCAATGTGCAGGCTCCAGGAGCTGCTATGGAAAGGTCACGATGGCTGTAATGCAATCCACAGGGAATTGCCTCAGCCAGGCCCAATTTCACCACTCACCTCAGTGATGCAACACCAAGTGATTTAAGTGCTGATGTTCAGCATTTCCCTGGGGATCACATTTACTGCAGTGCTACTAATATTTTAGTGCAGTTAGCTTGTTGAGGAGAATATGATGTAGACAAACAGCAAAAGAAGAAAAAATAAACCAGAAAAAATTAAAAAACCATTAATTCCAGACTGCTTTCCAGCCTCGTCTGTAAGGGCGGGTCAAAATAAAATGCATCTCCACTCCAGGAGAAAAAGCCTTCTTGGAGCCCACCACCAAAATCTGATGATTTTCCCCCAAAATAACTCCTCATATGTCAGAATTAAACACATTTTCCCTCAGAGTAGGTTATTACATTTTCTACCAAATGTTTGGCTTCTCTGTAACTTCGTCCAGAAGCTTCTGGCATGAACTACCACCAGAACTCACTAAACTTCAGGAACTCTGCCTTGATCTCAAATCAGGAGTACCAATACAAACCTCTGTGGCATGTTGAAAGCTCAGAGGTTAGGGCAGCACAGAAAAAACACTACAAATAAATAGAACAAATAGGACAATCCTAAATTAACAGGACTGAGGGACAGAGAGAAATTACATGGTCTTCATCAAAATCTGTTATCCAGAGTCTGACCAGTGAGAACTTTGCCAAGAAAGTCCTCCTTCAACATGAAGAGCCCTCATAGATTCCTGGACAGGCTCCTGGGAACAGTAGCTCACTATTATTTATGAGCTCTATAAAGAGCATCAAACCAGTATTCTGTGTGCAGTTATATACTGTGCCTTGTTATTGGTTGGTCAGGAATAGATGCCTTATCACTGCAGAAACAGTGATTTATGGGACAGGGATAAACAAGCCTAGCACTGCTGTCAAGAAGATTAAAAACTGGCACAGAAAACACTTTTAATACTTCAGAGGAAAGCTGCTTTATACACACACATTCGTGTCAAAATTTATGCCAAAAAACAACCCAAAAAAAGCATTAAAAGCAGGAATGTTTGCCCACTCTTACATTTAGACATAGTTGGGAGATTTATTTCCCTTCCCAACACTTGTGTGTTTCACCAAATGCTCGCAAATCATTTCACAGGCCAGACATTGGTGTTCTCATTTTGCAGATGGGAAGGATGGATTAAGGAAATGACCTTTCTGTCTCAGCAAGTTACTGCCCAAAGGCGATTAGGGCAGGATTACCCAGTGCTTCTGTTCCCAGAGACACTGCTACTGCTACAGCCCCTGTCCTCACCTTGAAAGAAACTGCTAATATTTACATTTCTCAATAAAAACACCCGTGGGAGCAAAAAATGTAGTTCATCTTAATACATCCACATTTTGGAATTAATACTGTGCATCCAACAGGAAAATTCCAGGGAATAAAAAGGATGAAAGGAACTTTTACCAGTTTCTTTTCTGATCCATTTAGTCAAGGCCCAAATGTAGTTTCTCCAAGGACTAGGCATGAATATGATAGGGATTCTTATTTTTCTCACTTGATGTTAGTGAATATGTTAAAAAATGGGAATTCTAAGGGTGATATGATCTTGATACGTACGATTTTTGCTGCAGACGTGCTGCATGGCCCACACTGCCCATAACTGCACACCAGGTGTCATGAAACAGCCAAGCAGTGGAAAAAATGGATTGAAAGACCTATGAAAAAAACAAAGAGAGAAACAGCTACTTGCTTTGCTACTAGATATCATTACTTCAGAGGTCACATGTTGCCTGTTCATTCAGCTACTGGTTAATTAGAAGAGACACTGATACACATTGAGACTGGCCTGATGCATCTAAAACTCTGGTTTAAGACAGTTACTAGCAAAAATCAGACCTACTGGATACATGGTCAGCTTTTACCATAACATTTGGATGCCCCCTGCTTCTTAAAAACAGGAGTAAAATCAGTGGGAAATAAAAGGATTGGATCGCCAGCAATTATCTAATTGTACTTTTTGCCCTTAAGTTTCTTACCTAGGGCAGATAGCACTGACCTAGTATGAGCCAAGATAACCTTACTGGGTAATCTTTGTGTCTCAGTCTTTTAGGTCTGAAAAGGAGCAGAACAATACGGATTTTTATTTTTACAAGACCCTAATCTTCTTTGGTCCCAAAGAGACATTTAACCCACTGCATATTTTTAGGCAACAGATGTTTTTCCACTGGATGGAAGCATGTCTGACTAGCAGCTCACTCTGCTTTGGGAACAAGTTTCAAATCTAACTGACTTCATTTTCCAAGCTCTAGATCATGACAGCAATTACCTGTAAGCCACCATCTCACACTCTGGGGTTGGCCAATTCAAAATGGCAGAATGCTGCAAGACACAGAACCAAGAACACTGATTGTTAAATACAAACACTGGAGAACACATAAGAGAGTCTGATAAAATTCACCATCATTTGTGTACCAGCTGTTCGAGCAGAGACGTCCTCTGGCTGCGGCTCAGCGTCCAGGCCTGCTCCCCGCGGGAGATCAGGTGAGCGATGATCCCCGCCGCAAAGTAGCTGACCTCCACCTCCACACTGTGCAGCAACTTACTGATGTGGTCTATAAAGTCCTTCCACATCAACTCTGAATGCAGTTCTTTAACTTCAGCTATGTTGTTCTGGAAGGGGGGAAAGAAGAAAGAAAGAAAATATCAACAGAGAGAACATGGTATGAGGGAGATAAACACAGACTTGATCTGGTTACTGCAGAGATCTTCAAACATCCAGGTGACCAACAGATGCAAAAATGCTACTTTTGCTTTCCAGCCTAATGCAGGAACTCATCTTAAAATGAAGAGGGTTTCTTGTAAGTAATTTTGGGCCTTTAACATGCAGATTACACTAAACTAAAGGCTGGTTTTAACATTCTCAAACACAATTTCAGTAAAGTTCAGCAGTTTTGAATTCTAATGACTTTCAACCTACTTTTTGCATTTGGATTCATGTGAAGCCTCACTCACTGTCCTTTCTTAAAAGCTCCTTTTATTTACTGTAACCACCAATTTCAATGTAACTTTTGAAGAATTCACAGAACAGTCCAAAAACATGTCAATTGTGAATAATACATGCTAGAAAGATTAAAGAAGGACATAAAAACATTAGGGAATTTTTCAGATTAACATAGGGTAAAATAACCCTTTCAAAATTAAATTTTACAAGCATATATTTCAGACTTTTTAGTTTTTCATCTCACCAGAAGTCCAAGAACCTTCTGTTGGATGGATGATTCGGATGGAAAAGACTGTGGAAAAATGAAACAAACAGGTAACCATTTATGTTTATTATTGAAACAGTGTTAATTACACCCCTGTGTAGACAATGCACTGTCCTGCTCACCTCTAAGACTCTCATGAAAAGTTCTAGCCCTTGGTTTTCAATGAAGTGCCGACACGTTGTTGGAGACTCATCAGTGAGGTTCCAAAGTGCACTCAGTGTGAACTTGAGGGTGGTATCTACAAGGTTCTGATTTGTTTTCTGTTTAACTATTTGTAGAAGTTGCTGAGGGGAAAAAACCCAAACCAGTTATGATTGTTTATCAGAGTATGTATTGGCTGCTGCTTCTCCACTGACTGGGGTAATGCACAGCTGTCATTTACATGCAGAGCAAAGATCTACATGTTTAGGGTCAAACTCAATGAAATGAAACAGCTATTAAACTTTTTACCTGCCCTCTGAACACAGCTGCCTTCTGAAGGAATTCCTTTGTTTTCACAGTAATTACATGTGCAGCACTCCTGGGGATGCCACAGGACTCTGGGCCCCACGTGAACACTGACTGTATGAAGCACTTACTTCAAATATTCTCCCTCTGAGCATATTTCACCTCACACAATGGAGTTCAAATCTTGCTATTTTACTTTGTATGAATTGTGTCAAGTTTTTCCACTTTAGCTTCTTTTCATCTATGCTAATTTGCCTCCTTGCCACTGGCTCTGGTATTCTCTCTAACAAATTGTCCAGGCTTTTCCCTTCTAAAGAACTCCCACATGAACACGGGTTAGAATTTTAAGGACGAATTATCTCCTTCTGTTTACTTTGTATCTCAGGAATACTGTCAGCATGGACAGCTGGAGAGGACGTGATGCCAGGGAAGTATCTGACTCACCCTAACAATGAAGAGTTCTGCTCCAAGCTGAGCTGTTTGCTCTGTGGAAAGCTGTAAACAAACAAAACCATATCAACAATGTTTTAGACTTTAGAAATATTATCCTATCATCTCAAAGCTCAAAGTCCATACCTTTGCAGCAAGGATGGAAATGATGGCTACAGCCATCCTTTGCATGTTTTGATCTTCATGATTACACAGCCACTGCATAACAAGTTTGGCTGCTTCAAACCTGGAAGTTAAAAATAAAATTAATTTTCATAAGTCTCATAAGTCTTAATAAAAGAAAGATGCACACAGACAACAGAAACTGGAAGAAGTATGTCCCATGATAAAAAAGTAGAAATACACAGTCAAATTGCAGGTATTGCACAAGCCTCTGTCAGCTTTGAGCGGTTTGCTTAGGGTCTCTTACTTCTAATTACCAATCAAAATATACAGGAATGACTCCCAAAGAAGGAGGAAAAATTGGGCACAACCTTCTGAAACATCAGATCAGCACACTTGAAATCATTTGGACAAAACATTTAAGTAGAAAAATGTCTGCAAAAAGCAATACCACGGAAATGCCCAGAGAAATCCTGACTCCTGTTACACGCAATCAGTGACAGACCCATCCAGGTGAAGGAAAAAATACCTGTATACCAAAGGATTTTTTCAGACCTACATTCAGTGGTATATATTTGGGTCAACAGCCCCAAAGTAATAGAGGCCAGGTAAATTCAGCACACTGTGATGATTTAAAGTGCACAAAACTGAGACCAGAAACAAAGCTCCTGAAGGAACAAAGAAAAATATTCTACAATGCTACAACTTGTTTTAACTGACAGATAAAACTTGCCTGTTAAATGGAACATCCTGAAGGATTCTGTCACTGCATAGTGAAAGAAGGCAATTCTTTTGCAGCTACAAGAAATGGAACAGAATTACTCCATCACAAACATACATATCTCAGAACACCTTGCTATGAATCATTAAACATATTTCCATGAGGTCATGAGACATGGAGAAACCTTTTGTTAAGGTCCACAGGACAGGAAATGCTACAGAACACAGAGAAGTTGTGCCTTTTACCTGCTGGTGATTTGGGAAGAGCTCCATGGCCTTGAGGAGCAGGGGGTGACACAGGAAATGCTACAGAACACAGAGAAGTTGTGCCTTTTACCTGCTGGTGGTTTGGGAAGTGCTCCATGGCCTGGAGGAGCAGGTGGGTGACATCAGCCAGCAGCCGCACGGGCATCCCCACCGCCAGGTCCTGCTTGGTCAGGTTGAACACGCAGGCGCTCGCCGCCAACTGCACCGGCAGGTTCAGGGGGTGATTCCTCATCCCAACCACCACCAGCTGAAACACAACAGTTGTGCCCACCTGAGTTACCCCCACCCTTGCACACAGACCCCAGGAACGACCAGCTGCTGCTCGAGGCCCCAGCAATGACTCAGCACCCCATTTCTGCCTCCCCTTCACCTAAGTGAGAAATCCATCTGGTGGGATTTGAAGGGAAGGAACATTTCCTTCTGCTCAGTGATTCAAACCTGACAACTTCTGCTGCTCCAAGTCCCTTTGCACAGCTTGCAGCAACCTCTCAAAGGAGAGGCTTCATGAACAGAAGAAATTCCTAGAAAGATCCAGGGTTTGCTTTACACACTGGGATAAAATCCCCAAACCCTTTCAGAGGGGAATGAGGTAGGACAGAGTCTCTGCAGTGCAATGGTAATGATGTGGTGGCTTGTTCAGTGAGGAGCAATTGCCAATCACATTCTGAGCTGCCAGGTCAGGACAGATTTTTTTGCAGCTTCCCCCTGAATTATGTTTTTGGCTATGTATGTTGATTGTGATCTCACCTAAGAATATTTCTCTTGTTGATTATTAAGTCTTTCTGCTATTGAGGCCAGCAAGATGAAGGGCACTTGTTTAACATCAAAGGGGACAGGAAAACCAAAAATCACGTGTCTGACTGATGCCTCCCTTTATGATCACAGCAAAATTTAAACCACCTCTGGTGTTCCAGACAGGGAAAGCCAATACCTAGAAAGGATTTGTAGGGAAGTTTCTAGGCTCCAAGTTAGAACCCAATACAGAACACTAATGATATTTACTCCCTTGCTGTCATACTGGAAGGTGACAGTAAAGAAAATTGTCACTTATTATTACTTATTCCTTAGTATCACTGTTCAGCAGAAGGCACTGGTGTGTCTGGAGAACAACACTAGACAGACCTTTGATTTGACCCAGTACAGATACAATCTAAGAACAGAACTCAGCATCTAAGGAAAACTTCATATCCTATTCCAAGTTATGTGAAAAAAATTAATTTAAATACAGTATGTTAGTCCAGCTCCATTTTACCTAACCTAAAGCACCACAGGGCATCTTTACATCACTATTGTTTAAACAGTTCTGAATTTTTATCTAATATTACAATTTTCATCTCAAGAAACACAACCAAAAATGTAAAACCTTGTAAAATAATTCACACCAGTGTTCTGGGGATGAGGTCAGTTTAAGGAACAATGCATGACAACCATCAAAACTATTATTTTACCTTTAAAATTTCAGGCTTTGTTTTTTCCATGACGTGTGTCAGGCTGAATAAATGAAAGAGAGCTTCTCGCACGAAGGGGGCCCGTTCACTGTAACGCCTCAGTGCTTCAGAAATCTGCGTTTCATTTGCCTCTCCTGACACCTGGGAGCACAGAAATAATCTTTAGTTCAAGATGTCATCAGTTACAAAACCATATTTTGTTGTCACGAAGTGCAGAGCTGCCCTTTCAAAGGCAGTGATATTTTTTGGTTTGCTTTCTCTGGCCATACCAGTCCAGAACTACACAACCTTCAAACATTCTCCATAAAGAAGAAACCACGTTGTATGCCAAAATTAGGCTCCAGTTGTGCCTTTAAGCAGAACTCTATGAAACTACTAAGGAAAAGCAGCACTTCATGGCTAACAAGAGCTGTGCATGATGCACCACATGCCTACAGGCAGTTTGTACCTGAATGCTGTCAATGCAGCTGATAAACTGCATTTTAACCGTAATTTTTTGGCCCTGGGTTTTTGTTCCAGCGATAAAAAAAAATTCCATTCTTTGTCTAAATCAAGTTTCTTATAAACTTAATCTGTAGCCAAAGGCTTTCCATCACTGTATCAGAGAACTAACTCATGCTCTCTGCAAAAGAAGTAATTCTTAAAACCAGACTTGAAATACATGTGAAAACCAAACAATGAGCTAACTTGGGCAAGGACTACATCAAAAGCCATGAGCTCTTGACTAACATGAGCTTAAGGTCAGAATATTAAATCAGCACTACCTGCAATGCTTTTCACTGCCCAGTCTGCTGTATTTTCTATTTAACTATATTTTATCTATTTGTAACTGTAAATGGTTTGTTTAATGAGTCATTGCTGCAATCAGTTTTTCAAAATTCCCAGGGTGATATGCAGAGCTTGTTCTCCTCAACATGTCACATACAGGAAAGCAAAAGTTCATACATTAAGGTGTCACAATCTGTGCATCCTGGTTTGTACAGAGACATATTTTTTTGGAACTTGTGAGATCAAGAATATATCACAGCCTTGAGAGAGCTGATGGCATCTTGGATTTTGTTTAATATTCTCTACTGATCAGAACAGGGCAATGATATTTACTGACACATTCTGCAGCCAATTACACCCTACATGAAGTATTTCCACTTGGCTTCGTGTTCTCAACTATAGTATCTGCCTCATCCATAATCAGATTTCCCTGGACTGCTGCAAAGACAGTAATATTTTACCTCTGCCTCTTCCAGGAGTGCTGTGTCTTGTTTATTCTTTAGCTGGATCTCAACTAAGCAGCTGAATATTTCAGTACAGTTACTAATGAATTTAGGTCACCAAAAAAAAAAGAAATAAAAACAATCACAGCCACCAGTCTCTGCTTGACAATGATGTCTTAAAAAAAGAAAAATAAAATGCAAACTTTTTGCTAACTACACTGCTGCAAGTCCTTCATGATTTTCACACTACTAGAACCTTCTGCTTTCCTGCCTCTTCATAGCACAGACAATTCTGTGGAGCATGTATTCTAAATAGGAGGATTACACTGAATTATCTTATACCAAACATGAGGTGTAATGTCCTGATGCTGTACATCATGGTATCAAAGGGGAACTTGCTTTCTCCAACCAGGCATTTCAACGTTGACACACTTTGCTCTCAGCTGTGACAACTAAGTACTCAAGAGACCTGGCCACTAACACTTGTCAAATGTTTCAGGGGAAAAAAAATAAATTGTGTAGCTGTGTTGCTTCACTTGTCTATAACAAGAGCATTCTGAATTTTAAAACTGAAGTGAAAAACTCAGCTAGCACAGGACTGAACAGACTGAACTATGGACACTTTATGCACTCTTCCTCATTTCCTGTGCAGTTTCCATCATCCTCATGGCACAACAGAAAGAAAACTCAAAGATGACACACCACTGACACATCTAAAACCTCTCTTTTTTCCTTCATTAATTCTGATCCTTTTGCAGTAAAGACAGGACAGGCTCACTCTCCAATTAAGTGCATCCATATTCCACAGAACAGGGAATGATGTCTCGTTGCCTGGCACTAAGAGATAAATAAATGCACTTCAGCAGTCTCCCCCTAAGGGGCTGAGGAATTTAGGGTTTGTTCAAGAAGAGGAAGTCTCTCCATCCTAAGTTATTTTTTCTTACATGTTCCTCACCAGACCTCTCAAGTTGGGTAGAAATACTGTAACAGGAAATGGCAGTGGTGGTGGAGTATAAGAGCAGCTGAGTTACTCAGTTTTATTGTATCTGCTGTGTTAATCATGAATTGCTCAAAGGTTATGCAAATTGTACCTCCACCTCTCACACATTGCTGACTTACATGAGACACTGTGCTGGAATCCAGAGAATGTTATGCCACTACATGACTTCAGACTAGACAAAGCTCAGCTCTCTTAGATAAGTTAAATCAGGATCTAAGGTTCACTGAAAAGAAAACAGGTGCTTCTTACAATAATAGTATTATGCAAATTTAGCAGTTTGTGTCAGAATTAAGTAGGAATTTGCCATAAAGACAGTAATTGCAATGCACAGTTAAAAGAAGTGAACCTACAGCCTCCTTCTGAAACACCCACATGCATTTGTTACAAACGATTAGTTCTGCTTCTCCTGTACATTACGACCTTCCAGTGGAATTAATTGCCCCATTAACCTTTAGGTTTCCCTCTCCTGTGAGGAACTCTGAGTATCCGGCATCGGTGGCGAGCAGCCCCACGAACTGCACGTTGGGGCGCTGCTGGATGAAGGCCTCCACAGCCTTGTCCGTCACGTGCTTCCTCCCAGACACGTCCAGAGACACCAGGTTGGGCAGGATGTCCTTCTGCTCCAGCAGGCGCAGAGCGATGTCCGACGTGAACTGCTTGTCCTCCGAAATGTCCAGGTGGTTCAGGTATTTCAGTTCCCTGATCACATCCAGGAGTTGGGTCGTGGTCATTTTCAAGCATTTCAGGTGGTGCATGGTCAGGGACTTGAGCCGGTCCTTGCAGGTGAGGAGCGCTGTGATGTCCGTGACGGAGGTGTTGGATATATCCAGGCTCTCCAGCCTCGGCAGCGAGGCCACGTCTGCCAAGTCCTCGTTGTAGAACAGCACGTTGGTGATGCTGAGCGCCCGGAGCCCGGACAGCTGGCTGAAACACCGCTCGTACGGATCCTCCAGGGACAGAGTCAGAGAGTTCAGCACAAGGCATTGCAGGTTCTGCTGGATCCACTTATTGCTGCCCAGTCCACTGATAATGTCTGTGATGGTGATGTCTGCGTTCACCCCCGTGGCATCCAGCTCCACCAGCTTGTGGTGGCAGAAGGCCTTCCGGAAGGCCACGGCAGAGATCTTGGCTTTCCGGATACAAGCCCTTTTCAGACGCATCTGGTGGCCTCGGAAGATCCCCACGGTCCCATCATTCAGAAGCCCTGTGGGAAAACAGCATCAGTGTTCGGCTCCAGTGCTACAGAACATCACTTTTGCTTTAGGAACACAAAGTGTTAATAAAGAAAATTAATTACAGGGTAGTTTGGTTTGGATCTTTATGCCGCTGATCCTAAAAACCTTATTTTTGAGATTCCCCTTTACAGATTATGATCTCACTTTTGGAAAAGCCCAGGTTTAAGAACAGGACAGATGAATTAAGGAGTAGTGTAGATGCATTACCTGTTTGTTCAGAACACGGAACATGCAATAAATAAAATACAGAGAAGACTCAAAACCAAACACACTGCTGCTTGCATCTTCTGGATTTTCTCACTGAACTGGTTAGAAATATGCTAAAAACAGAATTTCAAAATTTCTGAGTATAATTCTTCCCTGGCCATGGTCCCACTAACCTCAAGATTGCACCACCTCTCAGTGACCTGCTCCCATCTTGCTTTAACTGAATAATTCAGCATTTGATTGAATTTGTAAGTAGGATCAATATGCTACATTGAGCTAATTAAGTTCTATATATCCCTCATGAAGAAGGTAGGAGTGTTGCTCAGAAACAAGCTGAATGTGAGAAAGAAACCTAAGAAGTGGTTCCAAGAGGAGAAAAAGGAGGGCAAGGGAAGGGTGGGAAGGAGAGAAAAACAGCAATGAAAAAAAGAAAATGCAAAATCTTGTTTGAAATTATCTTTTTCTTCTGTAGAAAGGAGAATGCATAAGGAGTCTTTTCTTGCAACCCACTGGCAATATCCTAACTGAAGCAACACACTGAGTTCCCTTCATGGAATTATCCAAAATGCACTGGATATACAATGGTATCTTATGAACAGAAGGATTATTGCTTTATAAAAAGCCACGAGAAGGGGACAGTTGCACAACCCTGCACACAAAAGGAGGAAGAACATTCCTTCTGGTTTCACTCCACAGGGTTACAAATGTCAACATTCCTGGTTTTCAATCTCTGTCTTCATGCAAAACAAAAATGCAATATATTTGAATAATAACATCATTGCCACTACAGTCTGGATTTAAGTCATCAGCTGGTAATGGCTTCTGTGAAAAGTCAAAGTAAGACTTGCAGACCTTTCTACAGAGAAAACTGTTTGAGCATTTCTGACCCAGTAGTCAGGGCATTCCTCTCTTGCTGGGAAAGCAAAAATATGGGGTGAAACAATTGGTACTCAGCAGAAAAATTAAAAGCAATAAACATAATTATAGTTTAGTTCAAGTATCACCAAATTACTTCTTCATCTTTGCTCATCTTTTCATCTAAGGACTGAGGCTCTCCCACTGGCCTACCTCAGCCATGCCCTGTTTTCCCTCCTGCCCTCTGTGTGTTTGTGACATTTTGGTGTCTGGAACTGCCTCCATCACTGGTCATAAGTTTCTGGTAATTCAGTTTTCTTGAATCTGATTTCTTGGGACTATCTGAAGAATTACTTATCAGAAAGTAATATGCATTAAAGACTAATTTTTTCTGAGCCTGTCTTTCTTTAGGACCACTCCTTCTGTTATTTCTCACCAGGACAACTTGAGAAAACTAAACACCAGCCTTTGCACAGCAAGACCCAATCCAATCTGCACCTACAGGATGGGGCACTTGATGTGCTTAGTCATTTTTGTTGTGTCATGTCTCATCTTTTAACAAAAGTCTCCAAGATCTCCAGGAATGGCTCTCCTGCCTCTTCTCTAGTGTAATCTATACACTCATTTTTCCATGGCAGGAAGTTTTACTGGCACAAACTTTCCTTTGTCCTGCCCAAAGCAAGCAGAGCTGGGCTGACAGAGAACACCAGGCCAGTGCACCAAGTGTGAGAACATCACAAGGTGTTTGTGCTGCTCTTGACACTGACTGCTTTTGAGCAAACCATTCCACTTCAATAAAAGTGCTCACAGAGATGACAAACTATTTTAATGAATCATTTTCAGTTTAATCACAAGGGCACATACTAAAGAAAATTGAATTGCTCTGTGAGAGATAATGAAATATTGGAGTGTTGCTAGAAGTAGTAGAATCAAATATTTATTTTTTTCTGAAGTGACTAAGGAAGATTAAAGCATGTTCAATTAAAGAACATTAAAATCATAAACACAAGACAAAGAACCTATTTAGAACTGTCCATACAGCAATGCAAAATTCTGCTGAAATTGTGAAAAACGGAATGTAACAAAAATTCTCTATTAAGAGATTAATGAACACAATTTTAACAGTTGCAACAGCAGATTTTACTAGAAAATACACCAGAACTGCAGTGTCACATTGCAGCCAAACACCCTCTCTGCTGCCCCAGAGTAACTGTTTTTACCATGAAATGCCATTGTCTGCAGCAGTCGATCAGCCACTTCTTGAGGAAACATCCCTGGCTCCTGCAGGCACAGAGTTCCATCCTGCCTTTCTGTGCAGAACTTCTCTAGGTTGGCAGTCAGGAAATTCAAACAGATATCAAGCAAAGAGTAAGGAGAAGCTTCCTCCTGTCATACACAAAACACAGTGAAACAAAGGAGATTTAGTTAAATCATCCTCTCTGTCTGTGACTCTTCCATCTCTCTAAAATGTCCTTTTTTGTGAGCCTGGCAAATATAACAAAAGGGGATGTCTCCCTTAGGGCCAGGCAAAGTCAGGGCACACAGTAAGCAGCTGGCCCAGCTGCTGGGAGACCCTTCCCCATCACCCCAGGACCACTCAGGGCTGCTGGGCTGGAACCCTCCTGTGCTCCCACAGGAAGAAAAGTAACAGCTGAAAAATAATTCTAATTTAGGAAGTCTACTGGGAATTAATCAGTCAAGACAGACTGAAAGATTTTAAAATCAAATTTTATTCCTGGATTTAAATTATTTCTTTTAAATTTTCATTTAAGTCAACACATGTTAGAAGTCTACTATCAACCTACAACAGAAATGCAAATAAATTTCATATATTGCAGATAAATTTCACATATGGGAGCCATTTTTGATACTGAAAAGGGCAGCTAGAGATTCAGAACAAGAAAAAGAAACTCAAAAAGAACTGGTTTCATCCCAAATTTTGTGCAGCAATAAACATCTATTACAGTAGTCCGGTTCCTCCTTTCACACTGCCCCTGGAAATCACCTCTAGGAAGACCCAGGTACAAAGGACAAGGCAGAACATAACCTGAGTTTTTCCTTCAGAGTTTGAGACTGTACACTGACACACGAAAATCTCACAGGTTTTTTTATTCCATACTAATCTATGTCAAAGAAGTCTAATAATAACCTACTGTTTTCAGGCACCCAGATTAATCAACATAAAGAAGGACTTGCAGTGCTGTGAATCATCCCCAGCACCACACAAAGGGCCCAGTGACTGGTACACACTCCCCCAGACAATATTGAAAATAACAGCATCGACTCCTGCCAGATCCCATCTGCAGGAAAAGCTTCCCTTTTACACTGAAAGTTCTGGATAATTTCACCTTTCTTCCCCAGCTCATTGAACTTCTGTTGCCTCATTTGCCTAAAATGCTCATCACAGAAGTACAGCAATACAGAAGAGGTTATACAGAAGAAATATAAATAAGTTTGCAGGGATAAGTCTTCTAAAATAAGGTGCACATATTTGAAGAATGGGAGGCTCCACTTTAGGGCAAAGATGTAACAGAGCTTATCTTTAATGAATCATTTATTGACGACAACAATAAGAGATCAAAGCTTAAAAGCTCTTGAAGACTTAAGCACAGGCTTGGGAATTAAAAGCTCAAAATTATTCAAATGCAAGCTCTTTCTGCAGCTTTTGACTTGCAACTTCCAACTCCTCTGACACACTTTTGCTAAGCACTTAACTTTTATTACTTTCTTTAGGGTTGATTTTTACATTTCTTTGTTGCAGAACTGCAATTACTTTGGGGTGAAGCTTTCCCACATTACCAGGAAACTACAATTCTGGCTGCCCCCAATCCTAAACTGGAGAGGAAAGAAAGGACAGAATTTGGAACTGTGAACATCTTCTGTTTCTTTGCAATGCGTAACAATACCTGAAGTACTTCTAAAGAGACAAAACCCAACCAATTATTTTTAAAAAGTACATTTTTTTTAAGGGAAATGGAAAAAATTTCTTTTTATCTTAAAATCAATACATACACCCAGGTATTATATGACAATTCAAGTCAAATCCAGAATCTTTACTCAGTTCAGGAAGGATATTGAGGGGCTGGAGCAGGACCAGAGAAGAGCAACGAGGCTGGAGAAGGGACTGGAGCACAAGTGGTGTGGGGAGAGGCTGAGGGAGCTGGGGGTGTTTGTGCGGGAGAAGAGGAGGCTGAGAGGTGACCTCAGCACTGTCTGGAACTACCTGAAGGGAAGTTCTGGCCAGGTGGGGGTTGGTCTCTTCTCCCAGGCACTCAGCAATAGGACAAGGGGGCACGGGGGGCTCAAGCTCTGCCAGGGGAAATTGAAGTGGGAGAGCAGAAAAAAATTCTTTCCAGAGAGAGTAATCAGGGATTGGAATGGGCTGCCCAGAGAGGGGGTGGATTCCCCATCCCTGGAGGTTTTTAAACTGAGATTGGCCGTGGCACTGAGTGCCATGATCTGGTAAAGGGACTGGAGTTGGACCAAGGGTTGGACTTGATGATCTTGGAGGTCTTTTCTGACCCAATCCATTCTATGATTCTATGAAAATGATTCCCACTGAAGCAGAGACACCCTCATCTCCCATTAGATCTTGTGTTTCTACTTGGATGCTCCCTGTGACAAACCCAGAATTCTGGTTCCCTTCATTCCTCCTGGCACCATTCCACCCTTTCTGCCAGAAGAGCTGAAACACTTTCATCTATCAGCAAGCAAACTCCAAAGAGAATATTTAGCCCTGCAGAGAGGCCACCAGCAGATGACTCAGAACACTATTTTTTCAACCAGTACCTCCAAGTGGCCAATCTGTCATTTAGAAATAATGTTTGAGTTTTTACATAACCACTTTAGAAGTTCATGTGGGGCATCTCCACACAACAAAGGAACAAACCCAACAAGCAGGGATCAATTACCCCTGCAAACAACACAGGACCGTTGTTATTAACCCCACTTATCCCAGTTATAGGAGGCATTTGTAATGTTTCAGTTTGCTGCCCAGAGCCTGAGGACACACCCAGGGAAGGCTCCCGAGGTAACCTGGGCAGAGGCAAAACGCTTTTATCTCTATGTAATAAAGTCCTTTGACAAGCTCCATAAAAACAATTTCCTACTGTCTGCTACTGAAATAGCACAGTGAGAGCTCAGTCTGCAAACATTCTGTGTCAGCTGGTGCCATTCTTTATCTCAACTGCTCCTTACCTAAAGAGAATATTGCCCAGGTAAAGGTGGTTTTAAGTTCTCAGAAGGTCACAATTTGAGTGGTTCCTTCCTCTAGCTGTGCTTTTGAAGGTCAGCTTGAAAACAAACCTGGCATTTGTATTCAGCTCACTTCACTTTCTGGTTCTAACACTCAGATGAGACACTACAAATGTGTGTCAACCAGAGCACAGCATTTAAATTCTGATATTTTTAAATTAATATATAATCCAGCAGTATTTGAGTTGAACTGTCATTATGCCATTATGCTTTTTCATAGTCTTCTTAATTATATGATATTTCCATTAACCTCACAGTTTCTTTCATCCTATCATATTAATTAAATAGCATTAAATAGGAAACAAATATAAAATTATATTCCACAAAACACAAAATTATGCATTACATGATGCAAGCCTGGGTGCCTTCATTAGCTAAAGCACATATTTTAAGAGTAATATGTCACATCTACATCCAGCTAGCTTGTGGAATAGCAGAAAAGGAGAATAACTGCATTTAGATGGGCTTTTTTAAGGCTTAATTAAAAAACAAACAAACACACTTTAAGTGCTTAGTATAACCCAGGCAAAACCAAAGTGTCCAGGGGGATGGGGGCAAACTGGCCTCTGACAGTAACCCAATACTCTGGGGAACTGAAATGCAAAACCAACTTCAACATGATGTTACCAGCTCAGCTCCAAGCTCACACCAGGGCAGCTGGAAAGGTTCTCACAAAGAACATTATCCTCCAAACTCTCTTTTGAAAACTCCTTGGATCAACCTTAAATACCACCAGAATGTATTTCACATATATTTCAAAATGCAGTTAAAAAGAAAAAAAAGAGCTTAAGGGGATGTGTTGAAGTACCTGGAATGAGTTAGAGAATCTTAAGCCCAACATTATGCCTAATTAACTGGCTGAGTGTATCAAAACAAAATCCTGTTCCTCTGGGAAAGCACCACCAAGCAAGCACCTGCTTATACAATACCTAAAAAAAATAAGAAACAGGTTTAACTGTCATTTTCTGGGAGTAATTACAATCTGACTTTGCAAGAAAAGTAAATTCCGCTGTTGTGTGGGCCTTTGTCACTGTATGTGTTGTGACCCTTCCAACTCCAGCCTGGAAGACACAGTTCCTACTGGCTCTGTGGCTCACACTCATTACAAACCAAACTTGTTTTTCCCATAAGTAGTTTTTGGTTTTGGTTGGTTCTTTTCTCCCCTCAGTATCCCAGTATGTAACACCCAAGACAAACAGCCATCTCAGCTCCAGCAGAAGGAGGTCTGTGATGTGCTCCCCAACTTTCAGACCCAGCTGCAGACTCAGCCTGGCAAACCTCAAACGTGTAAGGTCCCTGCGTGTTTGTGGTAGTTTGTTCTCTCAAATACCAGCAGGAACATAAAAGAATTTAGAGCTTCAGCCTTTGGTGTTGGATGTATCATGTTTCTCTTGTGCACCTCTCCACAGCCCCACAACTTTACTTACTTTCTTAAAATGAGCATTCTTAAAACAATTAAGAAATAGCAACACAAGCAACAGCCACCAAACTTCTCCTGAGTGCCAATAAAGGAAAGGCAGTGAAAAATAAACAGTCCCATGATTTATGTTACTAAGAAAGCTCTGTGATTGTCCTGCTTAAATTGAATTAAATTGAATAAAAGAGATGTAGGCAAGTTGTTAACCAGACTCAAGGAAGGATTATGATCACAACTGAAATTTAATATTAACTATTCTGGCACAGCAAGTGGGACTGCAATTGCTGTGATACAAAATCAGCAGAGACCACGAGAGGTCTAAAATTAAATAGTGCCACATTAGAACCACATAGCGAGGCCATGCATCTCAAGAGTATGAAGAACTTTGATATGAGTTCATGAGTTAGAAAACACTGGAGAGAAGAAACTGAGTGGTTTGCTGAAGCACAAGAAAGCAAGTGAAGCAGCCAAAGAAGGTGTCAGGAGAAGCATCAAATAAAAATAAGGATTAGGGCATTTTCAAGACACTTGGAGGTCTCATGGGGTAATTAGGTTAAGTGACACCTGAATCATTTGAGTTTAAGCATTGCATACTAGAATGCTCTGAGGGGGAAAAAAAGCATGTTGGGAATAGGAAATAACCCAGCTTTTCTTGGCCTTGCAGATCAAAAGGTGAGACACACAAATGCCACCTATAAATACACCACATGAACACACACTACAGAAGGAAAAGGCATTAAGCAGAAGCAGAGTGCCAGCACAGCAACAAAGGTGCTTAGAAATGCCACGAACTGGAATTTATGCCACAAATGTAGATGTCGGTACGTAGTTACACAATGATGCTCTACCGAGTTCACTGATCAGAACAGCAGGCACGAAAGTACCTACTTTAAAAATAACAATAAATAAGAATATGAGGGGGTTGTCTGCAATACAGCTTTTAACGACAAGGATGAGCCCAGACCGCCCAGGAACCTCCTGCTAGTCCCTTAGAAGTAAATACGCACACTCATGTCTGGGGCAGAACAGCAACCCCTCAGCTCCCTGTGTCCTGCTCTGGAAAGGCTGTTCCTCGCTGGGAGAGCCCAGCGGGGCCGCGGCTGCTGCCGGACAGAGCCCTCCCTTCCCGGGGGGCTGCCGGACAGAGCCCTCCCTTCCCGGGGGGCTGCCGCAGGGACGGACCTCTGGGGGCCGGGCCGGGCCCTCACGGCCGGGGCTGTGCGGGGCGGCGAGCCAGGCCGGGCCGAGCTGAGTCGAGCCGAGCCGGGCCGAGCCGGCCCTCACGGCGCTCGGCGGGGCGCACCGGGCAGCGCTCGGACCGACCTCCCTCCCTGCTCCTCCGTCCCTGCCAGGCGCCGGTGCCGGCCGCCCTTTTACATAACGGGGGTTACACAANCTTCCTTCCTTCCCTCCCTCCCTCGCCCCATTTCCCGCTCACCATCGCGGCGCTGGTGCCGCCGCGGAGCGCCCAGACAGCCGGTCCCGACNGCCCCGGCCCGGCCGCGGCACCTCAGTGAGGGAGCGAAGGGCCCCTCTGGGCCGCCCCTGCCCCCTCAGCACCGCCGCCATGGCGGCCCTTCCCGCACCCCCGATCCCTGCGCCGGGGCCGCTGCGGCGGGCTGCTCCCTGCCAGCCTCCCTGCTTCCCTCCCTCCCTGCCTGCGGGCAGCATCCCTCCCTGCCTGCCTGCCTGCTCCCCTGCCTGCCTACCTGCTTCCCTACCTGCGGGCACCATCCCTCCCTGCCTGCCTGCTTCCCTCCTTTCCTCCCTGCCTGGGGGCAGCCTCCCTCCCTGCCTGTTTCCCTTCTCTCCCTACCTGCTTCCCTNCTCTTTCCTTTTTTTTTTTTTTCTCCTTTTTCCTGCCTCCTCCCGACCTGGAAGTGAATGTTCCGCCCCGGCCGAGCCCGCCTCCCTTAAAGGAGCAGAGCTGCCTGTGCGGGGCCGTGCTACGGCCGCGGGGGTGGCACCTCCTGCTGCTCCACAGCCCTCTGTAGTGTGTTTGCTGCACAAACGCCTTTATTCTGGCGATGTGAACAGCAGCCTGTACTGGTGCAATAGGTTATGCACTTCGGAGAGGAGCTTTGCCATAAGCACAAACTTGCACACAAAGTCATTTCAGGTTTCAGATGCAGCAGGAGTGAGGAAAACCCGTCTGCCAACCAGCACATACCGCACTGTATTGCTGGTGAGGAGAATACGTTGTTTTTTGTTTCAGGATATAAAGTAAAGAGTGATACAAGCACCCTGTGTAAGTAAAATGAGTTTATGAATTCTCAAAGAATTGCTGATTCTACATACAGAGGGTTTGAATACCTGTTATTTGCAAACCAGCAAGACACATAAATTAAGGAATAATTGCTGAAATAATTTATGTTTCTGTCATTACAAGATGATAAGATACTCTGTAGATACTGTGAAGCGCCGTTTTGCCTGTTTAAGGACTCCATAACAAGGGTAGTTATAGTCCCAGTTCTTTAGATTGGGGTGTTGACATAGAGAAAATAAATTATGTACTCCAGATCCGACAAGAGCAGAGTTAAGGGTCTTCATGTTCTGAATATAACTTAAAAAATCGAATCTCCCTAGAAGAAATAATTTATACAATTACAGACACAGGAATTTTCTTAGATTAGGAAGGAGCTAGTACTGCTATTCTTGGTCCACTGTGTGTTTCTTCCACTTCCTAATGTCTTTGCAAGCTCCCAGATTGTTCTTCCGATACCTATGAACAAATTCACTGATTCACTCCAACCTATCACCAGATGTCTCCTCTTTACCTTCTCTTTCTCATTTCATATGGATTTATGATAGGAACTATCTTCCTTTTTCCTGCCTGGGCTCAGACAGTGCAAGCTTTGCAGTGACAGACTGATCCCCTGCTCCCAGTGCCTGTTCTTGGCCTGCCCTGCTGTATTTGGGAATCCTGTGTTGCTCCTCTCCTGGTTCAGAGGGGCCATATGGCTGAGTTGGCACCGGCTCAACATCAGCATCAGAGACTGCAGACAGTCTCAGCAAGAGCAGGCTCTCCAAGGACTTAAACCAACTCAAGGAATTTCTTCCGAGCCTGTGCAAACTGGAATGTTTTCAAAGCCAGATTTTCAGAAAAACAGTATTGCTGGTACTAAAGCAGCTCATTTTCCAAAGGCCCTTTCCAGGGCAGAAGCTGGCCACAAACATTCTCTGCTCACACTCAGCACGTGCCAAACAATGTGTATGTTCTTAGCTGTGTTCTCACAGACAGGGCAGGGGGTTTTGGTCAACACATTTTGAAACCAAGATTTTAACTTCCTATGGAAAACGTGGTTTAACTTCAACTCAGCTTTTGGACAGCCTGAAAAGTTTTAGGGAAATACTTCAGAAGTTGTAACTGGTGTCTCAGTCTTGTGCCTGGCAGGGTTTGCTGCCAGTCTGGCTGATGATGGTTGGTCACAATTAGCTCAAGCCATTAATAAATGATCGGGCTTCTTCCTATGGGAGCCTCTGCACAGGATTTAGCTGAATTTGATTTATCCCAAAAACTTAGCAAGCCAGGGTTATCCTGATGAAATAATTTGGGACAAAGCATTTGCAAATATTCTCTGGAATTCATTTTAACTCAAACATCCAGACAAAATTAGGCAGGAGGCAGGCTGGGGTATGGGGGAAGCAGCCGTGGCTCCCGGGCCATGCAGAACGCATTAATGTGCACAGTCTCAATTGTCTCAGTCATGTCTCAGCTTGTGGCTTGGGTTGTCCTGAGTCAGACCTCGGGAATACTCATTCAGTGGTGCAAAACTCAGAGTAAAACACCAACAACGTGTTACCGCTTAACGCTGCTGAACTGTCCAGAGTTCTGGGAGAACCCGGTNGAACGCTCGGCGCTCGCGGGAGCAGCCGCCGAGATCGCCCCGTGCCCCGGAGCGGTCATGGCCGGGTTCATCAACTTCGCGGACGAGGAGGAGGTGCGGGCGTACCTGGAGAACCTGCACGTGGAGTACAGCTACCAGTGCTACAAGGAGAAGGACGCGGACGGTAAGGGCCCCCGGGCCGGCGCGGCGGGCAGAGCGAGCGCTCATTGCCCTGCCCCTGCCCCGCAGGCTGCCCTGGGGCGCTCGGTGCCCTGCCTGTGCCCCACAGG
>VWZD01004199.1:249561-333283 GCA_013396695.1 Sakesphorus luctuosus | reverse complement strand
GGAGGAGAAGGGGCGGGAGGAGGAGAAGGGGCGGGAGGAGGAAAAGGGGCGGGAGGAGGAAAAGGGGCGGAAGGAGCAGCCCAGGAAAGGGCGGGAGGAACAGCCCAGGAAGGGGCAGGAGTGGAAGGGGCAGACGGAGCAGCCCNCTGCCTGTGCCCCACAGGCTGCCAGCGCTTCGCAGACTACCTGGACGCCGTGAGAAAGGACTTCGCAGCCGCGGCGCGGGTGATGCGCGACAACTGCGAGGAGCACGGACACAGCGAGAGCTGCTACAAGCTGGGTGCCTATCAGGCCATCGGCAAAGGTGCGCCAGGGGGGCTTCCTGGTAAAAGAGCTGAACACCTGGAGTCAGAATGGAATCACCAAGGGTGGAAGAGACCTTTAAGATCAAGTCCAACTGTCCACCCAGCCACTCTAACCCCTAAGACACATCACTTAAACACCTCCAGGGGTGGTGACTCCTCCACCTCCTGCTGTTCCAGTACCTGAACACCTGCGTGTCCTCTTGACCTTGACAGAGAAAACTGCCCCGCCCCTTTCACGGTCACCTCATAAAAGCAGAAGGATGGAAAACCTTAAAATGACATCTATGTAGGTAGTAAATACAGCCAGTGCAAAATAATATTTGCCTCGTGTAAGTATTAAGAAATCCATGAATATAGTGTAAGAAAGAGTGTTTAGTTGGTTTGGGTTATTTCTTGGTTACAGATGCTGTTGTGATTATCATGAGTGGAGGAGAGTTCCTAAGTCAAAAACATTAGCAAAACTTTTGTCACTGAGACAATGATTGTGTCTCTGAAGTCCTGAATGTTGTATCTAAAGTGAGGGATGCTCCATTTCCAGTGGGAGGGGAAGCATACTGCAAAGCAGAGAGCTCCCATCTGTTCTAGCATGTCCTTACAGAAATGTTTTGGTTTCTTGGCTGACAGGTGGACTTGAACCGGATTTGAAAGCGGCCTACAAGTCTTTCCTGAAGTCCTGTGAGAAAGGAGGGAAGAAGTCAGTGAACGCGTGTCACAACGTTGGGCTGTTGGCCCACGATGGGAGAGTGAACAATGACAAACCCGACCCCGTGGTCGCCAGAGACTATTACACAAAAGCCTGTGATGGCAATTTTGCTCCCAGCTGCTTCAACCTGGGTGTAATATACCTGCAGGGAGCTCCTGGGGTCCCCAAGGACATGGGCAGTGCCTTGAAGTACTCGCTGAAAGCGTGTGAGCTGGGGCACATCTGGGCCTGTGCCAACGCCAGTCGCATGTACAAACTGGGAGATGGTGTTGACAAGAATGATGCTAAGGCAGAGGAGCTGAAAAACAGGGCAAAACAGCTGCATAAAGAACAGAAAGAAGCTTCAAGTTTAGTGTTTGGGGAGTGAGTTGCAGTTACTAAGACTGCAGTTTTATTCAACGGCAAGTGAACTTGTTATGTGAACATACAGTTTTCACTTCAGTAAATATCCTGTATTTGGATATGCAAATAAACTTATATTTTTGTGGATGCAATAAATTATTAATTCTGCTGTATTCTTCTATGTTTTTGAATGCACAAGTTCTTTAAGTGTGGTGATTAGATACATCCTTCTTTTTAAGGAAGCCAGAAACCTGTGGCCTTTTGGAAGTTTGTCCCCATGGTGTCAAGTACAAAGGCTCTCTCTTGAGTCCAGTGCTCCAGTACCGAGGCCTGTGCTCAGAGCAGTTCTAACACACACAAAGATCAGGTGTAGGTTATCCCAGCTCGGGCAGTGTGACCTGTGCCACCTCTCACACAAGCATGTGTGGAGCTCTGATAGCTCACCCTTGGGTGAGCTGCCCCAGGGCAGGGATACTCACCTGTAAACCACAGGACTGGGGCAATTCCTGGTTCCCTTCCTTTTATCTCCTCCAGCTGTTTTGGGACTGTGTGCCCCAGGGCTTTAGGCTTACCCTCCAGCACATGTCATCGCCCCTCATTCAATCACACACCAATTGTTTTACTTCCCTGACAGCTTCTGAAACATCATGTTCTATTTTTTATAATACAGATTTAGGGAACAAGGTGCTAATTGATCAGCCCTTGGACTCAAAGCCATAGCTCAATCATCCAGACTGTAACTAAACATGCAGATTCCAGAACAGCTGTCTAAATAAGCGAGTCAGTCTGTGTAAGTGTATTCATGCACTGACAGGATCCTTTATAATTTTGGTGTGCATAAATGCATGGGAAGTTTGTGATATGTATGTGTATATTTTGCTGAAAATTACTGAACATGAATGCTCTGGCTCTGCTCTGAATAAAAACTACAGTTGAAATAAATGAAATAAATTAAAAGCAACACTTACTTGGCTGTTGCCACAACTGAAAGCAGAGTTGTTAGAATCTCACTGCATGTATGAATTAAAGCAGCTCTTCCAACTTAAGTGTGCATTTTAACATCCTTCCTGGAAAGGATGTGCTTCCTGCTGGAACAGAAACCGCAGCGGGGCAGCACAGCAGTGACACGGACACACCGTAACAACAGATGGCAGTGTATGAAAACATTATTGCACACTGACTGGTGCAGGCCTGTGGATCTTGTACTCCGCAGCCTGGAAAAGGAAATAGCAGTGGTGACAAACGTGAAAGTCATTTTCTTGTTAACAGTTCGTTTTATGGCAGTTCAAAAAGGTAAAGCTTTTACAGGAACACACTTTGCCCAATTCTTCGCTATTCTGGGCATTTGTTTAACTTGGGAAAGGTCAGTAAATGCCCCCTCCATGGAGGGTAACACTGGTAATAACACAGTCTGGAAGCCATGAGTTCAGGACTCAGCAATTACAGGTGGGTCAAGGCACAGGAGAATTGGGTGACATTTTAAGCCCTGATTTATTCTTGAGCGTGTAATGCTCTGCCTCAGAGTGGCCTGTTCACATCCTCAGTCTAAACACCAGAGGAGGCTTTCTTCCACCAGGACTAATAAGTGTTATCCCAGGAACTTCCAGTCAACAAAGGCACCTGGAACATCCTCAGTAAAAGCAACACATTTCAGATAATTAAAGCCACACAGAAAGCAGATACTGTGGGGAGGCCTTTTCTTAGTACTTGAGAACTCACAGACATGCAGAGTTTAATTATAAAAAGAAACATTTTCATAAAATCTGTCAAGTGTATTAGTAAGATAAGTTTATGAAGTATCATCCAATTTTGTACCACTGGTTAAAAAGGCAGACCCAATTTAAGGAAGGCTCTTTGTATTTTCAGGCTGTCTCTGAGTAGTTTGCTGCCTGTTCAGGGCCCACCCATACCTTTTTTACACAGATATTGATGATGCTGTAACAGATGCATTAGATGGGTATGGTCCTCTCTGTATGACTATTTTCCGTCCAAAGTGACAAAGCATAAAAAAAAAAAAGATCAGTCTTATTTCAGTGTATTAGAAATCCTGTGTGGTTCATGCAGTCTGTAGCAGGGTATGGACTCTGCAAATAGCAGCCTATTCTCAGCCTCAAGATTATGTTCAGCAGACATAATCGAATCTGTTAAGAGGTGAAAATTGTCCTTCAAGTCTTGTCTTAGAACCTTGCTCTGGCATTAGGAGGGTATTACCAAAAGGCCTATATCTTCCTGCTCTTTCTTTTTACCTGGTGTTACAAAGGCTAAATTTTATGCTCTTCTGGGAAGAAAACTTTCTTCAAAGCCTCTGAGGTCATAAAGAATGACAGATCTGTGATCATAGCAGCATGCTTGGAAATATGGAAGAACCTGTTGATCTCTTAGGACCAGTGGGTTTTCTAAGAAATAAAATAATTTGTCTCAGCTTCACAGCTCCTAAACCACTGCCTGCTTTCCCTTTCATTTGTTTGCACTGATCTCAGCTCACAGCTGACCTCTGTTAATAAAGCAGCAACACACTTCAGAAGGGATGGTGACCAACTCTAATTAATTAAATAGGCTGGAGAATGCATGTCTGTAAATGATGAAAGCATTCTCTGCAGGATGGTTCCTGCAGCTGGGGAAGGTCACCAGTGGAGTGCTGGCTTTGTACTGAGATTAAAAAACACTGGTGCCACATCATGTTGTGTCATTAAGTGTCATTTGGATTAATCCTGGACAAAAGATGCTGTTGGGTAAAGAAGCCACGTGACATTGCAGGAACAGAAAAACAGTCCTGTTCTGGTGGCTCTGTTTCTGTGTTATATTGTACTAAAAGCAGTTTTGCAGCTTCCTTACCTTTTATTCAGCAGTCAGTGGCAGCTCCTCTCTGCAGTGTGTGTGTGAAGGGAGCTCTCATGGCTGCACACACCCACCCAGAGGGTGGCTGGGGGGCTGTGTAGGTGTCATTGCCACACCAAGGAACCAAAATAAGTGCTTCTTGTTACAGCACAAACTTGTTCAGTACAGAAAGAAATTCACTCTGTTGGCAATTTTTCACCCATCATGTCAGAGAGGACTCTCAAGTAGCTCTTCACCTCTGATAGTTAGAGAAGGAAGGATTCCTCCCTCCTTTGTGCTTCCCAACATCCCATCACTAGACCTCAGAATGATACAGTTCTGCTCAGGGCTGGCCTTCCTGAGGCTGAAGCAAGAAGAGAGAGGGAGGAAAAGGAGTCATGGCACAGCAAGAAACAGAAAATAAGCAATGCCTGGTGTATCATCACTGCAATCATCTGTGCTGGGGTAACACCCAGGAGCTCAATTCAGGCTCTGGTATCAGACCGTCTGTGTGTGCACCCACAATGACAACCCTGAGCCAGAGGTGCACAGGCTGAGACTACCCAGGATTGCACAAAGTCCCCAGTACATATTTCAGTGTAAACATTGGTATCCTGCTCTGGTTTTCCAGACACTGTATCAGCAATATGGCCCAGAATCCTCCCAAAACAGATTTCCCCAAGACTCATAAGACTTTAAGGATCAGTTCTGTGCCAAGTTTTCAGTGTCTGATGTAGTTTGCCACGTCTGTATCTTCCCAGCGCTTTCATTTTTCAGTATCCACACTCAAAGCAACCACAATAACCACTAATTACACTAATTTCAGACTATATCACACATTTCTGATTTGATGTTATTGCCTTCTACTTCTAATACTACTTACAATTACTATTGCTGTATTCATTCCAAATATGTTTTATACTTCTTACAGACACACTTTTTTCCAGTCTTGTTTGTAATACCATAATACTGTTTTGTAATATTTTTTAAAATATTTTTGTAATTTTTTTTGCCCTAATCAACTAGGAAGAAATTTGTGTGCAATGGAATTATGGAATTCAGGCCACTTTGGAGTGGTGATTTCAGAAGGGGATTTGTGAGCAGCATAATTGCCATGCATGCACATGCTCCCATTCATGAGCATGGTGGGAGTTCTCTGTAGGATCTCATTCTGTCTGTGCAAAACTGAACTTCAGTGCTTTAAATGTACCCTGGAGAGTTTTTCTTGGCAACTGAGAGGCTTTGGTAAAAGAGAAGGAAGAAAGGAGATGAAACCCCTGCATGTTTGTACAGCAGTTGTCACCCACAGCCTTCTGGTGCACTTCACCCAGTGAAACCACAAAACACTCAGCTCCCAGAGCCATTCTATACAGAGCTGGGGTATGAAAGACATCAGAGAAGAATGCTAATTGTCTGGCCATGATGTAATTTCATAACCTGAAGATGAGGCTAATCTGAATCGTTGTTAGAAGTTCCTTATTCTGACAGTCCTCCCTTCAATGTAATGGCCTGGTCTGAGCTCTTCAGTGTCACAAAAAGCACTGAGAAGTGGGCTGGTCTCCTTCCAGCTCTCCTGCTGCTGGAAGCACGCCATGTTCCTATAGAGCTTCCTGCCCAGGGAACTCCCATTGCTCTGCCACAATCTTCCCTGCAAACCCCTGAGAAGGAAACCTGGATTATCTCTACAGTTCAGGAAAGAAGGACAAGGCTCTGAGTGGCTTCTGACTCATTGCAGGTCACATGATGTCAGGAGGGGCCCAAACTGATTACTCTCCAAATTATATTTAGCATGGCAAGGACTTGTCAATTCTTTACAAGCCAAGAAACACAGAAATGGGAAACTGGCCCTTGAATGTTATTCAGATAACATTTATGGAGTATTATTCCAGAAAGATGTGATAGCCACCTCAGCACAAGTGTTGTCAATAACTGCTGAAGGGAAAGTAAGCTGTGACACTGAACAGCACAGGCAGCCTTGCTGAGTTACCTTCAGGGAAGTTATTTTCTGTGCCTTCTTAAGTGAAGAGTTTCCTCTACAGTATTGTTTCACTTATTTGTTCTGCAGTTGGCCCAAGGGCAATATATAGACTCTTGTCAGAGAGTGACGTTTGCTGTCCCAGGGACCCAAACCTGCTTATTTTGGCAGCTCCCACCCCACGGTGCTCAAGAACAGACAAAGGCCCTCAGAGAGATTAGATATAATTTCAGGTAAAAAGCTTTAGATCTTTTTGAAACCCTGAGCTCATTCTAAGTTATATTCTGCTGGGTTTTGTGGGTTTTACACACCGCTCAGAACCCCAGAGAATGTGAGGGACTGACACAGTGACAAAAGCCACAGAACACGTGAACAAATTCAATACAGGAGATGGTTTCTGTAGGAGCAGCACGAAGGCTTTGTCACAACAAACAGTAAAACCTTCCCACACCCTTGAAGAGTTAACCAAAACATCCCTGCAGTGTACTTGGCTGTGTAATTTCTGTTTGCCGTGTACTGCAGCAGGGGAGTGTGATGTTTGCTGACTGTTGTGTTCATTGCTCCACAGCAGGCCATGGACATTCCCAGCTCACACATCACACTGGAGTGACAGCGCTGAGGCACTGGTGGCTGGAGCTGCAACACAAATTAACAGCTAGTTAACACAGTGCTGTAAAGGACAGGAGATAGGTGATGTCTAGTGAGCGCTTCTCATTCTCTAAGAACTTTCTTTCCTCATCTAACGCCATCCTAATATGTGTGTTAAACTAAACCCTGTGGTCAGAGAGTATTTTCTTATGCTGTACCTGTACCCTAGTGATCTTTGGGTAAGAATGCAAAGCATTCAGTCCTTTCAAATGCAGGATGATTTTGCCTTGGACACAGTGCAGTTACAAGTTGCAACCTAAGGCTGTATTTATACCATAGCAGAGCCCTGGAAATACTACATATATATACACATATACATATATATACACACACTACATATATATACATATACATACATATACATACATATACACATATACATATACATATACATATATATATACTACATATATATACTACATATATATACTACATATATACACTATTTTCCCCATTATAATCTTTGGGGAAGAATTTCAAGAAAGGGTTTTGATCTATAGTTTGGATAAATAAATAACCACTTGATTTCAGTGACTCAGCATTTTGCAGAACACTTCCTGTCATCCCCAAGCAGGTACATCGCACCAATTGACGAGAGCTTTGAGCCAGATTGTGGAAAAGTGTTTTATCTTAGAAGCACCAGTAGAAATGCTGCCCTCTGGAGAGCCAAAGGCGAGGCCCTTTGCCAGGGTGCAGTGCCAGCATCCCACACACCACCTGGGAAAATGGCACAGAGAGGCAAGCCAAGGCACCTGGTGCTCAGGAGCCCACACTGCTGAAGTTTCAGGCTGCTCACGCCTCGCTTAGTGCTCTCAAAAGGCATTAATGTGGCTGGGGACATACACAGGGTGACAAAAAGAAAGTTAGTAAACATCTTTTGATGTGTAAGTATGAAAGAACAAAGCTTTTTGATTCAGTTCTGTTCACTAGGCTGAACCAGAGTTATTGTGAGGCTGGGAGGCAGACACAGCCTTGCAAACTAATTACACTGAAGCTTAATGCCTGAAAATTCTCTTTCAGAAAGGTCCTTGTGCAGTCGGGGGTATGGGCTATTTCTCTGCTTTTGTCCTGCCACTGCAAATTGATCAGATGAATGTGTGGAGAGGAATTGATCGAGTACTCTCTGTGCCTGGAGGCTTGAACGAAGAAGTCCAAAAAAAAAAAAAAGCTGTTTCTTGTTGGAACTTGCTTTGTGTAACACTGCTCAGCCCATGAATCCAGCTAAAACCAAAGGGATCTGCACACTTTCTGCAGCACAGCAAGCATCAGCCTCCCTCACCTGGGACCTGTGTGATTGCTTTAAAGGACTGCTGGAGTGCAACCCAGCTTGGCCCACACACTCCTTAAGTCCGTTCACAGCAGAGCTGGTGAAGGAAAACAGGATCAAAACACCTGAGAGTCTGAAAAGAGAGGCAGCTTCACAACAAAAATGATCCAGAATAAATTGCATAGCAGAGGAATTATTTCTAGCTAGAACTTACTCATCCTTATACAAAATGATATCACCAGATTAATTAATTCAAAATGAATTCTATTTTTTCTTGTTGCTCAGTCAGTAAAAGAAAAGGACAAGTAATTCAATGTGGCCATTGAAACATCTCTTGATCCCAGGAAAGGATCATGTCAAGCTGCTTTCTTCCCTGATGTCTCCAGAGTGCAACAGGGAGCCTTCTAGGACTCCTTAGAGATGTTGGACTACCTGTTAACTCTGGAGATAAACAATGGTGACCTCCAGAGCTTGGTCCCATCTGTAAGTGTTCCCCGAGGAAACTGTCGCAACCCACAGCGTATTTTGCTAGTTTGACTAAGGAACCAGATCCAGCTTATGGTATGTTCAGATATTTTCTGGAATATAATCCCAAATCAAATCAAATTAGCTCTCAGATATCTGCAAGGTGTCTGGACCACCTGAAAGAGAAATCTCTCACAGCTCAAGATCTCATCTGTTAATTCCTCTACAATCTAGAAGGAGTGAAACTCCCAGCAGAAACACCTATGGCACCAACACATGGCTTTTGATGTGCACCTATTAAATAAGGGCCAGGTTTAAACCTCTGTGGGGCAGAAGAGGTGAGGGCTGGGACAGAAATGTGGTCTTCCTCACAGGCTTCTTCACTTGCCATCTGTAGCCAGGGCTGAACCAGCAGGGTGGGTACACACATACACACACACAGAGGTCTGAGGTTTGGAAATTGAGCAAGTTTTTGAGTTCAGATCCACCTGTGCATTTACTTGATGGGATTGCAATAGCTGTTTGAAGCATTTCCAGAAGCCATTAAAGGCTGGAGAGTGCCCCAGCACTTCAGATTGCAGGCAGTCTAAGTGCTCTGAATGGATAAAAGATTAGAACCAGACATCTATATTTAAAAAAAAACAACCCCACAACAGACCCCAAATGTCCTCAGGATAGGACGAGCCTTTGTGTGCTGTGCTCTGTACATGCTGCTCAGCTGTGCTTTTCTTATTTTCCTGAGAGGACTGTTCCCTTGGCTACCAGCACTGGCCTCTAATAGCTGGCATTTGGGCACAGGATGAAAACATTGCTTTGTTTTTCTTTCATTCCTGCAGGAGCACAGGGAACACAATGGCCACGTTTCTGGTAGGCAACAGCTCCATATGCCACTGCTGAATCAAGTGATGTGATTTGGCCCTGCTGCACCTTTCTGCTCCAGGGCACCTCTGTATTTCTGCTGGCCACTGCCTTGTCAGAGAAGTGCTAACAGGAGGTGAGTGTGGGGCTTGTTTTCTCTATCCTCCTGCACAGGAGGCAGCACACACTCCCTTCAGCTGCTCCAGCCACAGGTATGTATTTATGGCCACATACAGCAGCAGCAGCAGCTCATGAGGCAGAACATGCACAGGCAGCCTCAGGCTGGCAGGAGGGGCAGGTCACAGCTAATGCCTGGGAGCTGTAATCAGTGTCTCTTAATCTTTCTGGCTTTCTGTATTAAGGACATTGTTGCTTTTGCATTAGAAGAATTAGAATAGACTTGTCTCCTCTCAAGACCTCAAGGTCCTGCTTTCATTTGCCATTAAGTGCTCTGTGAATCCATTTCATTAAAGCCTCCACACGGTGACCTTTGCTCAGTAACCTGCTCTCTGTAGTCCCTCCATAGTCTGGGGCTGCTCTCATTTAAATCACTCTTATATGAAGGGAATCAAATACATCTTTTTCTCTGCTGGAGCAAACTAATGTCTTTCTGCAGTCATGAAATGCAACAAAGGGACGGTGATTCAGGGGGCAAGGTGAGCCTGGCAGTGTCTGTGAAAACGAGACCAGTGTAATGGCAGGAGCAGAAGAGGAAAGCAAGAACACAGGTCCATCAGATGAACAGAAACAACCATACCACAAACAGAACCTGAGAAAACAAGACAATAAATGTGGTGAGTGGATGAAGAGTTTTACAGCAAGTAGCTGGGAACATGTTATGGATTAGTGGTGATTTATAACCACCAAATCCTGAGGCACAGCTAAAGTAAATAAGGACACCACTAATCTGTCCTGGGAGAAAAAGAGGAAAAGTCACAGATACAGAAAGGCTCTACTGCTTTTATTACTTTTCCCCATATTTTCTGTGGTGGCCATACCAGATACAATTACGAGCAAATCTGAGGATTCAGGGACATGCCTGGTGCTCCAGCTGATGGATCCCGTCCTTGTCAGCAGGACTGCTGGCTTTGCCCAGCAGAAAGGCTCAGAGGAGAGAGAAGGGGAGGAGGAACACAGAAGGCATTGCTGCAGGAGCTGCACTCAGCATTTAGTTGTTTTACAGGAATTTGCTGTGTTCCTGCCTAGCTCAGGAACAGAGGGAATGTGATCAGCAGGTTGGTTTGCTGAGCCTGTGTGACCTGCTTTGCATTTCTTGTTGGGCAGATGTGAGGGCTGAAGCCTCCCTTTTCAGAGGCAGAGGTTAAACTGCACAGCAGGTGTTGGAGTTCTCCTTCACTCTGGCATCCAGGAGCTCTAACCAAAGAACTGCCCTGAATCTGAGAGCAGGGAAGTGCTGGGGGACCACTGAGTGACTCCACCGACCTGGGCAACCAGCCCAGCCCATGACAGCTTTTATCTTCCTACGAAACAAACTGAACTCTAAATTTTATTTCTACAAACCTCTCACTGTCTGTTTTTCAAATGTAGCTGTTTCCCAGTGGTCCATGCTTTGGGATTGACCTGGGGCTCTGCTTTTCCGGGTTTCTTCAGGAGGCAGCCCTTGCAGGCCACCCCAGCCTTGCTCGGGGCACAGCAATGCACCCTCACCCCAGCACTGCTCTCCAGAGCATCAACCACTGCTCACCAGTTTTCTGTCATGGAAACACCATTGTATTTAGATGTAAAAGTCATGCTCTTTTGATTCTTGCAGAGAGCACTAGGTAATTTTGTGTGAATGTTCTCCTGGCAAAATCAATTTTTCTGCAGTATGAATGATACGAAAATGCATCAGCATGGGACACTAATATACAGTTTAATAATGTATGTGCTAGATAGAAACCTGGGCAAATTGAGCTAGAAGGGGCCTTCTGGTTATGCAGTCTGTTTCTCTGTCCCAAGCCAGAATTACCTGTATTTATATTTATCATCCCTGGAACTCTCTGCTCTGCTTAACCTCTACCAGGGGCTCCACAGTCACTGCAGGCAATTTCATCCTGTGTTTACTGATCTTCCCAGCAGAAAGCTCCTGCTTTCCTCAACAACCACAAATACAATGAATGACTATAGTAAAAGAACAAAATGCAAGCAGGCAAGAAGGGCCCAGCAGGTGCAGGAGCCCTGGCAGCCTAAGGGAAGCCTTACTTGGTTCAAGCACGTAGTTCAAGTTGGCTACAGTAGGGAATTGTCTGCAAACAGGGGAAGCACAACAGCCCTTTCAGCATTCTGGGAGGTGCAGACAAGATATGATTCTTCAGCATCACAAAAGATAACTAGCAAAGGGTCAGTGTAAAAATGCAGTTCATTGCAATGAGAGAGGCAGAAGAAATGAGAGTAGCTTCTTATACTGGTGATAAGGATCATCCCAGATTTATCCTTCAACTGTGTCAAAGTGTAACTGCTCTTCAGTTTTTATTGTTAGTGCTCTCATTGCAATAACATGCTAGAAAGGAACTGCTTTATTTATTTGTTGATATGAAAAGAGATTTACCTGCCATGTGATCTGCTGATATTTTTATGCCAGTACAAAGATTGTATCAGAAGTCTCAGCCAGCAGACTAATACCTGGAATTAGATGAAAGGCAAATAGTGGAAACCTGCTGGTCCCAGTTTCTGTCCTAGTAGAGGGGCCATAAAGTGCACTAAATCCTGATTTTATTTAAAATACTTTTATTGGAAAATGAGAGCTCTGCAATGGCTGTGGTCCAGTTCCCCAGAAAAGAGGATCTGTGGCAGCATGTCCACTGCTGGCACAGACAGCCCTGCTCTGGCACCTCCCTGGGAAGCAAAGCTAAAAAGCCAAAGCTGTTGATCTGACTAAGCAGCCAGAGATGGTTTTCCAGCCCTAATCTGGTAAACGTGCCTCTAAAGCTTTGTTTGATGAGATGGAATGGAGAAGAATGCATTGTCCTTTGCAAAGATGGCTTCAGAGATCACTTTTTTAGCCAAAACCTCCCATTTCAGACAAAGGAAATCAGAGGCAGCCCAGTGAGGAACATGTGAAAACAGAACTCACCACCCCCCCAGCTCAGTAAAAAGGCTCCTGATCCGAGGACTCAGATCTCTTCCTTTCAAGCACCTCATTTAGCAGAAGGCCTCACACCACTTTCCCTGGCACAATTCTCTCAGATTTCCAAGGAATAAAACAGCAGACCCCATTTGCACAGCCTGCCATTTCCTTTTTGCATTAAAATGCTGAGCTGCCCTTATCAGGTCAGTGCTGCCTTATCACCTCTCCCAGAAAAGCTTCCATCACACATATAACAGAATTAATATTCACTGCATCCCTTGTGTCTCAGAGCTCACAGTTTAAAACCCCAGGTGCTGGTTTGGTAGCTCCAGCAAGCACCAGGAAGGATGGGCAGAATCTCTGTGGCTCCTGCTCCCTTCCCATGGGCCTCCTGAGTACAGCAGTGCCCTTAGGGAGCACCATGGGCTGATCCCAGAGGATGTCACAGCCCAACAAGATGGGACAGACCAGTCAGAGCACCAGGAGCAGCAGAGCAGTGTTTCCATTTAGCTCAGCATTGTGATTTATTGACACCAGTAACAAATGCAGCCTAAGGAGAGGCAAAGCTGCAGAAGCACATTTTATCAGTGACTCAAAAGAGAAATCAATATGTTTGTATATATTAGTGGGAGCAATCTCTGTTAAAAAGCAAAGGGATGAGGCAGTTATGTTCTTCGAGCTTTCTAGAATCCCATGGTTTTTAGCATGCTTTAGTCTCTGCTTTAAGCCTCTCTCTCAAAAGCAGGTGGGCTCCTCCAGGAGATCAGCCACATCCACCTGCCCTTACTGACCCCTGGAAACCCACAGCCTTGCTGGGGAGGCATTTTTCCAAAAAATACCTATAGGTCTGCAAAGAAGAGAAAGGTTTAGGAAGATTTTTGCCTGTGAATGGTCTGTAGTGATTAGAAGATGCAGTGAGGTTCAATTTGTCCATACTGACACAGTACAAACCTGCATCTTCTCACTTAAAAAACAGAATTACATTGATGGGGTTTGTGGTTCCTTTGCTTGACAGAGGAATTGAATGGGACCAGTTCAGCCAAATGAACAATTTTAAGTGCATTGCTTTGTGCAGATGTCCTTGGTAAAAGAAAATTAAAAAAACCAAACCAACTCCAAAAGTAATAGTGTGAGTCACTAAAAGCCTTTTTGTCCTGCAACCACTTGTGGTTTAATTTACTGAAATGAAAATTTATTGGGACGTCACTCTGAGTAATTTCACTGTTTTCCTTTGGGAACCAAAACGTGGAAAGCATTAAGCTGGTCAGAGGGAAAACTCTGTCAGAGAAGGCAGCAGACACGACAGGAGCCCACACGTGGCACACACCACCCTGGCTCCAGGCCACTGAGTGCAGGTTTGCATGTCTGCAGCCTCCCTGAAACAACTGCTCATCACAGAGTGGCAAAAGAAATCAGCTGCAATGTTTGCTGCTACAGCTACAAGAGAAAATGGCACATTTTCTTACTGCAAATAAACAACTCTCACAGTGGCTCTGGACATTACCACCTTGAATGTCTGCAGTGACAGGACTACAGCACTAACAGTAAGTGAGCAGGAGAGAAGAACACAGCCTGAGAAAAGGCACTTACCTGTTACAGGCAGCAAAACCACCAGCAGGGACTCACTGCCAAGTTCAGTGAGCTGGAAGCCACAACTCTACAAAGGTGTGAGCACAGCACTGCCTCTCATGAGAGGTGACCTGCAAAGTGTCACGGCAGCCCTGAGAGAAAACAAGAGAAATATGTTAACTAATGAACACAAGGTGTATATTAAGGGAAGATTTGAGGAATTCAGGCCTACCTATGATGTCAAAGTAATACCTGTGCATTTGCTGATGTCTCAGAGAAAAGACTCTGGGGAGGAAAATCTCCTATACTTGGGAGGCTGCGAGTACAGGCACACACTGATGTTCAGAGCAGAGGGCAGGGTCCTCAGCACCACCTTCAGCTTTGGAAAGTCTAACCCACCTTATAGTTGGTGGTACTTTGGAAGGAAATCCTGTAAAACTTGTTAAAACTAGGGATAACCGACTAAAAATCGGGTGCTTTGTTTTCTTCAATCTGCCTTTAGCTCTGGTTCCTGTGCAGCCATGGCGTTTTTAACCCTGTGCTTTGGCCACCCTGCCAGGGTGTGCTGGCAGAGCAGCTGCAGGGCTGTGAGCTGTGTGTGTGTGCTGGCCTGTTGGGCAAGGCCAGGGCCCCCCCAGTGCCCTCCTGTCCCCTGCCCTGGCCACTCTGTGGGCTGAGCTGCACGTTTGGCCCCAGGTGCAGCTCTGCTACTCATGGGCAAATCCACCAAGTGCTGCAGCACCACTCCTCATACAGAGAGGAGGCCAAGTGATGTGGGGGGACCCACAGCTCAGCGTGCAGAGCACACTTCACAAACGATATAAACACATCTTTCCTTATATACTCTCTATATAAAAACATTACATCTCACTCAATGTACTCTTATCTAGAAGAAATTCTCGCTTGCTCCCTGCAAACTCAATGGAAGTTGAAGCAAGCCCATCTGTTTTAATCTCTGAGACTAACATTGCTTCCTCTCTTCCATTAGCATGAGTTTATCCTGCTCTCCCTTGAATGGGAAATGCATCAACCCTGAAGTTTGATTAGTGGTAATCAGGAAACATCCACACCTGCATGGAGACAGTGGGAGGCTTTTCAATTAAAAAGGGATTTTGAGAATATAATGTCTCTGTTTTGAAAGGACAAATGCATCTTTCAAGGAATACAAGCTGTAAAAATAATTTATATATTGTGTTTCTTCAAGGACAGTAATGCTATCATAAAATGAAGTGTCTTAATTGCTGGAGAGATTAATTTCTGCTCTGTGGAACCAAATATATTCAATGCTATTTAAAAAGTACTGGGGAGCTTTTCAAAGGCTGGATGACAGAACAGCCAGTGAGTATCTTCTGTCCAAAACCAGGTGTCTTTTTTCTTGTTCATTTTAGGTTCAAGAGGCAGGTGGTGTGAGGACCTGCCCCTGGCCAGGGCTGCAGCAGGGCAGTGCATGGGGAGCAGGATGATCAGTGCTGGAGGGAGCAGCCTGGCAGGGCAGCAGTGCCTAACAGGGAGAAGTGATGTTTATTTGTTGTTCCCAAGTCTCTACTATCTTTAATGCCTGCTGAAATAAAACACTTGTCAGAAAAGTTGTCTCTGGTGGTTTAACTTCCTCATTCTTTGGTTAAATTCTGAGGATGTTTCTGCTCCTGGTTTGTCAGGTACCCAGTAAAGCCAGAGGAAGGCAAGATTTAATATTCCTGTAACACCTAAATATAAACTGCAATCAGATTTATAAACAATCTACAAGCCTCTTTCACAAGCTATAAAAACTTTAGAAAAGTACATCTGTGCACTTCTGTTTCCTTTTCATAGTCTCTCACCTCTGCTTCTATTTCTCTAAATAGAAAGATAATAGTATTAACCTATTCCTTGGGGGTTTTGTGAAGGTTCATCAGCTAATATTTATGCAGCAAAATGGAATAAGTGCTGTGTAAGTGCTGAGCATCATTATTGTTCTCTCTCTCTTCATTAGCACATCATGTACATGTCAAGTAGACCAGATAAACACAGAAATTAGCTATTCTCAAAGTAAGACAAGTGAGAAAGGTACCATGACTGCTGGAGAGCCACTAATGTTGTGGGTGATGTCTCTGGCTAACAAAACAACCCTGTAAGAGTCAAAGAATCAAATACATTTCTTTACTTCTTTGAAAAAGTTCTGTCTGCAGCAAAGAAGCTCTGAGAATATGTCCAAATTAAAAATGCTCCATGTTTCCACGGGGGTTGTGCTTTGGAAAACACACATATACAAATAAACACAGGGGAAAATGAGATCTGGGAAGAATCACTGAGGAGGTTTCTGGATTTTAGAATGCAAGACCTACTTGCTGCTTCAGCTGGATTCCTGTTTAAGACAGAGCTGCTGTGGGAAGGGACATCCAGGAGGAGTGGAGGGGCAGCTCTGGCCACAAGCTCTGCACTGTGGAAGAGGAAAAGCAGATGGAAAAACTAAAATCAGAACAAAGACAAATTCCAGGAAAGAAGCCCAGGCTGTGGAAAAAGAGCAGAGGTGAGCAGGGACACACCAGTTTGAGTCAGTGAGGCCTCCACCCCCAGATCTGGGGTGTGCTGTGCCCACAGCACACCGTACATGGATCCCCTCACCCCATGGCTCCCCTCACTCCATGGATCCCCTCAGCCCATGGAACCCCTCACCCCATGGCTCCCAGCAAAAAAGGGGAGCCCACACCCTGGGAAAGCCTCTGCTGCCTCCATTCCACCTTCACTTAAATGCTGGCTCCCAGCCTTCCCTCTTTTTCTTACTTATTACCAACCGAAGAACTCTTCACTGCACCAAAATCTGCCCACCATGCGATCCTTTACCTCTTCCCCAACGAGCTGGTGATGTTTTGCACTGGAGCACACAAAGCTGCAGTATCTCCCTCAGCTCAGCGATACTGGGGGAGGTTTTGTCCTGAGCTGCAGCACTCTGAGCCTGGTGTGCCAGCAGCAGCCCCTGCTCCCTGCCCCACTGTGCTGGAGGGTGTTGCAGCAGTGGCAGGGGCTGCACAGCACCTCTGGCTCCATCTCTGCGACTCCCATTTCCACAGGGCTTTGATGCAGGAATTTAGGTTAGTCCCAACACCATCAGGACTTCTCATCTGTCAATCTCAAAGTCCTTCTGTCTGGTCCATCTCAAAGGTTGTGGTGTTAGAGCTGTCCAGAACAACTTGGTGTTTGCTTTCAGAGCAGTTTGCCTTCTCTCAGAAACTTTTCAGGATCTGGCACGGTGTTATTTTGTAGCTGAGGCTGCTGCCATAAGCAGTGCACAAGTACCTGAGCTGAAACAGCCTTTTTATATCGCATCACAGTCTGACACAGAGTATTGTCACTTCTCTGAAAAATGCTGCAGGGCTGTAATCACAGACGGTGTTTGAACAATGCACCAGCACCCAGTTGGGCATGGCAACAAAGGGGCAAGGGGAAAATGAGGACTTTGGGCAGAGGTTCTTGCAAATTGAATCCCTAGTCTGGGAAATTGAAAACACATATGAGACTACAATCAGGCTGTGAAACCCAATTTGCTCTTCTTTTCCATAAATAACAACTTGATAATGGCATTCTGCTAGACATGGCCTTCAGTCAAGAGGACGTGACTTTCTTCCTGCTTATGCAGATGAGGAGTTGCAGTGCCCTTCCATGGGAACCACAAAGCCGTTTAAGGGTGGGTTTACTCAAGAGACTAATTCCCCCATAACTGCTGCCTGGAGTGGCTGAGCCCTCTGCACAAGCCACTCTTCCCTGCACCCCTCTTCATCACAACAGCCTTCTGTCCCACTCTTCCAGCCTCCAGCTGAAGCTGCTTCCTCCCAGGGTGCATCTGCAGTGGGTGACTTGCAAAATGATAATTCCTGTCACTGAAGGACATTAATACATACTAGTTCTCTGGTGGTTTGTTGATCAAGGACCATCTTCTAAACAAACTGATTAAAAGTGTGCAGCCAGGGAAGGAATAAGCACTACGGAAGAAAAAAACCCAACTTCTCCCAGCACCTGGAATTTATGGATTTGGCCAGACTGAGGCCCTGTTTGATTAAGCTACACTATTTTACTTATTACTGTAGTAAAGCCTCAGACTCCTTCTCACCCACCTAGAGTCTGTGGTTCTGGGAACTGTAGAGTCAGTGAAGAGCTCATCCTGCATAAATCCTGTGCCCTTTGGCCATGCCAGGATGGGACATCTCAATGCTGAGGAAGGACATGTCAGAAAGAGAATTCCTGAAATACAATGTGCCTGTACATGGGCACACCAGCTCTCCCAGAAGGCTTTAAATAATAGGCAGATTTCCATTAGATATCAGGAAGACACTCTTCCCTGTGAGGGTGGTGAGGCCCTGGCACAGGTTCCCCAGGTAGGTTGTGGATGCCCCATCCCTGGACATGCTCAAGGCCAGGCTGGATGGAGCTCTGACAGACCTGGTCCAGTGGAATATATTCCTGTGCATGGCAGGGGGTCAGAACAAGATGAGCCTTAAAGTCTTTTCCAACCCAAACCATTTGTGGATATGATTCTTTTCCCTGGTTTATCTCCTTTCCTACATGGAAAATGGACCTCCTTCTCTCACAGTGGAGAAGAGAAGGTTGAGAAGGGCTGAGAGCAGCCCCAGTGCCTTCCCAGGTCTGCTCTTGCTTGAGGCCCTTGGGGCACTCCCTGCCTCACACTGACACTCCCACTGCTTCCTCCTGCATGCAATGGTCCTGTTACACAACATCAGGATTTAGGATTATGATGGAATTGCACCATCTGAGAGGAAGAGATGCTGGACTGCAAAGCTGAAGCAGACATGCCCTTCAGAGCAGTAACGTGCTCCATTAGCTCAGATTTCATCCCAGTGTGATCACTCTTGTTCATGATAGTGCCTGTTCAAGATCAGGCTTTACACTCAACCCATTTTCATTCTGGGCTTTAGACAATAATTTATATGCTTCAGATTTTGAATTATTGAAGACAAACCAATAGTTTCAGAAGGGGGCCATAAACTATTCAGTGGATGCTGATCACCCCATCTCATTCAAATCCAGGCTCTGACCTAAGGGGATCTGGCTCACAGGTTGTTCCAAGTTAGAATTCAGCTGTCAGAAAAGACAAATTCACTCAATGCATTTTAAATCCCAGAGTCAAATCTGGCTGGGAAGAAAGGCCATGCCAGCTCCCAGTCTTTTATTCTGTGATATTACTGCACTGTGTGCTACAAAATCCAAGCCAGATGTTTGTGATTAATGAAGATTTTCTTTCTAGGAATATCTGGCTACCCGATGGAATCTAATTAACCCTGACACAGACACCTGTCTTAAAGAGTATTGAACCATTTCTTGTTCCCAACATTTGCATTGCAGGAACGTCCTAAAGGAGAAGGAGGAAGGATTCATGGTGAATGCTGTCCATTAATTTGCTTGATCTTTCCCTTTCAAGAGGAATAATCACTAAGGAGAAGCAGTGAAAACTGCAAGTGGTGTGTCAGAACAAGTGTAATGTGCAGCTATAAAATAAAATGTCCATTTGCCACGGACAAGAGCTAGTAAAAGAAACTCAGTGAAGCAGGACAGCTTTGCTCTGATCAGCATGGTCAGGATCTGACTCTTGGAAGACAAAATGTTCTCTCTTTGAGCCAACCATTACATTCCTTTTTACACGCTCTCTGCATTTCATTTCTCTGCTGCTTAGAGCAGCCTAAACT
This sequence comes from Sakesphorus luctuosus, assembly GCA_013396695.1. Classification (NCBI taxonomy): domain Eukaryota; kingdom Metazoa; phylum Chordata; class Aves; order Passeriformes; family Thamnophilidae; genus Sakesphorus; species Sakesphorus luctuosus. Next base: position 313,589 of record VWZD01004199.1, on the reverse strand, counting down.
TCTGACATGTTCAAAACATTTCTAGAGAAGAGGAGAAACACTTCACAGGTAAATGATAATAGCAATTTTTAAAAAGCAAGTTTCTCTTGACTTTTTATGTTCTGAATAAATTAACTGGTTCTCTTATTTTTTTCCTTCTTTTTTCTTTTTTTTTTTTAAATATGTTTCAGAAATGAATAAATGATTCAGTGCATTTCTTCCATTCAGACTAGGCAAAACCCCCTAACATTTAATCAATGCAGTGTCTGAATTACCTTCCACTAAAATCACTATGTAGTTTGTGTGAACATTTCAACATTTCTGAGCCTGAGGCACCTCCTCATACAACAGATTTTCACTAAAGATGTGTGGATGTGGCACTTAGAGACATGGTCTAGTGGTGGGCTTGGCAGTCCTGGGTGAACAGTTGCACTCAATGACTACAAAGGTGTTTTCCAGCCTAAATGATTCTGTGATTCTATGCAGGGATGCTCTGCTAGGATGTCACACACCACTTGTGGCTGAAAGTTCAATGCCTCCCCCCAGCTCCTGTACCATGTACCAGTCACCTCCCTCCTGCTACTCTGCAAGGGTTTGATGGCTTTGCTGGAGAGCAGCAGGAACAAAGGGAGCATCCTGAGGCACAGTGACCAGGAGCTTTCATCATGGGCAGCTTTGGATCCTTGTTCGCTCATGTCAGTACCAGTGTGTGTTTGCCTGTCTGTTTTTCTGCTGGGGTAGTATCAATTATATTGATTACATTAATCCAAGTATGACTTAATCTGTATCTGATATTTCCCACAAACATTTGTGGGAACTGTGAGAGATGGACAGGGCTCTTTAGGGATCTTTCTGCTTTTCAGTGTTTCCCTATGGTTAATGGTAAACACATCACACAGTCTTGCCTTTGGGATTCATCTCACCTGCCTATAAATATCTGAAAGGCTGGTCTCTGCTCCAAGACAGCAGCCTGGATCCCTTCCAACAGAAAATGCAGGAACACATGTTGCTCCAGGGTAAAATCTCTCTCCTGGGCGAAGATGAATTGCCAGGGGCTGGTTGGTGTCTGTTATTTTCCTGACTACAGGAGAAACATGGACAAATAGCTGAAACCAGCTAATTTTTAGATTGTTAAAATAAGGTGAGACAAATGTACCCTTTGCAGCTGTATCTGGTTTGCTTTGCTTTTAAAAGATCTGCTTGGTTTTGCAACACATAAGCAAGAATTCTTGCTTTCAGGACAAATCCAGGAAGATTAAAGAAACTTCCTTCCCCCACTGGCACGTTGTTATTCTTCCTTAGCCATCTACTGCTGTTCTGTTTAAGCTCCTTCCCTCAAAGCACCTGGTAGTGGGCACACTGAGGCAGCTGCTGCATTGAAAGGAACCTTTGCATGGGTTTAGGATGGCAATTCAGCAACCCTGAATTCAGCAGTGCTGATGTTTGAAATAAATACTGAATCATGCACAGACAGGCTGCTATAAAGTGTGCATTTGTCCTTCCTCTTCCTCAATTACCAGTTTGAAAGAACATCTTCTGTTCCACCAGCCTACACGGCAGTACAAAACTGTCGGGCTGTTCCCTTGACTGGCTTTTGCTTTTAACAGGAGAAACGGGCAGACCCCACTCCCACCCAGGGCTCCATCCATGTGGCAATCCACAGCAGTCCCTCACCAGGACAGCAAGGGGGTCCTGTCCATGAACATGACTGCTTCCAGTCAGGTCTTTTAACCACGAGAGACTGATTGCAGTAGTTAACTGCAGTGACCTTGCCGGACTCTCAGAGGAATCCATGATGGAAATCTGTATGTTACAGTGCACACCTGATGCTGGGAGAGACACTGCCTTTTACACATATTTCCTGTAACTACTTTGCTTGTACAGCAGGACTTGGGCTGGGGGGAATGGTTTGGGTGAGGGGTTATGGCTAACCTAAATTTAGAATTAGCCTAGTTCATTCTCTATTTTGTTTTAAACCTTGAACACTGTATGATTCCACCTTGTCTTCTGACTTGTGTACCTCTTCCTGACTGAAGGCAGGTGGAGGGAGCTGGGGAACACACAGGGAGGAGCAGCACCCACACATGCCAGGGCTGTTCTCTGCTGCAGAGAAGTGACAGCCAAAACTGCTCAAGTGTTCTATTGTCTCCCCGGTGAACAGTGGGATTTAAGAAGTACTCCAAGAAGAAATACAGGGAATTAAAAGACCACTGAGGCTGACAGCTCCATCAGGCCAACTCATGGAAGTGATCACAAAAGTTTGAATCAATAAGCCTAAGGACAAACAGGGCTGAGCAGGAGACTGTCAGTGGAGCTCTTGTCTGGAGTCTCCTCCCAGATCCGTGCAAGCTCCTGGGAGACAATCCATGGTGAAGCATTTAGTAATCATCTTACCCAGCCTCAGCACTGATGGGAAAATCAGTCCGATGTGCTTTCAGCCCCAGGAGGAGCAGGTGAGTGCTGCCAGAAACTGTGGGGCTGTGATGGGAGTGAGGACACAACACTGAAGTGCTGAACCTGGTGCAAGCTTGTGTCAAAAGAAGGTGGTAAGACAAGGGGAGAGGAGAGACTGGGAGCAGGATTGTATAATGAAGTTACCACATGGATATGATGACAAAACTTGACATACATAAAAGTCACAGAGGTCATGCTAAACAAACCTAATAATGAATTTGCATCTTAAGCTTCTTAATGTGTTCTTAACCACCCCAGTATCACTGCTGCTCACATGCATAAAAAGATGCTTTTATTTTATAACAGCAAAACGTTTGTTAGCCAGCCTCCACATCTGCTCCCTGGTAATTTAAATTAATGGCATTTATGTATTTTCTTTAAAGAAATGGTTGCTGCAGCTTTCCCCTGGTGCCAAAAGAAACATGTCTATTGTCTTCATGCTAATAATATCATTTTTAAAAGTCTAAGTTGTTTTTTTATTCACTTAAACTGGGAATATGCATAGCAAAAGTGAATTACATTTGCATTGCATAAGAATAAAGATGAAAGCACTTCAGTGCAGTCTTGATATACACTTAGGAAGCATTTTTAAAATTCCCATATTCCCAAAATGTACACCTACACATTGAGGATAAGTAGCATGATAATTCCTTATCATTTATACTGTTTGGCTACTGAAATGATATGCTTTTTTCTCCCAGTAAGAGTCTGGGTTATCTGAAAGTATCCTAGTCAGATGCTAGTTCTAGTATCTTTAGCTTACTTGTGCCTTTGGATAAAAATTTTATGCCCAACATTAAAGTTGGTCACATTTCACATAACTTGCAACAGCTCAGTCTGTCTTGTTGGAAGGTGCTGGGTCAGGCCCTTAGGAGGACTGCACATGGTCTGTACAGAGTCTAGCAGGACCATTAACATCCTGTTAATTAGAGCTGCTTTTATAAACTCAGGAATAAAATGCTTCACTCTCTGACTTGCCCAGCAATACCAGGTACAGTGACTTACCCATTTGCTCTTTGAGTTCTTTATTTGGTCTTGTTAGTGAAAACCACAGTGTTGATCAAAAATCCCAGCAAACCCAGGGAGTTCAGGCACCAAGAGCCAGTGGCCTGGTGTGCTCAGGGGGCTCCTGGAGAGCAGCTCTCACTGTGCATGAGGCAGTGGCCTGGTGTGCTTGGGGGCTCCTGGAGAGCAGCTCTCACTGTGCATGAGGCAGTGGCAATACCCAGACTTCACATTTGGATGCCTCCTCTTGCAACCCTTTGGCACATCAAAATGGGACTTCCTCAGCTTTTTCATCAGTGGTATAACACAGAGACGATCCAATTTGTTAACTGTCTGGGAAGAGATTAAAAACCCAACATTGCTACAATTTTGTTAAACACTTTGGTTTTCATGATCTACATATCCACATTGCTCATAAATTCCCATTCCCAGCTGTTCTTCACACTCCCAGTGAATTTATCTCACTCTAATAATTCAGTATCTTTTAAAATTTGACTTGACTGAAGCAATTTTTTTCTCAGCTAATTCTGATTGTTTCTAATTTGGAAGGCGAAGGCAGATCTGGCTTAGCACGCCACTGATATCCCTCAACACTCCTCAGTTTTCATTCGGCCTTCAGGGAATTCTTTAGTGGCTGAATGTCAGGTTTTAATTACATGCCTTTGTTGGAAAAGCTGTTTTATTTCAGTCCTTTATCCTTCCGAGCCACATAACTAAAGCTGGTAAACTGAACAGCTATTTGAAAACTGCATGTTGGAAGACAACATGTGTATAATGGGGTTCACATACTTTGTGCATCACTTAAAAATCACATGGTGCCCAAACTTGCAGCATTGCACTATTCAAAACACTGAACCATTGGGGTAATAATCTGGAATTGTGCCAAGGGAGTTAGAATACAGTTTCTTTGGTAATTGGTCTGTAAAATTAGGTTATATTTCAGTTAAAGAAAGCACCTAGCAAGATGAATCCTGACTCCAATCACATTAATTCACACCAAGCAAGATTTTTAATTACATCCAGGTACCAGTGCTTAATTCACATGGTTTGATGGAGAAGTAAGCTACAGTCTGTTTTCTAAACCTCACTTGAACTTCCTTTAGACTGGTCCATCTTTCTTGTCCCTTCTCCTCACTCTCCCAGTGTTCCAGCCTGGCTGTGAGCCACAGGGCACAGTCCTGAAGCTGAGCACATGCTGCTATCAGCACAGAGTCAGGGCTTGCTTTGCTAACCCATTGTTTGGAGAGGGTATTGTCCTACCAAGCACAGGGTGAGATCATGTCTGCTCACAGAAAAGTGCAGGCAGGCCGTTAGATCTCAAGGTAATGTCAATTATTGCTCCAAATTGCTGGCACACAGAGCGACGCCGAGACTGAAAGCAAAATATGGCCTTAACATGCTGTTTGTGAGTTGTGCTGCTTAGGGCTCAGCAAGTGTTCTCAGCCAGCAAACCCCCAGGGAACCCACTTACTCTGCCCATCAGGCCCAGGACCATAAATTATTACACTAGAAATAAGGAGCAGTGAAAAACATCAACATTATTTAACACTGCAGAGCTCTTTCTCCACAGCAAACACTGTTTCTATGAGGATGAACCACAGCTGAGGGATTTGGGGTGTGCCTGTGCCATGGCAAACTGAGCCTGGGCTACCAAGCACATATGTAGGATTTCAGTAGAGCCAACTTATTGGGAGCTTCCTATTGTTTTCCATAGCCTGCTGTGCTGACTCCAGCCTCCAGCTATGGATTGTAGGGGATTTGGGGATTTGGGGTGTGCCTGTGCCATGGCAAACCAAGCCTGGGCCACCAAGCACATATGTAGGATTTCAGTAGAGCCAATTTATTGGGAGCTTCCTATTGTTTCCCATAGCCTGCTGTGCTGACTCCAGCCTCCAGCTACGGATTGTACTGCTCTGGAGCCCCTGAAGAACAATTCTGAACGTGGAAGGTAGGTGGGAAACAGGGCATCGATCCTTATCGACCCTCCAGCTCCACCTTGATCCTGGCTGGATGAAAATACACCTTCCTAAGGTACCCCTGGGTGTTTTCCAGGGCTGGCCTTGCACCAGAGAGCACAGATGGAGCAGAACATGCCACCCATCTTTTCAAGTAAAAGCAAGGACTAAACATTTTCAGTTTACTGGTGTGAACAGCACAGCACCTTGGTAATTAGCAGTTTGAGGGGTTCCCATTCTGGCTGATTTGATGAATATTAGTGATGTTGAGGAAGGCTGCTGTGAATAGCCAAACACTGCTGGAGCTGTTTACCAACACATTTCCAGTCGAGGTCAGGCACAGTGGATTAAAAAAAGCCCAAAACAGTTTATGAAGTACCGCTGGGTAACAGACATTGCTTAAAAAACCAAAAGAAACACAGGGGAAAGCTATTATGGACATTATTAACTTAAGGAATTAGATCTCTAGACATAATTTAATGCCTTTGTGAGGCATTCTGTAACATTCTAGTACTGTTAATGCCATGATATTTCATGACTACACTCATATGTTAGCAGAGCAAACACATGACCTGTAATGTTTTGTATCCCAATTCCTTCTCATGAATCTATATTCACAAAATTATGGATCACTTCAAGTGAAACCAAGCTAGTCCCAGTTTTAACATGGACTCAATACTTTTCCCAGGTATTTTTCATTTTTGTCTACACCAAGCCACCAATCACAACTAAAAGCACTCCTAAGCCCCCACAGATGATAAAATGAGATACTTACAAAAATCAGGAGATTTTTAAGTATCTGTTAATGTCCTTGAGGTTTGGCCATGAGTAAGACCCCTAACATGCAGATTTGCATGCCCTACACACCAAAGAACAGCAATATCTTTCCTTTTCTAAATTCCAGAAAAAATGTTTGTTATAAATCTGGGATAAAGGCCAGGTGTGGTCACAAACAAATTTGTGAAGGTGAAGTAATTGCTATTTGCTGAAAGTAATTGCTTCCTGTTCCAATTACCATAGCAATTAATGTAATTCTCTATAATGCTCTCAGGAATAATAAAGTTACTGGAGAAGAACAGCAAACAAACACCTTTGCCTGCTCTAGGAAACAGATTAGTACCAAACCTGGTTTGTTATATGGACAGCAGGAGACGTAGCACTTCACTTTCTTGCTTTTAAATGCTTGGCTTAGTCAAAGTCATGATAGACAATTAGGTTTTTGTCACTTAGCAACCATAACTGGGTTCGGGAGCAAAGCAATTTGGAACAGGCAGTACTTGACTGCTAAATGCTGCCACTGCAGCACACCTCCAACCACTCACTGCTGCTCAAAACCGGGGACACCGGGGCTCAGAAACACCATCAAGGTACCCTTCGTAAGAAGCATTCCCATTCCAGTTTTCAAGCTACCTGAGAAACTTTCTCTTTCCCTGATTTCCTACCATCACATCACCCACTGAGATGAGTTTTTGAAGAAATGCTTGAGGCAGGAAGGACACAGGTAAGCACCTAAGGCTGTCTCAAGGCGTCAAGTGCTACTGCCACAAAGTCAGCTGCAGTGAAACACCCACACACTGTGGATGTCCCAGTGGATCTCTCCTTCTGGATGTTCACTTATATCACTTAGGTGCTTTGGAGTTTCAAGTAGGTACTTAGGATGCCCCTGGATGAATAGGAAGTTTTGAATGAAAATATCAGGAAATAATGAAATATTACTATAATTCTCTGTTCTCTGTAAATTATGGGACTTTGGTACATCAATACTGGTAGATGCATCAAACATTGGTGAGAAAATTATTCCTTTATATGAAAGTACTTCAATTAACTCCATTTTCCCTCTCCACAGAAAATCCTGACTTGGTGGATTTATAAAACCACACAGTCCTTTCTCTGTCTGCGCTTTTAACATGCTGTAAGAGCTGGGGAAAGCAGTGTGGGGAAAGGTACCAAGCACAACCAAACACAACCAAACACACACTCTGGCCCTGACCTTGATGCACACCCACAGTGCAAGTAATTAAATACATGCTAAGAGTTATTTGAGAAAATAAAGCACAGAAGACAGAACTGGTACTAACTGAGAAGGATTACAATTCAGACCCAAGACCTAATCCTGATATTGGTTGGAGCCATTCAGAGCAAGGGTTCTGAGAGGCTTAGTACATACCAGGGCAGCATCAGGCCCCTTCTGCTTACAGCTTGACCTGACAAAAGCACTCCTGACTCACAGATGCGGTGCTTAGGGCCATACAGCATCATCCAGGAGTGAGTCAAGTGTGTACTTCCCTAGGAGTTGAAGCACAGACTTGAAAACTGTTTGATGGCTATTACAGGAGTTCCCACTGGAGGCAGAAGCCCAGCGTGGCTGCTCTCAGAGCATTAATGGATGAAGAGACTTTCACTCTGATGTTGCAGCATCCAGCTAAACCATTCAGCTCTGGAACACTGAATAGGTGTAGCTGAAAATGCCAGGAGCCAAGTATTTCTCATTACTTTTTGCTGCTGAAAATGCTATGGAAAAGGGAGGAAATTATTTTGGCTGGGACATACAACGCTTGCCAGGCAGCCCTTAAGTATTTTGTTCAGCCCCAGTACACAGGAAATAAAAATGTCTGGACATGTTTATTGAGGGTTCAGTTCTCTGCTTGTCGCACTTGGCAGCAAATCTGTGACTGGCTGGAGGGGGCTGCTGCTGTCTGGGGAAGAGCAGCTGCTCTCTTGCTGCACCACCCTGTCTAATCCTTGGTGTTAGTGACCTGCTTGTTGATCATTCCAGGGAGATCCAGCTCCACAGACATCATCTGCAGGGATGCAGGGATGCAGCAGAAAGGGAGTCCACAGATGTGAAGTGGAACTTGTGGCTATGGGGCTTCAGCAGTGGAGAAACAACTGCCTCCCCTCAAAGCAGTTCCTGGGATAGCAGTGCCACAAAAGTCTACATTCACCTCAATCTCTCTAAGTCCCTGCCCAGCCAAGTCCCTGGTTACACACCAGCTATGTGCACCTCGTGTGTATTTTCATTCTTTCCCACTCACTCCCAGATATGGTGCTGCTGGGCATCCTTCTCCACACCAAGAGCCCTGGGCACTTGCACCAGCCACAAGGCTCAGTGTCTCCTGATGGAGCAAAGGATTTTGAAGTGTGGGAAGGAGCAGAGGATGAGTATAAACAGCAGAAGTCTAGGGAATGCTTAGTCATGGCACTCTTAGGCTTCAGAATATGATGTTCAGAGCTCCTGAGAACCACAGTCCCAGCAGGGAGGTGAAAAGTGACCACTACAAGGAAAACAAACAATATTCTGTAAAACTTCCAACCCTGAGAGCTAGTGGCCACTTCAGGTTTTTTCAAGATTTCTATGTCTAAAGGTCTTGTGTTCTGAGGATAAAATTAGTACAAGAGCCAACGTTCTTGGTTTATTAGATAGGTATTAACTACGGTCTATAGAGAAATACAATGACATTTAAATTGCTCCTAATAGTATAATTGTGCCATGAAACTACTGTATTTCCTTCTGCTAAAATAAGAAACAATGATTGTGATGATATTTTTGCTTTATTAAGAAATACTATTCTTTTTTAACTTATGGTTCTCATTAGCACCAAATAATGGGCACCCACAGATCTAATTCTCAGGCTCAATTTATGCTTAATGATACATTAAGTCTGCTCCTTAACTGCCAGAGCATGGGCTCCTGGGTGTTTCTTCCAGTTCATTTCTTAAGCATGTGCAGCATTCCTGCCTCCTAAAAATTTGTTCCATAAAAGGCTGTTCTGTGTCTTTTTTACTGGGGGATCCTGTTCTTCCTAGTCACTAGACTGGAAAGCCTATGTGTTACCCAAACATTTGTTCAAATAATCATATTCCAAACTGGTTTCAAGGCATACCTCTAAAATGTTCAGATGATCTTAGATTCTGAAAGTTACCAGGGGTTAGTCTAATATTTTCCATCCAAACCCCAGAGTTTTAGGTACTGAACTGAACACAGTGTTCCTGAAAGAGAAGAACAAATTGGAAAAGTGTAAATGTTAGGGGAGGTATGAGCCAGAAGCCAGAACTCCAAATACTTTTCCCTGAATCATCTTAATGCTGTGAGAATTGAAACCTGCACCAATACTGTTTCCTCCTGAGGCAGAAACAGGAAGGATTTGAAATCTGTAAGGCTGAAAATAACCTTCCCCAAAATCTTTCTCTTGCATTTCTGCTGCCACGTTAAACACAGGGAAAAGTATAGAAGTGTGTGAAGGTCTTGGTGTGAGCACTTGACAATGTGTCACCTGTCTGTGATTTGGCAATAAAAGCAATCCCAGGGTGACTGTGCTGCAGGCATTGCTGGGTACCACAGGGTGAGCTGGGCAGGTGCACAGGGACATATGAAAGCTGCCTGCCCTGGATTCTTTGGCTGCATCCCCTCTGGATCAAAGGGCTCAGGGTGGCGAACTCCTTTGTCTCTCCTGGTCTTTCTTTTCCTCTTTCTTTGTGTGCTTTTCAAACAGCACTAGAAAACAGATGGTGTATCCCTGGCACTGCACCTCACACCTTTGTCCCACACAAGTCTGGACCACATGATTTTTTGGAGGTTACAATGAAGCTGGACCTGGCTGTCCATTGGCCAGTGTCCCACAGGGCATATCCAGAGATTTCAGAGATTTTATCTCTGGTGTAAATGACCAGACAGACCAATGCCTTCCACAGGCTTTCTGTTACCTGATACATTCTGTAGAGTCCTTTCTAACTCCATCCTTCCCCACTGTGCAGGCTGGTTGCTCCTATTTCCCTTTTCCTGTATGTTACCGTGTGGGATAAGCAGTGGATGTTGAGCACTGCTCAGACACAGCTCAATGATCTGCCAGCATATTCCTTCTGTGAGTGTTTGAATTCCCCAAGTGTAACTTCCAGATTTAATTTAGTCCCATTGTATCACCAAAACAGAACTCTGCACCTGCATTTCTCTGTCCTGGGATTTCTTGTGCTTCCTCGTACTATTCCATAAAGACATGCAAACAGCTGCACAAAGCATCATGTTTTGTGACGGTTTTACTTTTGGCTGGCTCATAATTAACAGTTCGCTGGTGAGGTAAATAAAGTATTATTCCACATCCCTTGTCTGACTCTACAGACTGACTGCTCAGTGCAACCACTTTACAACTGCTTCTTTATTGTAAGTATTTAAGATACTGCGATATTCTGAATAACTTAGAAAATGACTTTGTTTTACTTTGTTACATGCTACCACTGAGGACTCTTCAGCTGCTCATACTCCCTGCTGTTGCCAAGCTGATAAATACGAAACATTGTCTGTTGTTAACCTGCAAGGAACATCATCTTCCTCAAGTGGAACAAGCTCTCTGGTTATGACGTATTAGAGGGATCTTTACACCAACTGCCACCCATTAACATGCTAATCAGCAGCAAAACCACAACCCCAAAATCGCATCAAAGCTTGAAGGAAATCACTTGCATGGAACTCACCAGTGAGCCTGGCAGAGATTTGCTGTAACTTTATGATCCATTTGGTTTTGTCTCCATGGAGCAGATGACATTTGAATGAGAGGTAGTTTCCATGCTGACTGGGTGCTTGAAATACATACACAGGAGAAAGAATAGTAAGGGACAAAAGGTGAATTACCACTCATGAATGAGAAGTGGAGTCAGAGGGGAAGAGGAATAAGAATTAGAGATTTCTCTTGCAGTCCCAGAATGCCAGCCCCATCCTCTTTCACCTCCCTTCCCCTTCTCTCTCCTAGCACTGGCCAAATTGCTGTTAATAATTAACCTCAATGTTCACCCCCAGATTCCATGCCCCCTGCCCCCAAATGATCTGATCATTCATTAATCAACAAATACAGTAAATACACTCAAAACCAGCCCACAACTGTCTGCTCCACAGAGTGTGCCATCATCATCCTTCTCTGTGTGCCCTTTGGATGCCATCCCTACATCCTTCTGCTCCCAGGCTCCAAGCTCTGCCAAGGCAGCATGTACCTCTGAGGTGGCCAAACACTAGGTCATGCCACACACTCCTGGTCACCTGTAGGTTCATAGCTACTTGTTTTCCTTATAGTTTCAACTCTTCTACATTTTGCCTTCACACTGGAGGTGCTGCAGGACTGGGATTCATATTTCTTCACAGCTGAAAAACTCTCTTTAGCAAAACCAGTAACAGACTGGAGGATGCAACCAGTCTATAAAGCTCAGATGGCATGAAAAATTGTGTTTTGAAACTTTGCGAACAAGCCACTCTGAGTCAATTTTCCCACAGCTCAATCTATGCCTTGTCTGTTCTCATTCCCCACAGGTAGTTATGGCAATTTGAAGTAACTTGCTGGTGTTCAGCATGTTATTTTATTTCCTCTCTTATAATTGAGTTGTGCTGGTTTGACATTTTGATTCAGCACTGTAAAAGGAGCAGACCCCACTTACTGAAATTTCTGTGGCTGATTCAAAAACATTGATTCAATTTTGCAGTGCATTCATTAAGGAAAATGTACTTTCATTCCATTTGTTTGCAAAACTAAGCAGTCATTCATCAGGAACAAGAGGAATGTCTCGCTTTCCCTGCAGGAGTCACAGCTTTGGGCAGGGATGTTTCTGACCCAAGGCTTGGTTTCCACAAGGATTTGCTGGGAGAATTAACAACATAAAATGTTCATAAATCAGCTGCTCGGTCTCCCCTGATGCTGGGGACAAACCCTGGCTCTTGCTTCTGGAATTGGTAGAGGTTTTGCCTGGATGAGGGCTCAGGATGCTGCCCCATCAACCCCTTGGCCCTCTGCATGAGTTCAGCCACAGACAGCCAAAGCCAAAGCCATTTTCCCTCCAAATCTGCAGGTCACACTGTGTGACCCAGCTGGTACAACGCTCAGCACAGCTGATGGAGCAGGGAAAAATCACAGGTCTTACCATCCTCTTGCCAGCAGCTTCTTTTTAACCAAGGGGAAAGGGAAGCTGTGGTTTCACAAGATACTCTTCACCTAAAGTATCCTGAAACATCAGCTGCAAAAAAGGTGCTTATATATGCACCTCTCTGTACTTACACTGTTTCCACTAATCGATTCCACCACTCTGTGTTGCTGTTGCCATCAAAATGTACTCTGTGTACAAAGCCAGGCCCTTCAACAGCTTTTCTCGAGGATGGGGATTGCATCAGGAATACTGGAGAGGACTGAAAAGATGTTTTTAAGTAGCAAGTGTAAAACATGAGTAAAATCTAAACTTCAGTATATTGGTCACAGGGGTTTCAGAGATGCCTGGGTAGATTTTTCCCATTTAAAGACATCTTATGCAAATGTGCCCTATACACACACACATATAAAAATCAACTATAAACCTGTGGATCACATCCCTGTGGTCACCAAGAACCAACAGAATGGCAGAAATGGGATGCTAAGGACACTAATCCTGCTGAGCCCTAAAAGCCAGCACTTGTTTCCAAAACTGTCCTCCAGAAATAAATGGTGTTGGGAACTTGGACAGATCCTGGTGGTGCTTGCTCAGATCAGGTTTTCATTTTTTTTCTGTTTCTCAGAGTAGCAGAGATGTCTTTTTTTTGAACCAGAAATGGCTTCATATGGCCAAGAGCTGACTCTCCAAAAACTGGTCCAGTGCAGAATTCTCTCATCCTCTGCTTTTAATGCAATATATTAATTGATGGTGACCCCACTATTTAGTATCTGTTAAAATATGAACTCTATTTTTATTTTTTCTTAACTTCCTAAACCTCCAGACAAATGGCTATGAAATGAACAATTAGATCTTCCACAGACACCTCCTAATTGACTGTTCCTTTGACCTCGTAATGATAATCGCTTCTAAATCCATTTGAAAAACTTAAATTCCTTACCTCAAATTAAGAGACAGGGTTTCTGTGAGTTTCAGGCTAACAGAATAAAACTGAAAAGCCTCCCATTTGTATTCCTAGGAAATAGCTGAATCTTTATGCTTTTCCTGACTCATGTTTTCCACAACCTGAAGGATGGAACAGTCCAGAGGATCTCTAGCATTTGTCATATTAGAAAATTTAATTAAAACAGACAATATTTTCATTTAGTAAAACTGTGAGTTTTGTTTGGTCTTTCTCCCCTAATTTAGAAATTGAAAAAATAAGGCCTTTGGGAATTATACTCTAAAAAAGTGATTCATTAACAAGGTCATTAAATACTTGATTGTGTGGGACCATTGATTAGGTATTTTCTGCTTAGACCCAAAGTCAGACTAAATAACACAAGAGAACAGCCAGTTGTTAATATTGCAACAACTGGAAAAGGGTAGGGATGACAGGGGGAGCTCCCTCTGGAGTGAGCTGTCACTGCAGCCAGCAGGGCTCCCAGGAAAGGCAGCCAGCCCCCGGAGTGCCAGTGGGAATTAGCCTGTGCCCAGGGAAATCCATCAGGAGCTGCTGCTGGAGCTGCTCTGCTGGCACCGGTCAGTGCACAGGGACAAACACACCTTCTATGCCCCGCACCCCATTCCACACTATTACACCATCCTCCCATTTTTTAATTTGACACTACGATTAGAAAAATTCCTCAACTTCAAAAAAACAATAAAAAATCTTCCTGTGAGCTTTAGAATCACAGAATCATAGAATCATAGAATTCTTGGGTTGGAAAAGACCTCCGAGATCATCAAGTCCAACCCTTGGTCCAACTCCAGTCCCTTTACCACATCATGGCACTCAGTGCCACGGCCAAGCTCACCTTAAAAACCTCCAGGGATGGGGAATCCACCCCCTCTCTGGGCAGCCCATTCCAATGCCTGAGCACTCTCTCTGCAAAGAATTTTTTTCTGCTCTCCAACTTCAATTTCCCCTGGCAGAGCTTGAGCCCGTGCCCCCTTGTCCTATTGCTGAGTGCCTTTAGTAGCTTCTGTACAGCTGCTGATGGCACAACAGCCCTGAATTTGCTTTACTATGGTAATTTAAGCAATTTGAGCTTAATATGTTGCCGGGGCTAAAACTAGGGCAATGCCTAACAAGTACATTAAGCCTTATTATGGCTGTGAAGCACAGGGAGTCACCCGTGTTGTGCTGGAAGCTGTTAAGGGCAGTGTACTGAGTCCCTAATCAGTGCAGCGTGGGAGGCACTTTTTGGTGAGATTTAGAATCCCACAATTACAAAATAACTAGCTAAAAGGGCAAAGAAATGCATTTCCTTAACACAAAACAAAAACAGGCATTAGACATAGGCAAAGAATTGGAAGCATTTTTTTTGCATTCTCTTTTTTTTCTGTTATTTTGGTATCTTAAGATACTCAAAGTGAATAAAAAGCCCAATATGTGAGGAGAATATAATCATCTCATTTGAGGAATCAAAGATTTAGAAATTACCTGAGAGACAAAAATCAAAGATATTTTGGTCTGCAACATTCAAAATAATGTGTCTTTTGTTACTTTTAAGTATCTTTAATACTTTGAAATCTAAAGGAGTCATGGCTCAAGTTTGTATGCAGTTAAAACAACTTCAATCTTTTTTTATCTTCCATAAGCCTTTTATTGATGGCTCAAAATGAAGCATATGCTTCCAGAATGTGTATCTCAGGGCTGGGATCCTCAAAGGAAACCACATGGCAAAAATCATAAATCATGGCAAAAATCATAAATCCTTTCCCCCTCCTTTCCCCTCAGCTCAAATCAAGAAATGGATGAGGCTGGAAGATCAGGTTTATGTTCTGGCATTGTAAAAATACTTTCTTTGTGCATGCAATGTGACTTCAATTTTCCATAAGTCCACAGTGGCAAATGCCAGTTTAGGGAGGTATTATATGCAAACAGCTATTCAAAGAACATACACCATATTCTCTATTTTTTCTGGAGGCACTGGTGTATTATTTCACTCAAAAGTAGCACTTTGGGGCTTTGATGCATAACACCAGATAGCTACAATTTAAATTTCAAGCACTATCACACAAAAAGATGTCACTCCCAAAGAGCAGACAAGGATTTTATCCTAAAAAGCTGAAGTATAATTAGAGAAAAAACTGACATGGTAGGTAAATATTTTAAGCTTCACCTGCAAATGGGAGATATAATCTGTCTACATCAACAGCAGGTTAAATATTGTTGAAATTCTTTTGATCACTCACCTTGAAGAAACCTCACAAGATAAAAAGAAATCATTAAAGTTCATGATTTCAGCACTGAAAACTTGAAAGTCTTGAAAACTTAAATATGACAGTTAAGGCTATGCTGGTTGTTCCAAGGCTTCTGGGGAAATAAAATGTGCAATTAGAGCTCTTTCATTACCTGAAGGAGGTGCAACACTTCACAAATTAGTGCTTCTACTAAACAAAAATACCACTTGAAAAATTTTACATTTGCTTCACAGTAAACATTCCAATATGTTTTGATGCAGAATCTGCAAAACACTTGTGGATGTTTATCCCAATTAATTTTGGTGTATACAATTTCCAGTGAAAACAGCTGTTAAAACAGAACCTCCCTGCAAAAATTCACTCTTTACTAACTTCACCTTTTGTTGGAAAACTCTCCCATCAAAATAATGTCAAAATTCATGAGAATCTTCTGAGGAAACAACAGTGGGGGGAAATAATAAATTAAGAAAAATACAACACAAGTGCCAGATTTTATTGAGGTACTGCATTCACATTGGTTTGTGCACTGAACAGTCACACTGGACTAAAGACAACATTGTTCATGACATGAAGACACCACACTAAGAAGGCACACAAGGGAATGTGTTGGCATGGTGTGCCAAATTCTGCTCTGCTTGACAACTCTGTTACCTCACTGGAACTGCACAGGGTAAAGACAACGACCTGCATGAAAATGACTGGCAGCAGTAGCTGGAATGTGCAAATCTAAACATACTATTTCTCAGTACAGAAACCATACATAAACACATCCAGGCACAGCTTCAGACTGGGCTCTGGTTATCACAGGGGCTGTAATAGCCAGGAAACACCTCTGGAAGAGTGAGCCAGGGTCTCGTGCCTCACGGTCACAGTCCATCCTTGTGGTTTAGGAAACCTCCTGGAGCCACTTGGCTTTGCCAGCAGCTTGTTCTGGTGGGGGCCTTGTGAAGGATGCAGCTCTCTATCTGCAAAATACCAATCAGAGTTAAGAGTTAGACTGAACAGGGGAAAATTTTTCTCTTCTGCTGCTTAGCAGGGTTGATAAGGAGACCCTACAAAAAAATTCAGAGCAACCCACAGAGCTCAGCCCATTTCACTGGCATTATTTCCTTCCAAGTAGCTCATATTTCTAACCTTTATCAGGTAAAGAATTACACCTCTGAAGGGCATCACTACAGCTGTGAATCACTAAATGCCTCCTCTGGGGTGTGTGTGGATGGGTAGCTCTGCTGCTGCTCCTCTGCTGTGCCAGGGAGGATTTCCCCTGGCCTGAGGTGAGGGCTGGAGGACAGGGTGCATTAGCACAACTGTGCTAAAACAAAACAAAAAAGGTTTAGCAGATAAAGACAGTCATTCATCTAACATTTCTAGCAGTGCCTCTTAGTAAAAGCACCATTAATATCTACATTAAACCACACATTTAATTTCTTTTTGATGACAGACATACCCACAATGTGTGCCTTTAATCCCAAAAGACAGCAGAATATATTCCAAACTACACTTGAGGAATTTCTATACAAATACATTACTGGCCATCAAAAGAGGATTGAGTCTGAGGTGAAGCACAACAGCTGTTGGAACAGATGGGTTTAGAAGCAAATGCTCCTCTGGATATGCAAAAAAATGGACATGCATTGAAGTCTGGCTGGAAAATTTTAGCTAATTCAGCTACTGGCAGAAAGCCTGAAGCATGAAATCTTGCATTCAAGGTAGATGGCAACTAGCAGCAAAGAGCATCCTAACCAGCAAAGGCCATCACTTCAGTCCTGCTTCATTAAGAGGAATGATGCTGATCTCAAGCATCAGTGATGCCTTTTTGTAGAATTTTTTCTGCTTAAGGCTCTGAGGGTGGTTATACATTCCTGACCAACTTCAGTGAAAACAGGAGACACACACATAAACACAGATGTGTCTCCTCCCCACCTGGCTGACAGCAGGCTCAGGAGGAGTCAAGAGAGCAAACCCCAGCCTGGGGTGTGGTAAACACAGACTAACCAGCTGGTCAGTAGAGTCATTATTCCACTGCACTTCGCCTTGGTGAGGCTTCACACTGAATACAGGGGCAGTTCTGGGCTCCACAATTTCAGAAAGCATCCAGTGGAAATCAACAAAGCTGGAGAAAGGGCTAGAAGGATGTCCTATGAGTAGTGGCTTGTCTAGTTCAGAGACAAGGAGGCTGAGGGGTGACCCCACTGCTCTCTCCAGCTTCCTGAGGAGGGGAATGTGGCAGATTTGGGAGGCCCTGGTGCTGGCTGCCCAAAGAAGCTGTAGCTGTCCCATCCCTGGACAGGCTGGATAGGGCTTGGAGCAGCCTGGGCTAGTGGAAGGCGTCCCTGCTCACGGCAGGGAGTTGGAACTGGATCATCTTTAAGGTCCTTCCAACCCAAACCATCCTGTGATTCTGTGACCTCTTCTCCCTGGTGTCCAGTGACAGGGAGCATGGGAATGGTTCAAAGCTGCATCAGGGCAGTGGAAGCATTTCTTGACTACTTAGTCAACTGTTCTCCCTGAGGTATATTTGAGGATTTGGTTTCTCCTTTTTAACTACAGTACTCTGCTTTTTATTGTATTTCACCTTATTTATTTCAGAATACTTCTCCAGGGCACTGAGGTAACTTTGAAAGGTAGTTTCACCCCAGTCTTGCAACCCTTCCCAGGCTGATGTCGTTCATAAATTTTATATATATGCTCTTTAGTCCTTCAGCCAAGCTCCTACTAAACTGGGATAGAGCACCAAGACATCCTTCTTCCCTCCAAAAACGTGTTTGAGAATGACTCACTGAAAACTTCTCTCTGACTGCCTTTTCATAAAGATCTGCAGTCACAGCCACTTGTTCCCATTTATCTGATGGCAAATTACCTTGACAAAGAGAGAAATTAGACTGGCTTGTCGTGATCTGTCTTTGTGAAACCTGTGCCAGATTTTTCTTGTGCATAACTCAATTGTTTAATAACGTAATATATTATCCATCTAAGTTAGAAGCAATGCCTCCAGCTGCCTAGTTCCTCTCCTTTTGATTTTTAAAGCCAAGAGCTGGGTTTGCCCTTTTGCTGGAAAAGAACACACTAACAAGCTTGAACTGTGTGCTGAACCACACTGTTGTAAGAGGTCCTGTTCCTAATTAAAACCCAGTGAATCTGGCAGAGGAATTATACTTGCTAAATCAAATCTAATTGGCACATGTAGCTTTCTCACAGCAGTGCAAAGTTTGTAGCCACTGATGGAGTCTCTGGCTCAGCACTGCAGTGTGAAGTGGCTCCCCATGCCAGGTGAAGGCATGGAATCTGCAACCAGCAGAGGTGAAAACCAGAGGACAAAAAACAATTAGAGACTCGGAATTTCTTCCAACACTTAGCCATATTGTCTGTTGAAGTTCAGAAAAAAAACCTTGCCTCCCTTTTCTTTTTCACATGAAGTTCCCAGCTCTGCCATTGTGGATCAGGAAGCAAAAAGGCCCACAGGCTAAGCACGTAGTTTTCCTGGATTTAGCTCCAAAACAGTTATCAAGTATTTTGTGTCCTCATGATAATGCCAGCCTCATTTTGCCAACAAAAAGAGTTGGGTAATTCATCCATAAGAAAAGTTTCTAAATTTATTTGTTTTTATATAATGCATGCATTGAAAACCTACAGAAGCCCTTTGCAGCTGGGCTTTCCTTCCCTCCCAGTTTCTCTCTCCCGGAAGCAACAGTGGTTTGCAGGCTGCACTTCAGGGTCCCTGCAAACAGGAGCACTCCACATGGTGGAAGGCAGGCAAACAGAATCATGAGCACACAGAGGCTCCTGGTCTGCAGAAGGCAGTGCCACACTCACAGACCTCAGCTCATCTCAGCACTTGGCACCTGCCTCAGGTATTTTTGGATTTTCTCACTACAGACGGCTTTCTGACTGCAGGATCCATTTTAGTCTTCCCATGGCATTTTTCTCCCACGAGCCATTTCATTTGCATCAGCACTACAAAAATGTGTGGAGGTGGTTGGGAGTTCTGAAATGAGTTCTGTTACGCTGAAGTATTTTTATGAGGACCAGCAGCCCAAACCAAGCTGTTATACTGATAAAGAGCACTGAGGGAGAGGCACTGGCAATTGGGATGCACAGGGTGGCTTTTTTTAAGGGTAAAAGAGAAAATACATGAAGCAGGGAACTCTTGACACATCCACTTTCCTGCTCATCTAAGAACAACTGCTGAGCAAATAGGACCACTTTTTTTTCCTGTGACAGACATTGCTGACCTGCAGCTGTTCTCACAGCCTGTGGCTGCTCAGCCATGAGCTTGCACCCCCTGCAGAAAGTAAAATGCATGTTTCATGCCACCTGAAGTCTTTGCATTATTCATAAATTCTTCCTGAGTCTGAAGCACAACTTATCTGTACTGGCATACATTTAAATACTATTTTACATGGTCTGTGCCATAGGCAGTTTGACCTTTAAACAGGATTTCAGCATAAAAATCAAGTTTCTCTCAAGATAACCCTCTCCAGGTCTCTGTCAGCCTTGACTCAGCACCCACAGGCAGCATCCCCAGAAGCAAAGCATGACTAAACTGCCCTCAGACACTTCACTGCTCTCATTTGTATCACACACGAGACTTTCCAGCAATTCATCATTAAAGAAATTCTTTTGAATAAGTTACAGTGTGTGCCTCCTTAGTAAGCTCTGGTGCATCCAGGACAGCATCAGGAAAGGACAAACACAGCATAAGGGGAATATAATCTTCTCTGGCACATAACCATGATGGAGTATTCATGTACCAGTAAATCCAGAAGAGATTTTTCTGCAGGACTGTGTCCAAGTCTCTGCAGATACATCCCTGTGCAAGGACAGCATCAGGGCAGTGTGCAAAGAAATCAGACACAGTACCCAGAGCTTCTCAGAAAGTTAAAAACACACAAAAGGAATCATGGCATTTTATAAAATCCATATGAAACAGAGTAAAGAATATACAAATATAATAGAATAAGATGAAAAAAATGTTCTTACAGTACCTACTTTCTTTACAGCACTGGTAGAATCCACCCAGTGCCTCTGGTTTTTAACATATTGAACTCCCTCTGGTTTCACTGTCTGTAAAAGAAAAGAATTTTTAATAGAACTAACAGCATTATTCTTCCTTTAGCTGCAAGTAGTAATACACAGATGTGCCCACTGCACTAGAAAAAACACAGTTCCTGGAATCGTCTACAATTTTTAGAGGATAAATCAAAACCACTCCACTTTCCATTCCTGAGCCTCCAGGTGGCTGCAATTATTAGCTTGTGTTAAAAAGGAATAAACATCAAAGTGAAGAGCAGTTTAAGGTAGCTGCACTGTGGTACAAGTAGGACTTACAGCAGGGAATCAGTGTCTTCTACAAGAAATTGCAGCAAAATTTCCCATATTCAAGAAAGGAAATCAGAGATCTCAAACGTCCGTCCCATTCCAAACATGACCAGTCACTGTTGCCTTCCCTGCACCTTCCATCCAGTGAGCCCAAAGCACTATGTGTGTGGTGAGGCTCAACACACTTCTCCATAAAGAAGTGTCACCCATGTTTGACACAAAGATTAAAGTGATGACAGGAGCAAGTAAAGCCATTTTTAGTTGGGCATTTCACCAGTTGCCCAGAAAATTTTTACTTCTGGCAACTTCCATCTTCTGAGCCTTTGGTTTTGAAGCTTAGTAGCATTTGAATACAGAGCACACCTTCACAAGTTAAAGTAACAGTTTATTAAAATTCCTCTGTCTGGCTGATCCAGAGACCTGCTTGGAGCAGAAGCGTTGGAATCTTTAGGTTCAGATAGCTCCAGTTTGCCCAACTGCTCAGAATAACCTAAAGAACAGCAGTCTGCAGTGGAGCCCAGCAGGAAGGGAGGAGAGAAACACTGTGCCAGTGGTTTTCACTGATACCTCCTGACAGCTGGGAAAACAAAGCTCTAG
Source organism: Sakesphorus luctuosus (assembly GCA_013396695.1). Taxonomy (NCBI): domain Eukaryota; kingdom Metazoa; phylum Chordata; class Aves; order Passeriformes; family Thamnophilidae; genus Sakesphorus; species Sakesphorus luctuosus. The sequence goes on along the minus strand of VWZD01004199.1, from coordinate 292,191 downwards.
AAGGACTTTCCTGACCACACTTTGAACTCAATTTATTTTCTTTCTTATCTGATATTCATTCTTTCACTCCTTTCCCACTTTCCTCCTGTTTTCCATCCTAATTTCCTGCTATTATGCTCCACTTGCTAATCCCCATATCCATGAACAACAGGAATTGAGTCCCTCCTCTCTCTTTTCCCTGCCCTAAATCTCTAGTTGCTCAAACCCTGTACCTGCTCCCACCCACCAGGGTCCCTCTCCCCAGCCCCACCACAGCACTCCCTGGCCCTCCAAGCCTTTCTCCATCCCCTCTGGCTCCGTTGCCTCCCTGCCCTGCTGCTCTCAGCTCCATTAGTCCCATCCCTCTTCCACAGGCTCCAGGCACATCCAGGTCCTTGCAGGTTTCTCCTTTTCCCACCAGCTCCAAAACCTCTCCCTGCTCCCTCCTCTCATCTCAGTCTCCTTATGGAGCTCTTCAATCTTCCTCCCAAGCCAAATTTCCCCGTATTTCCCATTACCCTCCAGCCCAACACTGTCTTGGACCTCATTTTCCACTTTTCCAGTGCTTGGGCCAACACAAAGAACAAAGGGAAGGGAAAAGATAAACTGAACTGGGCAGGGTACTTCTGTCCAAGAAAGTGTTTAGGAGGGATTAAAAAACAGGTTCCCTAAATATAAAAGGGATGTAGACTGAAGAATTCCAGTATTTTAATTAAAAAATGCCAAAACCAAAACAAAAAACCTGAAACAAAGCAAATTGGAAAAAGGAATTATTTGAAGTGTTTTGAAAGTCACATTTTATTTTGTTTGAAATGAAAAAGCTGCAGTTTGGTTTCAAAAGTGTCCAAAAAAGGGCATTTAAGCCAAGATCTTAGCTGAAAACAACTAAGTGACTTATTTCAGCTGTGTTAAAAAACACTCCCAAAAAGTAAAAAAAAAAAAAAAAGAAAGAAAAAAGTTCTACTCAATTATAGAGGAAGGCATCTTATTTTTGAAGCCTACAGCAGCCACAGGTATCTTAGCAGTAAAAAACCTGACTCTTAATGAGCTGCAAAGACCTCACTGCTACATAAAAGTTTGAGAAATCTAAAAGCTAAGGAGTCCAATAAAGACATTTCCAAATTTAATCTTTCCTAGTGATGTACCCTTCCACTAAATTTGAATTCCCAGCTCCAAAACAGGAAGTTTCTTTGTTCCTTGCAGAAAAAAAATTAATTTTTTTTAAGAAGTTGATCCCATTTGGATGATTTTTCCCCATATATAAATCTGAGGCAGATGATTGGCAAAGATAAAAGTAGCCTGACTGGGGAAAATTCAAGGCCATCTACCAGAAGACTATATAGTTGCAATTATTGATAAACCTAGAAAGCAAAGTTATCAATGCACACTCCAGAAACAAAGCAGTGTGTCTGAACTCAGACAGCAGCCATCTGCTTTCAGAGCCAATAGACAGATAATTCTACTGAATTAAAAACAGGAATGTGCGAGACTTTGGTGCTTTCTCATCAAAATATCTGAATAACTCAATATTTGAATCAAGCCCCATGAGGAATCTTTAATTAAGGAGAGAAACAGGGACAGGAAGGTCATCTGGCTATTTTTCAAGCTGATTTTTAACTTATTATGAAAAGAATTCATGAACTTTTGCATACTATGATGTCCTTGCTTTGCAAGAACAAGGAATTAATAATTTCTATTAAAGCACATTTTCCCCAGCACTTCTGATTCATTTACAAGGCCACAGTTCTCTTCACACGCCAACCCAGAGGTCCCTGCTGTCTGACTCTGAATGCATTCCACATATCTTCCTGTGCTGTGTTTTAAGGGAAGGTTTTAGTTACCATCATCAAATACAATCTGCTATTCTTGCTTTGCAGTGGTACAGAACACCTCACCTCAGAGGTCTTCCCAGAGCTGGAAGGAATACAGGGACAACTCAGAAAATGTGTTTAAAAACTGTCTGGGTCACCAAGGGGAGAGTCTCTATCTCCCTTCTGTACCTCTGATGGCAAAGCCCGTTCCAAGGGGCCTGCAGAGATGATCCCACCTCTCCCATCAGCCACCTGTCCAAGGGAGCTGTACATGCACCTTTTCCCAGAGCTGAGCAGATGTGCCTCTACATTCCTCCTTTTCTGTCTGTTTACATCCTCTCCTGACAATTATTTCCTCAGTCCTTCTTATCTCCAGCACTGGGAGGAAGTTCCGGCATAATTCACTCAGCCTTAACGAAACACTTGCAATCCTGTGACTTCCTACTTCCCTATATGTTGAAGGGGATAAACCTTTTGAACAAAGAGGAGTTTTAGGTTAGAAGAAGAACAAATCATATGGGCACAGTGTTTGCATACTCAGGGCTTGGGTTTCTTTGGGGCCTCTTTTTACCACTGTTACAATTCTCCGGCCTTCAAATGGGAGAAAAAAACCATCTAAAATGAGTCAAATGAAAAATCTTTTCTCTCCAAAAGAGCCTAAAGAGCAACTTGTATGATTAAGAAGCAAGTTCTCTATGCTAAGAGGACATATACTCCAATGTTTTGAGTAGTCTTGGTCTCAAAAAGCAGGGATCAACTCCTATGACAAGCCAGTCTTAGAGGCATTGTAAAGCAAAAGGACAAAGGTCCTTTGGTTGGGGATGTCCTTTCAAAGTTAATGTCTAAACTGACACATAAAGCATTAAAAATATGACAGTTCCCTGCAGTTCTGTCTCCTGTGAGATGGGGCCAATAGCACCTCCCTGCTGCAGAAAGGCAGCTTTGAGGAGAGGGAGGAAAACTGAGAAGCCCTTGGATACTTGGGCAGGGCAGAACATCAGCTCCCAAGCCAAAGCCTGGGTGAGCCTCATGGGCAGAGTGCAAACAACAAAAAAGTGAAGTATAAAGAGCTGAGACTTTGCCTGTAAAAGGAGAGGATTTCAGTGAAAGAGTAATAAACTACATTGCTGCTTTTTATTGGAAAATACTATATCTGATAAGACACTAGGCTGTAAATTCCTTGAAATGCAGGATCTTCTCATTTGCCTGTACATACTGTCTTGCATATTAGGGATCCACTCTGCACTCTACACTATGACAACACAAATTAAAATGTGTAGCTCCAGTAACATTTAAGTAGTTCTTCCTTGTCTATACCAGTGATTGAGCCAATTTTTCCTGAAATCTGGTGTTCAGATTAAAATGTTACTTTTGCTAGGGCTAGGACATCCTTAGCTAACTCTAGAACCCAATCTGTAATATCTGTGCTGATGCTATTGAAGACTATTTGTTCAAGGCTAAACAGAGGCAAATTCCAGTAGAGCTGCCTTTTGCAGAATCAGTAACTTTAATAAAGACTTCACATACAGTTTATTTTTAGATTTATGGTCAGTCTTGAAATTATTTCTGTAAAAATTCAACTATTCCAGTTCTTTATTTAGGAGACCTTGGATGAGCCCACAGAACAATGACCAACTTTTGACTATTATATGAGGCAGGAAAGGCATATAATAATCAATTGTATGTTTAATGAAATACAAAACTCCAGCTGAGCTGATGCATTGTGTGTGAAATTGTACACAATAAATACTGCTCTCAAAAATGAATGCTTGCTGAATGCTCCAGGGATACAGGTGTTGTACAACACCTAATGTGTGACACAACCTTCATCTAAAGGTAAGATTATGCTAGTTCAGAAAAACTGAGTTGCACTGAGTTCACAGGTAAAACTCATGATCCCCAGGCCTGCAGTTTCCTGGAGCTTCCAAAAAATGTTAAAAATTTTTAATTCATTTTTATTGCCCATATATGATGATGCTCAAATCTCAGAAGAAGTGGAAGAGGAGAAGAGAGGCTGTTTTCACAGTTCCCCAGGCCTGAAAGCAGCTAACCAGTCACCTCATCAGACACTGAGACCTTGCATGGCTCCCAGGAAAAAGAAACTCAAGGATGATGAAGACAAGCACTGAAGCTTGTCAATGAAATCCTCCAGCATTTCCAGAGATCTCTCAAGCTTGGCAAAGCAGCTGGCTTTCAATTTCCAGCAGCCCACCTCATGAACAGCTAAAGCTGTAAGAGTTTAGATGTGAAATCATTGTCATGCAGAGCAGCCAAAGAAGCAGAATAATGAAAGTGAAAAACGCAGGATGAGAGCAAAGCCAAAGCTGTGTTTAAATACAGAGCAATGCAGTTTGAACAAAGCTCCACACCACACAGGAGATGGCTGGGAAAAGCCAAAGATCTCCCAGCTTCCTGGACTTGTAACACTTGGAATCCTGAGATGGGATGCCTGCATGAATGCTGAGTCACCAGTGGGGCAGCTTGGGATGCTGTTCATCTCATGACAGGAGGAGAGGAACCCTCTCTAAAGCCAGGCAGGATGTGGGTTTGCAGCAGCATTCCAGTCTTTACAGGAAGGTGGAATCACTTGGCAGCACTGGTGCAGCAGCACCTGCCTCCTTCCCAGCCCCCCATGTGCCAAACATGCCTGGCACACAAACACCAGGCACAGACTAACAGCACTGCTGCCCTGGCAAGGCATCAGGAGCTGATGCCAGAGCAGCAAAACCCGAAGGGAGAATTGAACAGCAACATGTTCAAAAGCACAAAGCCAGTTTATAATTAGAACACAAGCATCTCGTAGAAGAGCACCAGAGCACTGTGTTCATCCCACCCAAGAGTTTATTTAGCCCGTTCTAGGTAGCAGGTCTTATTTCCACTCTCTCCAGGACAAGTGTGAAGTTTCCAATTTGCAGATTAGTAGCAGTTTGCTGAATGTGTGATTTTCATTTCAGCAGCTGCTCAGCTTATATAGCTCCAAAGGGAGGCTTTGCAGTTTCTGATGTTCCCAAGAACCACTTTTAGACCAAAGCCTGCATTCTTTGGAGAACAAAATAAGACACAGGAAGCTTCGTATGAAGTGGACTGTGTTACCTAGACACACAGGAGGGGCCTTACTGCTGTATGATAGGCCATAATTACAGTAACTCATCAGTCATTTACTGCCATGCAGGTAGAGAAGTATTTTAAAATAACAAAATAAAAATTGGAAGGGACTTTTTTCCAAGAATTATTCACCTTTTTCAACTTGTTCAACTTCCAATGCCTGAGTACAACACTCACTTTACTTCCTACAACTTTATTGCTTGAACTGCTGAAGACACATTTAAATATCTAGGAAATCCAAGACAAAGGGTGAAACATCACACCCCTTCTTGCCTTCAAGACTTGCAGGCAGATTTCACAAGTGTAACGAACTGGAGCAGCAGCAGCAGCTTTTCCCAAGCCAGTGGGTCAGTGCTGACTCCATGCACTGTTCCTGCAGGCCTCTGCCAGCAGTTTGGGCACAAAGGTATGGACTACAGGTACTGAAATAAAGAGTCTTAGACTCCAAAGACTGGATCCTATGTCAGGAATAAAAAAAAAAATCTCTCTCCTATACACTTAAAATCTCTTCTGAGATTCTTATTCTTAGAATGAAATCACTGTTACATGCTTACACGTTCTTGACAGAAAATAGAGAGCAACTAAATCAGTAAGCCTCTTCCTAACAAAGAGCTGTATTTGTTGCACCCTTACTCAGTATTGCCAAGTTTTATACTCTTCCTACTGCTAAATAAACATGCTGAGCAAATGTTAAACGTTTTGAGTTCAGCCAGATTTCATACAGAAGGTAAAACAGCAGGATGGCCTGATTACATCTTGAGGTCCCCATCAGAAAGAAAATACACACTGCTGGATTCCTCTGTATCCATTTAAAGACAGAATAAGACTTTTCCTCTGCAGGTGATAATGTACATCAAAAACAACAGGTCTTACCTGCCATCTGTAAGCTTAAACCAGTATCCAGTTTGCTGCGTGGCTTGGTGCTGATAAACAAATAACAGAGAACACACACAGTGATGATAAAAGCAAAGAGCACCACTGCTGCTACTGACAGGCCCACCAGCGCTCCAACACTAGGAGAGAAAAACAGAGACATTAAGTGTACAAACGCCTGGGATACCCATTAAACAATGGTCAACAAGACATCTGGAGCTTACTGGTACTCAGGCATAGGAGTGACTGAATTTTACTGTAAACAAAGGTTTAGAACTCAGTACTTAAATTGCATAAACTGCAGATAGTTCACTGTCCTCCGAAGGGTCAATGTCATCATACAGGGGTTGAACACCTGGCCCTCAGTGACATTTCATGCTCCCTGTGCACGCTGCCCCCGAGCCTCATTGAAAGGGTTTGTAAAAACCAGGAGTAACTTCATGCAGTGACTGACATCAGAAATCAAAAAGTTCTTCAGTGCAGCACATATTCCTAGAAAAGCACAATACCACATGTACACACAGAAAGGGATTCTAGGGCTCCAGACAGCTCAAAGAACATGACTATCCAAGCTGTCTTTTCAGTCTGAAATGCCATTTTTATGGTATAAAACCACACAAGCCATGTTACTCAATTCTGTCAGCAGTTCTGTAGAGCAGGGCAAAGTACTGTGATCAGTGGTGTGCCTTTGTGTTAACGCAATAACTCTCCACTCAAGACCTGTGAAGTTCTCCCCTGATCTTTGTCATAGTAAAAGGAAAACTAAAGCTAAATTAGTTTACACACAATATCAAAGGCATCAAAGAAGCAGGAACTTAATTATTCAGGAGACCAAAATACAGTCGTATATGTAGGTTTATTAAAGATACAATTCCTGCAGGATCAAAGTTACTTTATACATCTCCCATAGGCACACAGCGAGACAGTGTATGTATCTACAGAAATCTCTCCTTATTTTCAACTCTCCTTTTCAAGTCTTTTCCCAATATAAAATTCTCATGGTGAAATAAAGGACCCAATACAATTCAGTCTAGCTATCATTTCCTATCCTCTCCTGGTCCATTTGATGCCTTTAGTGTTCCATCCTCTGTTCTACAGTCCATGCCAAAGTCCTTGACTTCTGGTGGAATGAAACAGCAGCCTTTTGGTCACAGATGAAGGGTCTGAGGATTGAGAATCCTTCTATTACTGCTCTGCTGTATTTACGATTTGGGCAGACGTCAAAAGGATGGAAGAGAAACGAATGTCTTGAATTCTACCAGCGTCCTCCGTCCTCCTTTATATATCACTGCTATCAGTGAGAAGTCAACTCTACTGTGGCCTTGCAGGAGGATGAGAAGAATTGCACTCTAGGATGTTTTTATGAATTTTACATTCAAGCTACTGCAAAGCTTCTCTACAAGCTCCCACAGCACCAGCAGACAGATTTGTCCACAGGAGAAACTCTGAAAACCAGCAGGATGAGAACAGCAGATATCAGTATGACTTTAAATGTGGTTTTCATTAGTTATGGGTCAGGTTTGTTAATGAATTTTGTGCAACATTTAGCTCCACTTTAGCACAACTAAAATATTTTGTTATCAGCAAAATTACTGGCTCTGGAAAGAGCAGCTTTACCCTTCTGAAGACTTGTCATGGTGTTTATCATCTGCATGAGCTAGGGTGTCCTTATGTGTTTGTGCATATATGTACATATTAAGCAAGTTTTTCCTTATTGTTTTTTGGCTCCAACAAAACTTTCAGGCAAGTAATATTCTGCTTAGTATGGAATCTGAATATGACCCCTACAGTCAGAGATCTCACCTGGCTTCTGGCCTCATTTTTGCATTTTCACTTGGAACACCTTGACCCAAATAGACAAAAAAGAAGAAATACACAACACTACAGGAGGCTGAGTAGCCATCACACCCAGTAATACAAACAAGACACTTCACAAACACATATTTGTGCTTTTTTGTCATGACAGTAAAAGCTGTACTGTAAGATTCCATTTAAATTACAGTGTGCAGTGCAGGACTAAGGAGGTTGCTCACCATTATCTGCTGAAGCAGAGTCAGCTGTCCTAAAGCTGAATAGATCAAACACATATTTGTGATTATATGTTTTTCTCTTCAGGCATCTGTTACCTCTCAGTTGTAGCCCTCCTCCATGCAGTTGTAGAAGATGGCATTAGCAACAAAATTGTGTGTTGTACAGCACAATGCACCTTCAGTATCATCTGGTGTAAGGTGCTTGGGAAGCTACCAATGGCAAAGGTAAGAAGAACAGCTCCTGAGGAACTCTCTGGGTCAAAGACTTATCAGGGAGTATGAGAAAACAGAAGTGTTTGTCATGCTCCAGCAGCAATGTGAAAAGATCTCACCCAAAACATGGAGATCAGCATCACAAAACCAAAGAGGCACTCTGGATTCCTTTCCTAAATGAATCAGAAATCAGGATTCGATTTGTACTTACTCTCTTTAAACTAATATTTCAATACCATATTGTTGTCAAAGTGCTGAACCCATCAACCCACTTAGAAAATATGATTAAGTACTTTAAGATCAGTTTTGGGTTAAAGTTCAGGAATGGGGTGTTGATTCTTGATTTATTTAATTCAGAAGAATTTAATATGTCTTCCACAGCTCTGAACACTGTTTCTCAACCAGAATGTTTTCTTTCTATTTTAACAGTTAAAGCTGTTATCAGAAGCAAAATTTAGCTCTTGCTAAAAACCTTTGGCCATCTTCCAGTCTTTACCTTAAACTGTCTGAAGCCCACTCAGCAGTCCACACGGTAACAGCCTGCAGGTCTCAGGGTGTGCCTTCCAGACCTGTCTTCTGACAGCAGAGACACTAAACAAGCAATCTAAAAAGTCCCTCTTGCCCACGGCTGTGGCCTCCTTAGCGAGTGAAACCCCCTGTGTTAACAACCCACCCAGCCCCAAAACAATGACATTGCACAAAAATGGCATTGAAGGCCTGGGGGTAACCCTGGCAGTATTTGCTCAATGGTTTGAACATGAGCAATGTTAGGTTTGGTAGAAGGTCCAAACAGAACTTTCCCAGGTTGTGTTCCACACACGGTGAAGATGCAGCCACAGCACACAGTTCACTGACCCTCCTCCAGCTGCTACAAGTGCCACATCCAGGCTTTGCTCAGAAAGGCTCCACTCTGCCAGCAGCCTCCCCAGGGCTCCCCTGCCTGCTGCCCAGGGTGCTGCTTAGGGGGCCATCGACATTTCTGTCAGGAGATGCTCAGCACCACACACCTACAGTTACTTCTAGTCAATAAAATTAGTCAATCCACACCAAAAACAGCTAGGGAAAATTTAAATACTGGCTAAGCAGATGCAGTATTGCCCACTGATACACTAAAAGGAAGCTCATGAGTCATCTGGATTCCAGTGAATCAAATGTTCCTAATGCCATTGTTGCAGTGACGTGGTCCTTTGCATTTGCAAAGCAAACAGATAAATATCCTCAAGAGACTGGAAGAATGGGCATAGAGGAACAAAAGACTTGCTATTTTGGAGAGCCAAAACAGACTCATGGAGATCTGTATAGCCAAGCAAAGCTTAGCCTCAGCATTAAGTCACCATGGCTCTAAGGGTATTAATGAATAAAGCATTTTGAATAACATCCATATGTGGCCTGACAGAATTTTAATCAAATATGTATTACTACATGGAAATTAAAAGATACAGCTTTGGAATGGACACTATAATTCTATTTGATATCAAAAGATGCCATTACATTTGCAAAATAAACCTTAACTGAAGAGTGACAAAAAATATTCTAAAATCCTTTCAAAAGGCTGAGTGAATTTGACTGCAGCAGTTCAGTACAAACACCACATGTTCAGCATTTCTCCCCTTCCACTCAGCTTGGGAGGTGCAGCAGACGTGATGACTGCATGTGCGTGCACAGCACACAGCTCTGGAGGCTGAGTTGCTCAGTGTTTTGTTCACTAGAGTTTTACAGCACCTGTGTTTTGTTGTTTCAAATACTGCATAACCTTCTGATGAAATCTGCATACCCTTGCCTTTTCCTAATGTTGCCTTCCCTGTTCCAAGGGCTCTTGACTGCTGTAAGAGAGCCAAAATGCACCCTTCACTCTTCTTTGCCGAGGTCAGCTTTTCAAGATATAAGTTCTGACAAAGAGGGAAAAAAAGGATGCTATATTATTTGTTTTTAAATACCAGGGCGGGGAAAGGATAAGCAAGAAAGAATAATAAAAGAATAGTATTAGTTACATATAATAAGTTCTGGTGAAAATATGAAATGTGTCAGAGTTGCTCCAAGGTCTCTAATTTATGATTTCCCAGCAGCTCCCAGTACAGAGGGTGTCACGATGCACTTGTCAAATACCACTGTTTTTGTGGGAGTGGAATGGGAAAAGAAGGTTCCATGTTGCTAATGGATAGGGCAGTGTCTGTTCTAAGCATAGTACAGGCAGTAGAGATTTGGCCAAAAAAGAAAAAGAACAGCATAGGCCTGCAAGTGACTGTTGCTTTAGGTTGCCAAGGCTGCTGCTTCTCCATGGCCTGCTCCGTCAGAGCTGGCTACAAAGTGCTCTGGCAATGCCTCTCCCACGCAGCAGAAACACAACAGGAATATGCAACAGTTTCCCTAAATTCTCACTGGTGCGTCACCAAACTGAAACAATCCCTGGGATATCACCAGACACTTGTGGTGCATTCAGTCACTGCCTTCAGATTCATGGGAGCAGTCAAGAAAACGCAGATTTAGGAAAAGAAACCTAAAGCCCTGCTCTGGAGCAAAGCAACACCTGAAACAACTCCCCCATTCCATTCCCTTCCTCAGTACCTTCCATCTCCAGACTAACCCTGGTTGGTTTGGCTAACTCTTGGATAGTTTTAAGGGTTTCCAGTCTTAAAAGTCTGTCCTTAAAGGCTGTAAGAACCATAAGACAAACAAGGCAGTGATCACCAAAACATTCTGAGAGGCCAGAAAATGTTACTGGCATGTTTTCCTCAAACTCCTCAGCTATGGGGTGCAAATGTAACAGTTTCAAAGTGCTGTAAATATTGTAACGTGGACAAAAATTATTTTATTTGTTATTGAAAACTCTCACGAAAACAGAAATTTCAATTCTCACCACTAGGTAACTTTGCTTGGAGAGGTAAAATGTATTCATTCACTTTGCTGCAATGGATATAGACAGCTATGGCAGAAGTCAAGCACAACCAAAACCCCACCAACGGCGATTTCCTTGAGTCCTTTTAGCAGTTTGGGGCCACTGTAGAAGAAGAAAAAATACCTCAAGTTTCAAAGTTTGGGCCCAAATTTCTGATCTAAGTGGAGGCTAAAAAGTCACGTCTCGGACCCTAGAAAATATTTGTAAAGGAAAATCCTTCAGAGAAATGCTTCATTAAAGCCTCTCATGGCATTCAGTTCTTGGAGATACTTTTGGAAAAGTTCAAGCTTTAACAGTCTTCACCACGGCATATCATCCAGTTGCAAGAGCACTTAATCTTTCAGTAGTTCTGCCATCTTTAGAAGGTGTACTATGATCAATACAGTCAAAAGCTATGCAAAAACATCACAAAACATTAAAACAGTAAGTGTAAAAAGGGACACTTGGAGATGTCTTCTCATATCAGAGAAGCTGAGTAATTCTGTGTCAATGACAGTGGTGGATGACTGGGAGATCCCACATTCAACAACCCACCCTTTGTACCAGACAAAGTAGATTTTAAATAATCATACATTAAATATTAGACAAGATAAATTAAATGAGTACACCCACAGTACTGAGTGGCACTCATTCATCAGCCCTGAAGGAATTCACTTGGGAAACTGCAAAACTGCTGGCCAAGGTGCACCCCATCATCACATAAGGCCACTCTAACAGAGGTCTGGTAGCCTGGGAGTGTAACTCCAACCTAAAACAGGGCTCTAGAGGGGAACCCAGGACCTACAGACCAGTAAACCTGAATTCCACCTCTTGCATGACAGAAAGATGTGTAAAAAAATATTAGCACCAAGCCAAGAGGTAAACACAATGTCAGGGTGCTGAGTGCTGGATCTGAGCCTGGCTGTTATTCCCAGACCATGATTCCCCCACTCACCTTACCTGAATATAAGGGACAGATCATTTGATGGTAAAGCCACTACTCCCATCCCCCTTGTTAGCAGCTCTGCCCACAGGAACCTGCTGGCCCTTGCAGCTTTCTGACATAAAATCTTTAATGAAAGAGTCAGCATTTCTAGGAGGGGAAAACACTGCCTTGTTAACCTGCTGGAGTCTATGAGATGTCAATAGGAAGCAGGACAGAGGATCTCAGCAGAGTCTCAAAAAGCCTTTTGACAAAGCCCCACACTGAAGGTGGGGCTAAAAAGCCTGAATTGACACAGGATTAGGGAAAGGTTTGTTATAGATCTAAGGCTGCTTAAAAGAATAAGGCTAAGCAGTCTCTTTTCAGTATAAAGAAAAGTCCCTGAGACTGGTTTTTATCTTCATCTATGATCTGGTGAAGAATGAAACCTGAGTTTCTGATGATCCTAAGTACCTACGAGCAATCAAATGCTATCAGGGCAAGGAAAGCTGGAAGACTTGAGGAAAACTGCGTGAGCAGGCAAAAGTGATGTACATGAGTTTCAGTGTACATAATGTAATATATAAACAACAAAACCAAGCCTACATGGCAATAAACTCAGAACTGGCAGTTCTGAGCTCAAGAAAAGTTTTAGAGACATCAGTGATAGCTCAATGACATCAGAGTCAATGCGAAACAGCAGCCAAAGACATCAACAAAAAGTTGGCCACCGAGAGGAAGAATTCTGAGAGCAAGGCTGAAGGCAGCATTTTGACACTTGCCATACCCACATCCTGAGCATGTAGCTCCAGAGCATGCACCTCTAAGACCGGCACTGTGAAGTGAAAAACAGTATGGATGAGATGCAACTAAAACAACCAGTGGGACATTACACGTGGCTCAATGATAATCAAAAGGACTAAAGCTGTTCAGCTCAGAGAGGTGAAAGCTGAGAACTGATCCAGCAAACTCTTACAGAATTTTTAATATTGTGCATAAACTGAACATGCAATTGCTGTTCACAAAATCTCGCAATACTAATAGTAGAGAGCACTCCAGAAAGCCGGAGGGGAACAACATAAAACACATAAAAGGTTGTATCTTCAAACAGCAGGCTGCCACCAGGGCTGCAGAGGCAGACGGCTCAAGCAAGCCGAGAAATTGATTTGACAAAATCAAGGATAACAAGCCCGTAAGGAACAGCGAGAGCACCATGCAGAAGTGCCCCAGCATCCTCACAGTGCCGGTGTGGGTTCGGGCAGCCCGAGGGCAGCGCGGGCAGCGGGGCTGGCAGGGCACAGCCCTCTGGCCGCCCAGGGACATCCCGCCACTGCCAGCCGGACCTGGCACTGACCCGGGGCAGCACCGGGCTGACTACCTGCCACCTTCCAGGTAGAAAGTCACGTAGTGCTTGACCTTACCACACACGGAAAAGTAGCTGAAGTCACTGCCAACTTCATGCGCGCAGCATCCTGCACGCTCGGGCGGCGCGACAGCCGCTCCCCTCACACCGCGGGGCGGGGGACGCTCGGGACGCTCTGTCCAGAGTCACCGAGAGTTTCCCAGCGCTTCCCTTAGGAAGACCACGAGTTATTTCCATCAGAAACCACCCTGGCACAAGTAGAAGTCTCTCCGGGTAAAGATGCCGCTCTCCTGCTACTCTCGGCGGGACAAAGGCAGCCTCAAAGTGCCCGGCTACAAGTACCTCATCAAGAGCCTCCCCGGGGCAGGCGCCGCCGCTCGCCTACCTGAGCCACCACATGTAGCTGTGCTCGTAGGGGAAGAAGCTGTGCGGGTCATCGCAGCAGTACTTGACGTCCTGGAAGCCGCAGCAGAACACGGCGCGGGCGTCGCCGCCCTCCCGCGGGCAGCTGAACCCGCTCACCAGCACCTTGTCGGCGTTGAGGTAACTGCTGCACTCGGCGCTCATGGTGCGGGAGCCGCCGGGGCGCGGGGAGAGGCGGCGGTGGCGGGCGGAGCACAGCGCGGGGCTGTGCCGGCGGCGGGACCGCCGCGCCCACACACACACGGACACACACACGGACACACACGGACACACAGACACACCTAGACACACCCACAGAGACACCCACAGAGACACACACAGAGAGACACACACACCACGGGGCGGACAGCGCGGGAGCGGCGGGAACACCCGGCCCTGCGGGGAGGGAGGGAAAGGATGTGTGAGGCTGGCCCGCCCCGCCCTTGCTCCACTCGGGATCTGTCTCTGCTCCCCTCAAGGCCCTCCGCTGCTCCCCTCAGAGCTCATCTCTGCTCCCCTCAGAGCCCATCACTGCTCCCCTCAGAGCTGGCAGGTGCTCCCTTCAGAGCCCGTCCCTGCTCCCCTCAGGGCCCGTCCCTGCTCCCCCCAGAGCCCATCCCTGCTCCCCTCAGAACTCATCACTGCTCCCCTCAGGGCCCATCACCGCTCCCCCCAGGGCCCCTTCCTGCTCCCCTCAGGGCTCATTCCTGCTCCCCTCAGGGCCCATCCCTGCTCCCCTCGGGTCCCGCCGCTCGGTTTCACCTCAGCGGTAGGTCTGGCAGAGGTTTCAGGGCTCCACCCTCACCCGGTGCCTCGGTGGGGTCTCAGGACAGGCAAAGCAGGGGGTCATAGAGAGGGGTCACATCTCTGTTGGACTCAGGACTCCTGTGGGAAAAGCTCTGCATAAAATTTAATGTTTCTGAGATCAGTTTCCTGCTGGTTTCAGAGGGCCTTTCAGGCCACTTCTCTTGAAAAACTGGGGCCCAAGTAGTCATTCTGTTACCAGTAGGAAAGAGCCTCTCCTGAGGGAAGGGCAGGCAGGTCTCAGCTCAAGGTGACACGCCTGCCTGTCGTGCTCCTTTGCATGTGATTTGGCTGATGGGAAGAAGGGTAATAAGGAGCCTTTGGGAGAGGAATGGGACACTACCCCGTCCAAGGACCCAGTGCTCAGTCAGTGCTCTAGATCCAGGACAGCCTGGATCAAGCTTTACCACACAAGTGACCTCCTCATGGAAAAGTTCAGGTTTAGAGGGAAAGGGAAGTCATGCAATGTCAAGAGAGTTTGACTTGAATTAATAAGACCACATTAAGTCAGCTAACACTGTACAGTTTGAATTCAGGCCTTGCCTTGAGATGAACGCCAGGGAAGGGGGAGTGTCATGACTTCCACTGCCAGGCAACAGCAGGAGCCAGGAGTGCTGGGAGCCGAGGGACATGCAGTCCTGCAGGATCCGAACACACACAGGCTGTGACAGGCACCGTCAGCACAGCCAGGCCAGGTAAGCCACTGAGTCCACCCAGGAGGCAGGGCAGGAGGCAGTCTACCCAGAGCATAGCTCTAACGTTCATTCAGGAGGACCAACCTGCCATCCAGGTCAGCAGGAGACCCGACTGAGCACAGGCATACTTCTGGCATAGCTTGGGGAAGGTCAGGCTGCCCTAGCAGAGCTTAAATGTGGCTCCTGGACAGGTGGGCAGAGGATGAGGATGTGGTGAGGACCCAGATGATGCTGGTCAGGGCCTGTTTGTGGCTCCTTAGAGCCCTGACAATAAGCTCTTCCACTGCTACATAGAGTTCCTCTGTATTAGACTGTGTTTGCTAAAAAGTATAAATGTTCTTCAATTGCTCGGTTAGTTTTACTTTGTGAAATCAAGCCTGACTTAGCATCAATTGAAAAGAATTCAGAAATTCAGTCAGAGTATTTCTGCTGAATTACAGATTTGCCTTGCTAGTACTTAGATGTATATATGAAGAGTCAGGGAAGATTAAAATTATTAAAATGTTAAGCTTGAGCAGTTTGAGGATTTGACTTTAGGTACCTCAAAAACAGGCTCAACACTTAATGATGCACTGGACAAAGTGAGAGGATGAATGACAATGATGTGGCTGGTGCAAAGACTCCAGAAAAGGGGAGACCAGGAGGAATCAATGAGTATTGAATATCAACAGAGAAAAAAGCTAAATAACCATGAGATTTTGTGAGAGTTGTAACTTCGTCACTTGTATTGTGCAGATGAAATCAGATATAATCAGATCAATTACTTTTATGATAGAACTGAGGATTGACTGATTTGAAATGTGTACAGGAAAATGATCTGTCAAAGACCAGAAGGCAGCCTTTTCACCACAGTTATGTCAATGCTGTCAGTACGTGTTAGGATTTAATTGTGCCTTGTGTTACTTGAGACTTTTTTTAGAGTCCAGTCTCCTGGTCATTTGATTCACAATGACATGAGGACTGTTTTGCTGTGATTAAAGGAAGTCTCTAAGGAGGCAAGGATGGGTGAATGTCAGCTCAAAAGCCATCAGTTGGTTGGCCAGATGGTGTGTGTGGTTGAAACCAGTCAGTACAGTGATAAATGTCATGGGTTTGGAGACTGATTCAAGACTTCATGAGGTTGCCAATACTATGTTCAAAACAGAGACCTACGTCCTACAACTTCCCAGGATGGAGAAACATCTGGTTCCAGTCTAATAGCTATTAGTCTTTTGCTATATCTTCATATACCTTGTTCAGTTGCTGATAACTATTTTCTTCCAAAACCTGAATTCCCACCTTTGTTTTTCTCTCTGATTCTTTTTGTACCTCTGGGGTTTTTTTCCCTCAGCTTATCCTCCATTTGTTTCCACCAAGATTCTGTTCATACCAGAATTCAACAACCGTGGCAGAGAGAATTGAATCCAGGAGCCATTCAATGAATCTTTTCAAGTGAGTATTCTCAAATCAATTAGTAATATAGAACAGTCTCGGTTATTTTTGTATTTCACATTGTTATTTTACTTTTGGAGATTTTTCTCCTGTTATTCAGAACTCAAATAACTCTTTTCCTCTCATAATTATTACTGCAGTGATTTGGAACAAATAAAATTACCTATCACAGTTTTATGTTCAGTCTTACACAAACTTCCACTCATACTTAAGAAGGCAGATCTGAGTCAGAGTTGGAGTAAGGGTGGATTCTTTCTCCAAACTTAATGAAATTTTGTTTCAAAATGTTCTGAAGTGGCAAAATATATATTTTTTTTTACTCAATCAGTATACTCATTTATATCATGCAATCAGTTTGTGCTTGCTGTGATTATTGGGTGACAATAATTAGTGTGCTCTGGTGTTTCAATTATTTGGAAAGATTTATATGAAACATTAGAAATTGACTTTGAGTTGTCTACCTCAGTGACTGAATTAACCCTGTGATTGCTCGAGGATTGAAATAAAAAATTGAAAATGCTAACATTAAGAAACAGGATTTGAAGTGGGAGTGGGAAGCTTTCCACTAAGCTGTGGATGATGTGCATCATCTTTTATGTCAGAAGAAAACCAAATCAAGTTCTTTTTTCATTTCAATTACAAAATACAAACCTCTTGCAGTAAGAGCCAGTGCTTTGGACCTCATAAAATGTGCTGCCCTCACTCTCTCTTCACTATTAACAATATCAGTGTAAGTTACTACACAGATGCTACAGCAGTTCTCTCTGCTGAGTGAGGAGTGTGTTTCAGCCTAACAGTGAGATCATTCAGCTTTCAGAATAACACAGATCAAAGACCTTTGCAGGATAAGTGTCAGTAAATGACAAATTATGTAGGTAATTCGGGAGCAGCTTTCAGAACTGTATTCAAAACACAATACTTCCATTCCCTGAGTGCTGAATTATCATCCTTGTGGATGAGTCTCTTCTGCAGTGAAGCTCTACCTGTAAGTCTGATAAAATGTGTCAGATTTCTCAAAGACTTGCAACCCAGACTCTTCTGCAAGTCTTTAACTGGTTTACTGGCACTCCTATTGGCTTCCAAGAGATTGTTTTGGCTGTACTTAAAGCCCCTTTCCAAATACTTGGTGCCATGGAACTGCATCTTTGGCTTTCTTTTTCTTATGACTGTTTTCAAGCCTTCCCAATTAACTAATCAACATAAATAAATATATGTTGTCCATGCAATGATTAGAACAACAGCATTTTCTGTAATCATTCAAAATAATTGTAATCTTCATCTAAACTACAACTAATGTGAAAAGCATACAGCCTCTTATTTACTTATCCTGACTCCACAATACACTGGCCAGCAGAACTGGGCTGGTTTAGTTTTCCAGCAAATTACAAGAGTTCCTCTGGCTGATACAGCTTAGAGCAAAGAGGGCTTGAGGGAGAAGCTGAACTTTCTGATGTAGCCATTCCATTTAGAGATGGCTCAAAGTGAATTGTGCCTCTGTGCTGACCCCTGAGAAAAGCTGACAACAAGCATTCACATTAACAGCTGTGGGACACATTTCTACCAGCCAACCTTCTAATAAACACAAAATTAATTATGAACTACCACTACAGCTGTGAGCTCAGCATCAAGCCTCAGACCTACATGGCAAGTTTTTCCTTAAGAGCATAATCTAATTATTAATATCCAAAGAGGTGCATAAATTACTTTCAAAAGTAATCTGGTGGCAAATTATGCAATTAAACAAAATTGTCATGCCAAGATGGTATAACTAGCTCTGATTAGGAGTAAAAGCTTAAACTGACATCAGGGTTAGTGTAGACAAGGTGTTTTATCAGACATGAGTAGCAGGAAATTCAGAAAGGCAGGTGACAGCATGAGGTTGAGCACAGAAAGGGGAACAGAAGTTTTAAGTGGTGCACACTTGGAGTACAGTGAGATGCTGTCACTCAGAGGACTGAAGAAGCACTGATGTGAGGAGCATTACAAGGGGAGTGTCTGCTTTGGCACTGCTGTGCATTAGTGAAGGACTGACATCTGACAAGAGGAGATGGTACATCTTGGGTTCTGCTCTCACTTCAGCCAAGGCACAGCTGTAAGCAAGTTGTTTTCCCAGTGTGCGCTTCAATTCAGCTCTGTACATTTGTGATAGTGATGGAGATGTCTGTCACTTGTATCCAAAAGTGTTTGTATCTTGAGATCCTCTCTGTGCAAGTGAACACATGTATGAAGCATTGTCATGAGTTTTTCATGTCACTCTAGAGCCTACTAATTTTTCTAGTCATTTGAACAGACAGTTACTCTTTAATGTTTCCTCCAGTCAATATATCCTATAGATTTTACTTTCATGGTGTCCCTGATTCATAGAATGAATTAATGAAGAAGGAGAAAGTGATTTTGAGCATCAAGAAGAAGAGGTTTCAGTCAAAATTTTAAGGAAGAGGGAAAATCAGTGAAACACAGTGAAGTAGGAAATGTTGACACTGGTATTTTTGAGGTGAGGATGGAGCTCTGATAAGTAGTTTGTGTTTATATGTGTAATGGCCTCAGTATCTCCAGTGCTTTATGAGCTGTAATTGGTAAATATTTCAGAATAATGACTCACTTAAGCAATTCTCACCCTTTTACACTTACTCTTCTATCTAGAAATAGAATAATCAGATAGATAATACAGTTTTCAACAATGAACTTGGCCAGTCTTGACTGCAGTTTGTCTTCATGGAGTGGTTTGCATTTCTCTTCCCTTTTCAGAGAGGAAAATTCTTTTTACTCTTCTGAGTAAAAGGCACAGAAATTATATGCTCCTTACTTACAAAAAATAACAATGTGACGCTTTGCTTTTATTTACCCTGCTTGTAAAATATAATTATTTGTTATTTTAGAGACAAATTATATGTTGTAATGTGATTTCTACTTGAATAGGAGGATGCAAATTTTAAAGGATTCTACCAAGTATGTAGTTTCTGTATGTGGGAGATAATTATGGAGATAATTCTGAAACTGAGTTACTCAATTACAAGACAGTTAGAAATGATGGGCCTATTATTTCAGACCATTTAAGCAAGGCATCCACCAGATAGCACTTGTAAAACATGTAAGTTGCTTGATCTTTTCAGCATTTTTTCTACATTAATAGACAAAACAGAAAATTATAGATTCATAGGCTTATAATGAATTGTCACTTTCTATCACAGTTTGAATTTACCTTGTCTGAAACAGAAGATTTAAGAAAAAGACTTAAGAAAACAGGTTTGAAGCATTGACTTCTGTATATCAGTGAATAAATAATACAGTAAAACATCTTCTCACCATTTCCACTGTAAACTTGAACTGAAACTTATTTTCTTCATTTTGTTCAAGCTCTTAAGCAAATAATTTAGCTTTAGTCCTAGTAAGTCCTTTTAAATATTAAAAGCTGACTTGTTATATAAATATTTCTTGCATATTTTGGTGTGCCTTGGCTCAGAATCCTTTCTCTCACTTGGCCATCATAGAGAACTTTGGTTGTAATTTATAATTCAAAGAGATTCAGATATCAATAGCAGCAATAACTGCTCCTCTTTAACCCTCCCACACAACTGTCTTTATATTTTGTGTGGAGGGGTAACATCATCTATTGGTAAAGTTCTGCAGCAGGAGAGAAGCTTTTTACAGGAGCCCGTTTACAATTGCTGCTTGTCTTACCAAGCTTTATTGTTGGAACTAAAGTTTTCTATCCTGTGTGAAGGAAGATGTTAAGGCCAAATGTTTGGGGTAAGAAACTGGACCTGGCATGATCAATGTAAGGATCAGGGGCTGGGATGAAGAGATGGGAGTAGGAAAGAGGCCAACTGAAAGGACAAGGCAAAGAGGATCAGTCTTCAGAGTAACAGAAGTCTGTGCTCTACCTATGAAGTTGGGAATAGAGCCCAAGTTTCCTGCTTGTCCCTCGTCCTTTTCATGTTCAGACATGATGAACATCTCAACAGATGGCAAGGCAGTCAAGGCAAAATCAAGCTAAATTATCTCAACAGTCAAGGCAAAATCAAGCTAAATTATCTTAATTTACAGTAGCACTGCTTTTGTCTTGTGGAAGAGAATGTAATTAGTTGATTTGTCTGTTGTTGTCCCTTTCTGACTTTAACTGCTGCCAAACTATCCAGCTTTTACCTGGTAGCTTGCCTTCTCCAGCTGGATTAACTGAAGGTGATAGATACATCAGTACAGGCTTGGAAGGAGATTAAATTCGTTCTGTTTTTTTCATTAACTTGTTCCATGGTTTTGGGAAAATGGTGTCACTGACATGCTTAGTCACTTCATATAGGAGATCAATATCAAGCCCTTTTTAATGATGCTCTGAGGTTTCTGTGAGTTACCGTAACAGAATATAATTATTACCAGATTTGGCTAAAAATGTTCCACTTCACATCCTTACTATTACTTTAGTTCCTCCATCAGAAACAAATATTCTTGTTTTTCATCTCACTAAAATCTTTCATGTTTTGTTTTGAATCTCATTACATTCAGTATTGATTAAATTAGAATAAGACACCTAACATTTCTAAAAAAATTGTAAACACTATGTTCTAAAATTTAAAAAAAGGATAATTGTTTGGGTTGGTTTTTTTTTTGTTTGCCATAACTAGGGATGTATTTGGAGGTTAACAAAAAGATCTGCTGAGAAATTGCTTTTCCATTGGTACAAGAATCCACCCTACTGGACTAAGAGTCAAGTTTTAATTATTCACAGAATAACTGTCCAAATAGTGTAAATGTATTAAGGCAAGGCAGCCAAGGCCTTGTCAGTGTTAAACCACAGTTATATAATCTGAACTGTAAAAAGCAAGGGATCCTCAGGTGAGGAGGAGCTGCAGGAGCTTGTGCTGAGCTATGAATTCTGGAGGGACTAATAGTAGCTGGAGCCTGTGAGCGGAGCTGTGTGTGGCTGCTTGAGTCATGCAGTCAGTGGGAAAAGGCTGCAAAACAGACTGGTATCACTTTTGATCATGGATGTTTCCCAGCAGTCCATGTTGATTCACTTCATTTTAACAAGTTCTCTAAAGCAGCACCAGATGTGTTTCCAAATCAGCTGGTTCAGGTGTTGGGGAGTGCTTCCATCTCACATGTACAGCTTTGTACCCATGTTTGTGGCTTGAAGCCTCTTTTCTTCAGCACCAGTGCCACAACTCTGAGCTGGGATGCTCACATATGAATATGGTTCTACATGCTTCCTTTTATTATTTGACTTTAAATCAGCACTTGTACCAAAGTAAAGAAAGATAAGAATAAAAGAAGATGAAATTTCATTAATTCTTGTCTTTGCTCCACTGGTTGCTATTTTACAATTGAATTGCATTTTAAATTTCACATCCAAAAAGTTGAGGCTGACACACAGGCACTGCACTGCCTGTGCCGATGGAAATTTGAATTTTTATCTCATTATAGGTCTAAATTCAGAATTCTTATCACACATTAGAATCTCCCACTAAGTTCTAATCTCTTTTCTGTTTCAGAATGCCTATAGGAAATCTGTAATGTTTTTATTATTGCAATTTGTTTTCAGAAGGTCTAAAGTCTTGTTAAAAAAATATGAAGAATTATGGCTGTATAAACAATTAAAGCCAACATCCTACATAAGGCCAAACATAAATGGTAATCCTCCTTACTTTTAAGGCTTTCCACATTATTTCTTGGGTGTAGAAATTTTCAAACTAACAATACTACAGCAATAACCCTTATGAATTGTCCATGGCTTTGGGCAGAGTGAGGGTGAGGTCGTCCTGTGAGGAGCAGGGAGTTGGACTCCATGATTTTATGGGTCCCTTCCTACTGAAGATATTCTGTGGTTCTATGATATTAACTGTAAAGAACTTTGTGAGCTTTCTTTCAGAATAATGCAGTGTCATCTCATTGCTTGTATTGAAGTCTTGCACCCATTGTTATGATAAATTTAAAAGTAGTCCTCTCCCACACGAGAATGTGAAAGGAAGAGAAACTCCAAGTGTGCTGGTTCACTTGAAGCCTGTGCAAAAGGAAACCTGGCCTGACTGTGAGGAGAGTTCTGGGTATTCTATATTTTTCTGGGAATAATGGATGTGTTTCTGTCTGTTCCTTTCAGGAAACAAACCATTCAGCTCATAAATCAGGGGCTGAAATGTATTTAGAGCAGTGGTAACAAAATCAGTCCCTTGCCATGAGGTCACTTTTTGATGAGTCACCATTGAGTCCCAGAGACGTCATCCTGCTCTTCCCAACAGGTAATTATCGTGAACAGGAAAGGACACCAGTAAGTGGAATATGTAATTATGAGAGTTGGTGTATATATTGAGGGGGGTTTTAATTTATTTTGGGAGCTCCTAGAGTATATGAACTATGATTGCTAACCAAACAACATCAACAGTGATGTGCCAGAAGCACAACTGATTTTTTTCAAGTGATTTTACTTTGTTATTCCCCAGTTACTGTGGCTCAGGATGGGTTTGGTTCCTGAGAAGAGCTGATTTCCTACATTTCTGACATTCAAACCAACAGAGATCTACAAGAAACTGAGTTTATAACTGGCTGTTAGTAATGTAATAAACACAAAAAAGCCAGCTCTTTATAGATGCTGAACACTTGGTCCTTCCCTCACATCTCTGTAGCTATTGCTGGTAGACAGAGTTGTTTCTTGACTTATGACTTCCGTTCATATTATATGATGTATTTTAAACACCAGCCTCCACATAGGAAGTTAATTTATTCACTTGTTAATTACATCACAAGTATTTTGTGTAGTATTACCCACTCTATTAAATGAGAGGAAAATAAGATTGTAGGCAGATTAATTCATATGCTTACAAACAGAAAGGAGGCATTTACAGTGGAAAGAGTCAAGTCCAACACTGATAGCACCCAGCCTGAACACCACATGATGCAGAAATCTGCAGCAGGTTTTTCCCATGCAATGCATTAGTGCACACAAAATGCTTTTGGAAGGAAGAATAAAATTATGTTCTTTGACAATGCACCGGGTCTCCAAAGAGGAGCTCAGAGTAGCTTATTTGGAAGGACCACCTGCATTCCAGCCCAGTAGAGAGGATTTTGAGCAAGGATTCTTCAGGAGGATTTTCAATTAATATTGAAGTACTTAGAAATGATGTTCTGCAGGATATAAAATAAACAGAGACAAGTATTCACTGCCAGATTAGGATGCATAGTAGACTCAGGTAACATTGGTTTGTTGATCTTGCCATCTGCAGTAGCTACTGAGCTTGTGAATCTGGTACAGAATTTAAGGAAGAGCATATCCTAGGACAGACTCACGGGAGACTTTTTTTTTCAGAGAGATTTTCAGAGATACTCAGTTGCCCTTGATGCTGGGCAAATGAATTTCTGCTACATTTTTCTATCAGAAGCACAGGAGGGTGAGGCTCATCTTTTGAGTTTTACAGCACAAAAGTATGGCCAGAGCATTCTTGGAGAGCCAAGTCAGAATGATTCGACCAAGTAAGAGTAGGCCCTTGTGCTGAAATCTAATTACCAGTAGTCCTGGCACCAAACCAGAATGATCCTCCTCCATCCTGTATGAAGCCAAGATTCTCCTCTCAAAACATCACCAACAAAGGGATCCTGAACTTTTATCCTTTAATGCTTTGTTGTCCTGCTGTTACCAGAGAAAGGGAGAAAATTAGCACTGATTATGAACTAAACCTGAAGAAAGAGAAAATAACATGGCTTCAAATCAGTGCACCTTCCATTGGCCCCCTTTTCCTCCTTTCATCTATTGTGTTCTGACCTACCAACAGATGTTTTAAGAATACTCTTTAATAGGTGTGGTGATACTTTGTGAGTGAGGTTTTCAACATTAATTATGACAAAAAGAGACATCAGAGAAAGAATGAAAAGAAATGGTCAGAAGTGAAAGGCAAGAAAAGCAATGAACTTAAAATTGACAGGTAGAATTGACAGAGAACTAAATCAGAGCAGAGCAAATATTCACAGGGCAGAGAAATTTCCTGATAGAGGATAAAATACAGGCACTTGCACACCTGCAGTAACACAGCTTTTTAGCAGTGCTTGATAACAAAGGAATCCCTCTGCTCCATGATCTTCCTCTGGCAGTGAAATCATTTACCCTGAACATCTGTACATGCAAAGATGCCTTTCCATGGCACACAGCTTCCCTCAGGAACCTTGGGAGAAGCTTATCCCTTACCAGCTGGCTGTCTATTAGTGTTCTCTTAACTTCCTAAATCCTACAAAAACATCTGTATTACGTCCTTTCTTCTAATTTAATTATTAAAATGATGTTGAGTACATGTTTACTGCATGGATTATTCACAAGATATTACTTTAAGTCTGTTCCTTGAAATGTTTTGGTTTTCTGAAACTCTTTCAACAAACTCTTTGTTCCCAGTTTTGTAATGGCTTGACAAACACATTTACTGTTCATGCAGTTAACAACTAGAAAGGGTGTCTTGCAATTCCCAGGATTCAATAAAACTGAATGATTCATATCACTGAGAGACTTGAGACTGCAATTTTACTCAATGATATATTCCTGTCCACTTCAGTCTAGCTGGAGGCAGACTAGGTTGGCAGCCTCTGAAGCAAGCAAGACTTTTTCAAAAGAACATTTTGATATCAGGAATTGTCAACTTTTCCAAACCAAACTCTTCCCTAAGCTGAAACCTGCAGAAAAATACGTTCTGACAAAATTCACAAAATCAGTTTTCTAAGTTTTAACACCATCAAAGCCATTTAGATTCTGTTTCTTGGTTTGAAATTATTTTAATTTTTAATGTTTTATTTATAAAATTTGAAAATATGAATATCAGCTTTGAAATGTTTCTCATCAATTGTGCCCAACTGAGTGTTTCAGCTTTACCAAACTGATGGTTTGGGGGTTACTTTTGCTTGAAAACTTAAAATACTGTGTCTGGGTTTGAAAGAGGAGATTTCAAAGATAAAATGCTTATATGACAGAAAAGCATTTCCCTACATATCTCTAGTGGTTAGTGGTCTCTCCAGAGGAGAGTAAAATACCAGTAATAAAATAACAGTATTTTGAATGTAGAAGTAATGACAAATCAAAATGAGCAGTGTGGCTCTAAGTAAGAGTTAGACAAGCTGATTTATAATTTAAGCAGGGAATTCAACAAGCTCTTTGATTACAAGAACAGTTTGACCATTATGCGTTTTTTAGAGGATGGATGAACAATCTGTGGGTTATGGATATTTTCCTTGCCAGGTGTTCTTTAGTCATCATTGTCAGATTTACTTGCTTGATAAATAAAAGTATAATGGTTTATCATATAAATCATGTTAAAGCACTAACTGTGATGAAACAGCAATGCCTTTAGGGCAAGAGGGACAAAAGAGACAGAGGACTATTTTATATAACACAATAACAGCTTTCTTAGTGCACCTTTCACTTAAGGAAACTAAAACTACAGCTCCCTGAAGCTGGAATTTCTGTGACTTCTGTCTGATGGGGAAGTTGTTCCACACAACTGCATTTATAGATCAGGCATTACACAGGTTTGTTCTCCAACAAATTGTACTTCAGACTTTTCTGTTGTTCTAAAATACTGTTATTTCCTTTTACTGTCACTGTTCCACCAATTAGTGCTTAGGACAGAAGCTGCCCCTGACCCTGTGAGAGCTGTTTCTTCTGTTTGAGGGGGGGGAAAGAATCTCTATCGGCAGAATCACCTTAAAAACTTCCCTGCCCGTGCTCACCCTCCAGAATGCAGAGCTGCTTACCTAAAACTCAATGATCCCTCAACTGTGCTCATTTTCTGGAATAACTTCAGAGGCTGATTCTTGGAGCAGGTATCTTGCAGTGCTTGGAGATAAAGCAGCCTGTCTTATCTCTCAATCAGGTGGACTGACAGCTGGGATCAGGTTTTCTGGGCTGAGGATGGAAAGTCCCTCGGGACTGATTCAGCTCCTGTGCAGACACAACTGGCAAAGGGCAGCCACTGCCACTAGACAGGCCCCACTGTTATCCATGCCAGGAGTTGGCTTAAAAGATGTTGCTGGGTTTTGCTGTTTCTCATCCTTTATTGTGGCCATCAGTATGTTTGTGAGCTGCCTGGGCAGATGAATTAGCTGTGCAGCATCAGACCACAGAGTGACCTTTGAGATGATGTTCAGCTACAGCTCAGTGACTTCCCTCTGCCCTGTGCTGTGGAGCTTTAATATGGCTAAGAATTAGTTCTCGAATTTGCTGCTTTCAGTATCTCACCCATCAAAAGGTTTGTAAACACCCTTGTGTTTTGTCAGTGATGTTTTTATTGCAGGATCTGTTAATTGTAACAGAGAATACCTGATTTCTCTGCTTGATTCTTTCTGTGAGTGAGTCAGAAGAAAGCTTGTTAAATTTAATTTGGCCCTATGAGTAGGTGCAGTATAGATTTACATATGTAGAAAAGGGATTTGCCTGATCCAATAAATGAAGTATGGAATTTGTTTACTTAACCGAAGGGATGTCCAGTCTTCTGAAAGTCCTAACTATGGCCAGCAACTTAGTGAATGAGTTGCTGATGTGTTGGAAAGGATAAACAGAAATAGTGTCTGCTTTGCCACTGAGATTTTGGACTAAAATCACAATAGAAACTCGAGTGAAACTTCCCTAGTGTGTAACTAAAATATAACTAAAATACTAGATGTGGCTGTAAGGTAACCACACTACTTGGTTTTGTTCTCCTTATAATGCCAAGAAAGGGGGTTAAACCCCTCTCTATCACTTCATTCAATTGCTCTATAAGCATATTCCATTTCAAACAGAGCTTTGGATACATGTAGGTCCGATTTTACATTCTCTATGAGACTGAGTTTTGAAAGCTTAAAAGTGCCCTGCCTAATTTTAAAGTTATAGTTAGGCTTTAAATTTATTTCTGCTCCCTGTGGCAGACCCCAGGGGGCACAGGGCTGCAGATGGTCATGTCCAGGTGCTTAGTTTGTGGTTTAAATGAACATGCCAAGAGTTTACACCTTCAAAGTCATAAACTGTGGGAGATCAAGAGAGGTGATTGCTCTCCGTGCATCAATGTGCTCATCTGTTAATTCACACTAAGATTTTCTCTGCAAAGTAGATAAGTGGCAAAGAAAAATGTCTCCTGCTCAATATTCAGAGGTGGTTTGCAGTTTTCAGGACTTGCTGCAGGGAGTATCTCTGTCAGATTAAAACAGTGCTGGAACTCATGAGGCAAAAAACCAAGTAATTTCTGATCTCTGCATGCTCTCTGCATGCTCTCAGCAGACAAATCCAACCCAGTGCAATGCCATTTGCAATTCTTCTGAGCAGGAAGTCCTAATGGACTTACAGCATGACTAGACAGGAATTAATCTACAGCTGAGAATATTTACTTTTACTCCATAACTTTGATTAAAAGATCAAAACATTTGTTCTACAAACTGATTTAGTGCAACAAAGGATGGAATATATGCCATATGCCTAATTTAATAATGAAAACATCTCTGTTAACTTCTGAGAGAGTAGTTATGTGCTTAGAATCATGTGCCTGTTCAAATTTGTTCTTGTTCAAGGCTTGCATATGTAATACTTACCTCAGTTCTCTTTCCATGGCCAGACTGGTGAGCACCCCAGTTCTACCAGTCATCAACCCAAGTTACTCCTGGCACTCAGGCATCTGCTCAGGCTGCAGAACTCCTTAGCTCATGCTACAATAATGACACCAACAATTGCAGCCTCATTGTTCCTTGACAGAAACCTTTGAAAATCTTGTCAGAAGAGCTCTTTTTATCTCAACAAGAACATAACACACAGCTCCAGTTCTTAACCCCAGGATGCTTTAAGAAGAATCTAGTCTTGTCCAATTGCAGTATTATTGACAAGTGAAAGCTTTTTTTTTGTGCTTTGTAATGTCTTTAAAAGCAGCACAAACAGTATTTGTCCAGATAGTACAAAATCTTCCAAACTGATCCTTGGCATTATATCTCCTTAGATGTGTAGAATTTCTCATAGAGAATGGGACATTGTTCCATTTGAAGTTGAA
Source organism: Sakesphorus luctuosus (assembly GCA_013396695.1). Taxonomy (NCBI): domain Eukaryota; kingdom Metazoa; phylum Chordata; class Aves; order Passeriformes; family Thamnophilidae; genus Sakesphorus; species Sakesphorus luctuosus. The sequence continues at coordinate 263,710 of VWZD01004199.1, read as the reverse complement.
CACGCAAAATTGAAATATAAAGGGCTTAAAAAGTTTTAAAAGCCTGATTTGGGCTCATCCAGGCTTCAGTTATAAACTAGAACCATAATTTCTAAGGAGGAAGCTTTGAGCCCTGCAGCACTTGGTAACAGTGGGCTGGGACATTGCATCCATATTGAGGGACAGAGAGAAACAGTGGATGGATAATAAAGGTCTCCTTTTCCAGCAGTTGGATCCTCTGTCCCATCACAGTATCAGCTGGGCCTGATTTTGCCTTTTATGTGATATCCTTAGCAATCATTGTTTCAGAGTGATCCCTGTAAGAACAGGATAAATGACTGAATCAAGCACAGAGATCACTTTTCTCACCATCAGAGGAGGAAAATACAGACATTCACTGCCACAAGCACCAATCCCCTGCACTCTATAAGTTACAGACCAAGTAAGAAGTAGCTGAGATAGCTTGGAACACACCCATTAGTATCAGTGTTCAGACTGGAACATTTCTATGCCCCATTTGTCCCAAAGATTCTTTGGCTGCGAACTGTCTTTCATTTCCTTCTCATTTCTTCCTTCTTACTCGATTTCTTTTTTCTTTTGTTCTTCTGATACTTCCTCCTTTTATTCTCTCTTCCACATGCCCCTCACCTTTATTTTTCCATTGAAAACTAAGAGTCTTGCTCTGAGCTTCTTCCAGGCAATTTGAGATTGTTTTGAGCAGTACAATCTCTGCCCTTCTGTATCTTCCTGGAAATCCTAAAGTCCCTTGGGCTCTTACTTCTTTAGACAGCTCAACACAACAAGTCTCTTTGTTCCCCTTGTTTTCTGCAAACCAATGCAGGACACAACACTTGCCTCTGATTTCCCCTACAGCCTATTTGGACACTGCAGAGCTTTAATGGCAGTGGTGAGTTGGAAAAAGTCCTCACTGTGGTCAGGTCAATTAAAGCTTATTTGTACTCTTGGGCCCTGACAACTATATGGACAAACATCGTTTGTGCTACCTGAAAAATCATTACAAAGCACAAAAAAGCTTTCACTTGTCAATAATACTGCAACTGGACAAGACTGGGTTCTTCTTAAAGCATCCCGGGGTTAAGAACATTGTGTTTTTGTTGAGATACAAGAGCTCTTCTGACAAGATTTTCAAAGGTTTCTGTCAAGGAACAATGAGGTGCAATTATTGGAGTTATTTTAGCATCAACTAAGGAGTTCTGCAGCCTGAACTCTGAGCAGATGTCTGACTGCTGCATTTAGAAAAAGTGCCAGTAAACATTTGAAACATCAATGTGATGTTAAACTATGTAACATTATGCAAGAATTAAATATTTGTAAAAATTACTTCCATGGGAAAAAATGTTGATTGTCTAATGTTTGTCTGTAAATGCAGCAAAGTTGGATGGTGTCATAAATTGAAAAATAAATTCAACATCAGTTTTATGAGAGTTTTATGAGAGAGAGTAATTCTAAAGCAAAATGCTATTAGAAGAAATAAACAGCCATTTCATACAGGCTCTGGTCCTACAGGTGTTCAAATGACTATTTAAATATCATCATCTTTACTTGGTGAAAAATGCAGCAATTCTTTTCATGGATTGTGGAGAATTTTTACAGAGACTTTGTGTATTTCTTTTGTTGAAGTTTTATACATGTATTTTCCCTTCTTAACTGACTTTCTAGACAGATGAAATTAAATATGTTTGGCTGTGGTAATTGGAAAGATGTATTCATGTAAGTCTGCCTGCTCTGAAGATACCTGTTTTGTGTCTCTTCTTAGCACAGAAGAAGAGTCAATCATGCACTTTTTACTCTTTATTTTATTCGGTTTGCAGTCAAAATATAACAATAGAATGGTAGATATCCCAGTTAGAAAATTATCATTATTCTGAGCCTTCTTCCTACAGGTACAGGAACTGACTTCCTATAGTGTCATCTAGAATCAATAATTTGGTTTGGGGAAGAAACAATTGCTGAGGATTTCTTCTTTCCCAGAAAGGTCAAACTGAATTCAATTGGAGACAAAATTTAAATTACCTTGACCACACTAACTTGCTCTTTTCTACATTCTTAGGATGGAGAATATGACTCAGCTGGTCCCAATATTCCTTCCCCATATCTTCTCTTTTGGAATGTGAAAAGAGAAGGTCCAGCCCTAATTCTCAACAGAGATGTAACTGGCATGCTGGGATTTTTGAAAGTCATAATTCATCTTTCTTTTTCAGGATGATTTTCCTTACAAGGTCTGTAACATGAGGTCTTATTTCTTCCACAGAGACAGTAGAGTCCCAGGCTTTTACTACTTTCCCATTGGGGTCTACTAGGTATTTCCAGAAGTTCCAGGTTGGTTCTTCTCCTGTAGATTCTACAGGAAAAGAAAAAAATGAAATATTAGAAAACCACGTTGGCCAATTCCTGACATTTGTTCATGTCAGTTTGATGATTACCCTCTCAGAGGAAGAACAAATGTAAAATTAATAGGGAGTTCAGACCAAATAAGATTAATTTTCTGACAGACTGAGAGCTTTCACCAGACAGTAGCCCCCTGGAGGCAAATGGGAACAGGTAAGCTCAGACAGGAGAAAGCACTGTAGTGGGTGTTAAAGTGTGTGAGGGCTTCTGCGTGTCTGTGCCATACAGATAAACCTGAAACTGTTGAACTTTGACAGGAAAATGGAATTTGGCATAACAGCACAACTGTGCCAGGACTGATTACTTGCTTACCAGGAATTTTCCCTCCAAAAGCACACAGAACGTCCTCAGGACATTGTTTCAACAAATGCTACATGAGGAAGTACAAAGTAATTATTCCACATTTCCTCCCACATCCTCACCAACTACAGTTTTTCCCTCCGTGGTCACATATTTCACATCAGTTGCATTCTTATCCTTTACTATCCTGCAACATGACCCACAAAATTTTCAGGATTTTCCATTAGACCAGGAACCTCAGCCCACTAAAAGCACAAGTACAGATGCTACAGACAAATTAGCATTTTTTTCCACTGATTATGCATTGGACAAAACCTCCTAAGGAATCGGAAGATATTTCAAAGCGTCATCAAGACACAGGCAGACCTACACTGTCGACCATCTTGTCATTGTGCTGCTTAAATGCTGCCTCCAGCAGCCTCCTGCTTCCTGAGGAACCACAGGGAAACTCAGCTTTGGCAAGTGTCATGTGAGATGTCTGCAGGAACAACCCTGCCGGGCAAAACAGGAGTGGAAGGATGTGAGGAATTTTAAAGGGAAGTTTGGCTAGCAGGAAGATCCATCACAGACACCTGGAGGAGGTGTGCTTGGGGTACCCAAAAATATTATCCACACTCATCTAAATTCATGGTATGTGGGCGAACACTGCAGTGCTGCAGAGAGGCAGCAGCCACATGGTCCTTGCAGGATGGCGCTCAGGTGACTCTGTGTCACTTGGGCTTTATTGTATTTCATTGCTGGAAGACATTTCCCTCACATTGGGTTAAGCCTGACATTTCAGTTTAGCATTTAAATGGTATTTAGAGCATTTTTCAGTGCAAGAAAAGTAGTGCCTTGGTAGAGAAAATATCCTGCTTACAGTGTATTCTGTCAGCTGGCTGCTAAGAACCTGCAAAACCTCTCCAGGCTTCAGTGATATCGCTCAGGCAGATTGGAACTGCAGGAACTGGACAATAGGGCCATCCCAGTGCTTGGGAGGAATGAGCAGGGAGTATTCAAGGACATCCTTTAGTGCCCAGTTTGACTTTCTGATTGTTGAAGTAAATGATGAGGTGCTTTGCTTCCACTTACACTACAGCTCTTGAGATGAATCTTACAAATCCAACCTGCAGCACTGGTGTCACAGGAGGAGCACTATGAGGCAGCAAAGTGGAAAAGGAAAGTGAGGTGTTGCATGCATACAGGGGAATATTTCAAGATCTATATTCCATGTAGAGGTTTAGTAGGTGAGCTTTCAGAGGGCAACTTACTGAAGTGGCTTCATCTCTGGAGATCTTTTTAGAGTATAAGATGAAGCTGTGAGAAGTGAGAGAGAGAGAAATCCTGCCTTGTGCAGGAAGGGCTACATGACTTCTGACCTCTTTGAGCCTGACAATTCTGTGAATACAATCACAGGTATCTTTTTCTCTGTTGGATGGTATTTTATATCAGAGGAATTCTATGCCACAGAAACAACTCTCCAGCGTTCCAGATTACTCACCAATTAAGTACTTGTAGGCAGGAATTGCACCGGCTCCGCTGACCGTGATTTTGCTGAACATGGGAAAGGAGGCACCGTAAGTCTTCCGTGCAAAACTCTCAATTTCTCTGTTGGAGTCTGGTTCTTGCTGCCCAAACTGGTTGCATGGGAATGCCAGCACATTGAAATGGTAGGGGCCCAGGTCTCTCTGTAGCTGCTGCAAGGCCTTGTAGTGGCTGTCAGTGTAGCCACACTCACTTGCAACATTGACAACCAGTGACACCTGAAGAACAAGAGAGATTTTAAAACGTGCTGCATGTCAGTTTTCCAAGAGGCAGGCTGGGATGCAGGTTATTTAAAGAGAGAAAAAATGTCTAGAGAATTGTGACATATTCGAAAATGCATTGAGTTTTCTGTTCACAATAGGAAGATTTAATATTTATCTATTCCTATTTGGCAACCATGAAAATAATCAATAAACTTCTAAGCAATCTAAATTTTCAGTTTACAGAGAGATGTATTTCTCCATTCTGCCTTTGGACAATAACGAGTAAAGAAAAAGCTAAGGGGATGTAAAGTAAACAAAGTTTTGCGGAGAGAAAGGACTTCACAACACCAATCTATGAGATTTAAAGTGAAGCCATTTTATTAGACATAGCACACAGTTTATATATGGTTAGAAATACAGCTTATTGGCTAAAAGAGTTACCACACCACCACGCTAGATACTTCAATTGGTTAGAACCTATCTCTCACAAGTCCCATGTTTATATTATTTCATCCTGGCTATTTTCATGCACCTGCAGAGTCCTGTGTATTCCTACTATGTGAATTCTTGGGGAGTAACCTCCTCCCTATCAGCCAGCAGCAGCTGAGCTCCTTGCTGCTTCTGGCTGATAGCTAAGTCTCACAGGGCTTTCTATAGATCTGAATTGCTTACTTTTGATTTTACTGTAACAACAGGGATGTTGATGTTTATAATTTCTAACATAAAGTATTAACACTTTGTGTATGTTCTACCTTGTATAGGTATATTGCTATCAGAGAATCATAGACTATCCTGAGTTGGAAGGAACCCACAAGGTTCAACCCCTTAATTCAAAGTAGTTTCAGAGTGGCACTGTTTCCCCTGGAAGACAGGTAATCTCACAAAGCACAGGATGGTGTAATCTCCTTTGTGGGGTAGTGTGTCAACAGAACACAATCTAAGCACTCCCTGGACACTTGTATATAAAATATGACCTGCAGCCATCCAGCCAACCTCCAAAGCATCACTTTCATTCAGACATTTGAAAGCTCTGCCTGAAATTTTAAATTGTTTCCTAAAACATTCGAAGATATGGCGCATATTTTTTCTGAGAGAAGAGGTAATAATTTCATGATGCATTCCTGTTGCAGACTGTCAGCATTTCAAATGGGACCTTAATATTGGCCATAAAAAATAACCATTGGCAGTTCTGTTCTTTTCAAATAACATTATTTACCAAGCATAGTCATAACTGCAGTGTAGTATGAAGTAAAGACAAATTGTACCACTAAAAGCTGAAGTCACATGTAGTTCTTTCATATAAAATTTTAGAAGCTTTTTTAAGGATAGTTTAAGGCTTGGCACATTCATGATGCAAAATTATGCATATCCCTTATTGCATTCACATCTATTGGTACTTTATCACAAATAGAATGGAAATGTAAGAATTTATCATTGGAGGTTTGGGGGAATAAAGTTGTGTAGGCATTGTGTTTATATTAAAACAGATAAGAAAGATGAAAACAATCAAGTTTTTATAACTTCTACCTGATTTTAAGTAAAAGGAGGGCTTGAAAGAATTCACTCAAAACAAAACAATTGTAATTTACAGCTGTTTAGAGCCAGTGATTACTTGTTGTGGTGGTGAAAGGCTTGAGAGCTCACAGTACAAACAATGCAAACTTCCAAACATACTCCTATAAAAAAGAAGGAATCTATATGCAGCATTTCTTAGTATAGCACACACATTATCCTTAGAAAAATGCATTCCCTGTAACTGAATTCTCCACTACTGAACTCCATAATTTAATAGTGCAAATCTCCTAAAAGTGTAACTAACACATATAATAAAAACTTTCAGGATTTATTAGTATTTCATAAAGAATGTTTTAAATGTTTCTTTATAAATCTTTAGCAAATTATCTTTCAAGTGTCTGATACTAGGAAGTGATTAAATGTGGTGTTTATTTGGTCTATATTTTATTTCTAATAAATAAGAGTTGTCATGTAGAGGCTGTACTTTGACTTCTTAGAACTATTAAGGACTTCAATAAAGTTTAATATGCCTGACTTTAGGCTCTTGAGAGTGCAGGTCAAGCACACCACCTAGTGTGCAGTGCAAAGAGTTCGTCATGGACTTCACAAAAATTAGTTCATTTAAGCTGAATTCTCTACCAGCTGGTGTTTGATCTCTTAAACACTATCCTATCCTTCCCTTTCTTAGGGAACCCATAGTGAAATCAGTTCAAGTAGTGAACTGAATTATTTAACACTTCAAAAATACTTCTTGGTTTACTTAACGTTTATACCAGCATGTAACAGTCCCTGGTCTCAGCTTCAAGTAACCCTTTGTGGATCTTTCAGCAGAGACAGTAGATACTTCAGTTTTCAGACCTGGAGATTCTCAACTGGTTGCATGTGACTGATGGCAAACCCACCACAAGAGTCAGATTACAGCAACTCGAAGAGCTGTTCCTCTCACAGAACAACCAGCAGTGTTTGTGCAGTAATGAAATGCTGCTCTCCACATTTGTAACGCCACACCCGTTAGCAGGGAGCTCTGAGCCACAGTGCCTGGCAATACTTTCAGGAATCAAATAACACTTAGGCTGTTGTAGTGCCTAATGCTTTTACATGATTATAGTACCTTTGGTTCAAGATTCCCAAAGGCACTGCACTGACAGTGCTTAATTCCACCCCAGCACACTGCACTCAGCTCGGTGGTAGGTTGGGACTATTGTATCAAACACAGTAGGGAACAGTTGATGCTTCGGAGTTCTGGCTCCCAAATAGGTCCTATTTTTGGCAAGAATATACCTTACAGTATATCTGATACAGATCATAAAGTAAAAGATAAGATTCTTGAATTAGATAGGTAGATAGGTTAGACAAATAACTAATGATCATAGAATCATAGAATCGATTGGGTTGGAAAAGACCTCCAAGATCATCAAGTCCAACCCTTGGTCCAACTCCAGTTCATTTACCAGATCATGGCATTCAGTGCCATGGCCAATCTCAGTTTAAAAACCTCCAGGAATGGGGAATCCACCCCCTCTCTGGGCAGCCCATTCCAATGCCTGAGCACTCTCTCTGGAAAGAATTTTTTTCTGATCTCCAACTTCAATTTCCCCTGGCAGAGCTTGAGCCCCCCGTGCCCCCTTGTCCTATTGCTGAGTGCCTGGGAGAAGAGACCAACCCCCACCTGGCTAGAACTTCCTTGGATGTTTGGATCCTCTTGATTCTCGTCCAGCCACGTATCACTGCCCTTCATTTTTAATGCAGATGGGTCAACACCAGTATGGAAGCCTGGAAAAGCCATGGAAGGACGGCCTTCTTCCACAACACAGGAAACTAGACAGCTTTGGGGTCTATTCTACCTGTGGCACTCTTTCCTCAGTTGGAATAGTCACCTCTCCCCTTACCTCCAGGTAGATGTCAAACAATACCCAATTTTGTAGCACGTTTGCCAAATTTTTAGCATTCTGGCAATATAATGTCTTATGTCCGCATAAAAAGGGAGTACTCCCTTACATATTTTTGGTATTTTTATTAAAGTGGAGATTATGTCTGTGCACACCTATTTCAGAAAAAAAACCCCAAAACTGTTCCCTAATATTTTTAAATTTTGTTATTGCAGAATTGCTAGTACATTTCTTCTTTACTACATAGCAGAAGGCACTTCTTTATTAAGATGCACTTGAATAGAAATTGAATTAATATCAGTCTTTTTTTCTTACTAGGAAAAAATTGTTTCAATGATCTGAATACACAAAAGTTTCTATTAATAATGAGTTATTGAAGAAAGATTGTGCAAGTCATGAATTGCACTGATTGTGTATACTTAGCTTGGCTCTTGTGTTTTTAGAATTAGCACACTTTTTTTTTATAGTCTGGAAGTGTTTGGATTTTTTCAATTCCAAGTTAGTTTCTTGACTACCAATTAAGAAGCTATTTAAATAAATTAGTTGAATGGCTGAAATGAATAAAAAGTCTTCTTTACATCTGCCAGAAAGCTTAAGGCTGTTAAAAGCTGGTTTGGCAATTAGCAGACTATTGTTCCAGGAGCTAACTAGTGACTCACTTTCTTTAGAACACCCCCAGCACACACGTAGTACTTTAATATTATTTGCTTTTAATAGCTTTAAAATATTATGATAAACCTACGCCTTAACATTACTTATCTAACTGCAGATTTGAGCAAGTTTATTTTAAGAAGTAAATGGGAGTTCTAATTAACTTTTTCTATCTTAATACTGAGTTCTAACAACATAATGACAGAAAGGGATGTGTTTTATTGCTGTAATTTTCTTTAATATGGGGCACATGCATTATCAAAGAGCAGCTGGCCTGAACATCAATAGGATCTCTGAAGGCAAATCTTTTTATTCCATACAGAGGCTGGTTGCCACTTTTTTGGAATAAACTATTTCGTGTGGTCTAGAAGAGATCAAGGAATACCATTCACCAGTGGTGTTCCCTTTTCCAAGGTACAGTACTAGAGCTCGCCCTTATGAAACCAGGCCTGCCTCAGGATGGCCTGGAATCACAGCACTGGGATACAGGCACACCCCCCCAACCTGCCTGTTCAGGAGATTCCAGACCTGGCTCTGCAGCTTGTTCTAGAGGGGATGAACACCCACAGCTGTCTGCGGGGGGGCTGTAAGGAATTCTGAGTTCCCCCTTAAGTATTTTCCATGTGGACTCTGGCCCTGAGGTAGAAAAGCTACAGGTGGCATTGCTTATTCAGATGTGCAATGGCCTGTAGACAAAACATGCTCCAGTAGCAGGATTTATTGACAGAGCCTTTGGAAAGAATTCATTAAAAAAGCACAAATATTGCTCAATATTAAACAGCTTCCATGTTTTTTTCCAATAGAGATAATTGAGTGGGGATGGGACTAGTTCTGCTGTATCTCAGTTGTGAATGGAGGGGGACAAGGATTTTAACCAGGTAAGATTCAGATCTCTCATTTGTTCCAAATCCACCAGTATCCCTTTGTGCTGGGCTCAGGAAAATGTGCATCTCTCCATATGCCTTCTCTGTCTTCCTGCCAATGTTTCTTCCTGTCTCTGTTCTCTGCAGACTAGAGAGCTCAGACACCTCAGTGAAGCACCTGAGGAGGGGGAAAAGGAAGGTGGAAGCACAACACTGGAGCTTGAGGGTGGAAGTGAGAGGAGGTGCTGCTTTTTTGGGCAGCAGGTAAGCTACTGGACTGCCTGGCTGTACCACAGATGTGTCACCTGACTGCTAAGGGGTGCACTTGTGGGATTTATGTTGATTTTAACTTCTGTAACTTGTGATTGGGGCTATAAGAGCTTATAGTATTAAGCCCTCAGTGTGCCAAATTCCCTTATCACTCTTCCATAGGTACTGACCAACTCTCCCAGATGATCAAACCACTAGAAACACTAAACTGAACTAAAATCAGGTAATAGTCAAGGAAACTTTAAAATGGCATGGGAAGCTCTGCCTAAAACTCCTTAATGTAATTATGTAAATAGAATTTAAAAGACATGATAAAGTATATGTGTGTCTACGTGCCCTTCTTAAGTCACTAAAAGAGAAAGAGGAATAGCATGTTACAGTTTCACTATGCTCTGATGTTACAATAGTTACTTTAGAACCTCTCACGTTTTTACTAACTACGGAGAAATCTGCTTACTCCCCCCGCCACTGATTAAATCCCATTTTTTTAATGTAGAACATTAAAAAAGAATGGGATTTAAGTAAAAATAATATACAAGAAGTCATGCAGTTAAAAGGCAGGAATAAGCTCCAAACGTAAGTTACACAAAGACACAAACTTCCTGAGCTTCCAAGTGAATAGCCACGGTCCAGCGCAATCCATCCTGCTGCAGAACGGCGGCCGGGTAGCACTCCCTGCCTGCCACGTCTACAGGCAGCAGCCTGCAGCGGGAGAAGACGCGGACACACACACACACACAGGGGTTAGGTTGCAAACTTTTATTGAAAAGGAGCCTGTATTAACTATATAGCATCGCTAAATAGGAGTGCAGAGATCTGGGGAGCGGCCCTCGGGCAGCATGCAGGCAGCACTCCCCATCAGTGAGTTAGAGAGGGACAAACCTAGATCTACACGCGACTGTGCCCCAGGTTTCCGTGCTCTCTGTCCCCCCGCAAGCTCCGAAGACATGCAAGGACTGGTTGTTAGTGAGCCCGGGCCGAGCCCGGCGCCGCGGGACTTACCGAGCCCCTGTACTTCTCCAGGGAGACTAACTTGCCCCTGATGTTTACAACTTTGAAAGTGTAAAAATCAGGCTCTTTCTGCCGCGAGGCGGAAAAGGCTAAGAGCAGGAGCGCTGCAATTGCGAGGAGCATGGCTAGAGGGATGAGCAGCACTTTGGGGAAGGAGGGGGAAGGCTGGTGCTCCACACTGCCCTCCGGGTCCAGCATGCTGCACGGCCGCCGCGACACTGCCCGCCCGCGCCGCGCCGCCGCAAAGGACCGGCTGCTGCAAACCGGCCTTTTGCAGCACTCCCGAGCCCTGGCCGCACCAAACCAACAGCGTGGGTTCATGGAGGATCCACACGCTCTGACACGGAGCGTTTAATTGTGGAACTGGTGCATTGAGTACTGTATAGGGTATTAAAGTACTGGTTGGCTCAAGAACAGATCTGTGGGATACCAGTCAGATGTAAAGATCCTGCTTTAACTGTGTCCTGGGAAAATAAGGGATAGAGTTGTTGTGCTTTTTGACAGATTTGCAAATGTGGGTTTTTTCAGTGTACTAAGTATAGCATCTAATAGCTACGGTGTAATGTCAAAGGATACCAGTGGCTTGGTTGCTAGTGGTTACTGATGTGAGTGCTCTGAACAAGAGTCCCAGTTGACAGTCAGCAAAACCAGAGCTGCAAATACTCCGTTCACAACATCACATGAAGCAGCCCCACAGGAGACAGGCCTGAAGGCAATTCACCTCTGTACTCACCTGGCTAGTGAGAAGTGAGTGGCCAGACCACTGGTCTTGCAGTGTGATATGGAAGAAACCGTTACCAAGGGGTTTCTAAGCAAGAGGCATTAAGCAGCAGGAGCTGAATTTGGTACCAAAGCTTTCAGACATACAGAGCCAAACCACTGCTTCAGTGCACTGATGTCATCCCTGGGTTGTCTACAACAAAAACCTGCCATTTGTGCAATTTGCTACTATGCTTGCTGGAAGAAAAGGATTTGTACATATAAAGTAACAACAATAGAAAGCATTAAATGGTCATTGATTTCTTCTTGGCCCAAGAAACTGGTCACCCATGGCTAGGATTCTGATAGTTCTTGGCAAAGGAAAGCAAAACGCAGTGATTTACAGAAAACAATTAAGTAGAACCTCCAAGGCATATTGGAAATTTATCTTTTGAAGAGCGAATTACATTTCATAATCTCATTTATTCATTTATTTATTTTTCAACTGAGTTTTGGTAGATCTTTGACATTTTGATTAAATTTGCTTTGGTAACTCAAGCATGACTGGCATCACTGTAAGTGAAGAAGACATGTATAGCTAGTTGAAAAATTTAATTATAGTTTTTTAAGCATTTCAGATTTTCACATCTTTTTATGTATTTCAGCTTAAGTAGACATTCAACATCAAGAAGTAACATAATATGCTACAAAAATCTATAGATGGAAATCTATTATGCTGTCTACAGGGAAGCTACACTATGCTTAGAACCTGAAGTTCTTCACAGGTAAGTTCTAATCTTTCTGTACAATGTAGTATTGACCAGGAACCTTTCCTTCAGATGACAACCAAGTGTGATTTCCTCATTTGATAAGTAAATTATCTAAGAAGCTTTAGAGTTTCTTCCAACACAGCTAGAGACAGAGAACAGGGCTTTAATATAGTAGATACATTTAAATAGATGTTAAAAACCTAGTAAATCCTGAAAATAATTAGAAAGTTTATTCCAACAGTGATCAACATAAGCATGTTTTGGCCAGAAAATGAAAAAGAAATCTACAATACACTTGTACATTTTTGGAGGCACAATGTTATAGTGGTTTGGGTATGGGACTGAAAATGAGATGTCAGACTGCAACAGGAGATAAGCAAGTTTTGGCTCTGGAAAGGGACTTCATAAAATCTGCTTCCTACAGCTTTATGATTATTGTATCTGATTTCATGATAAAATTTAGTGGCTTCTAGGATTATATTTTATCCTACAAAGTGATCCCAGAATCGGTAAGGTTTTGATCACTGGCAGTTCTGGGAATTCTTTAAATAATGGCCAGCTGGCAGTAGAACTCAGCTTCCTCTTTTATTGCCATGTTTCTATATTGCTCCCTTCAATAAAACATTCTTTAACATCAGCAAAGAAGGCAGCATTGCTCCTGAACACAGAGAGACTGTGTCAAAGACCACTGGCTATTTTATAATGCTTCAAGTTTTCAGAGCCAAACTGCACTAGCATTTCATATTAAAGTCTATCGAACTATTTGAAGGAAATATGCCAGTCAGGTTTGCAAACTGACATGTTTGCTCACTAGCATGTCTAAATGTTGATCTAGGAGGACTGTATCCAGCAGCAATTTACTCTTTGGCCGACTAAACCTAATAAAAATCGTGGTCAAACAGGACTGACTGAAGCCACCACCCAGTTAACCTGAGCTGGCCCTGTGGCAGCACTGCTTTTCTGTCACTGCTGCCCTGGACTGGCCCTTGTTCCTAAAGGTGAAACCTCTACAGTACATACCCTGAGCTAGCCAATCCTAATTTTGTAAGTGTGAACTTCAAGTGAACCTAAAAAATAGCAGGTTACCCCTGGGAATTGTGCTGACTTCACAATACATTCAGACGTGTGTATCGTCAGTATTTATAGAATCCACTATTACAGATTTTGCAACTTTTGTTTACCTGCACAGACTCCCTGAGGCAGTGTTTACAGCACTACTGGTTTTGGTATTTTTAATACTTTTCTTTGAACCCCTTTAGTAGTTCAACACTAATCTTTTACATGCCTTGTTTTGCTGGAAAGGCCTCCTTATCCTGGACTAGGAAGTGCCAGAACATGACATTTCACTGCCAAAAAGGGGTAGTGGTGGATCACAGAGGAACTTGGCTCAGACGAGCGCTTGCCAGTGCCTTTATGTCAGCGTCCAGCACTGCCAAGAACCGGCAGACTGGCTCCTGTCCCCGGAGCCCTGCGACTCTGCCAGCAGCCGGCCTGGCCGAGCCGCTGTCCCTGGCAGGGGCAGCTCCATGGCCGCGGGCAGCGAGCCTGGAGCCCTGTCCCCGGGGTCTGGGGACACACCTGTGCTCCCCGCAGGCTCGGCAGGAGAGGAGGAGGAGGGGAACCCCGGGCAAGGGGGAGCAAGGCCCGGGCTGTGGCGTGGGGCTCCAGGGACCCCTGCCCAGCTCCACAGCTCCTGGGGTGCAGGTGCCTCTGTACAGCCCTGCAGGGAGCTTGGGGTGAGGTGAGCGCCGGTCTCCTCTGCTGTGCCTGCAGGGAGAGGGGGAGAGCAAATGGCTTTGAACACAGCCAGGAGTTCAGACTAGATGAGACAAAAATGTCAGTGTTAGGATGGTCAGGCATTGAACAGCTGCCCAGGGAGGTGGTGGAGTCTCCATGCCAGAGGTGCTTGGATGTGGCGCCGGGTGATGTGGTTCAGTGTTTAAGGATTACAGTGGACTCGATGATTTTAAAAGTCTCTTCCAACGTTGACGACTCTATGATTCTATGCGCAGGGGAGGCCTGGCCTGAGAAACGATGGGGGGAAATTAGTGTGGCTGTAGGCGGGG
>VWZD01004199.1:183039-249133 GCA_013396695.1 Sakesphorus luctuosus | reverse complement strand
AAGTGCCCCGTGTCGGCGCTGCCCAGGCCGGCCCTGCCCCTCCACCCCGAGGGGTTCTGCTTTCCGTGTGACACCCGGGCACGCACACGGGGCTGTGCGCTTTTGTTGGTTTATTTTGTGTACAAATACAGCTGAACGACTTTGCCGCTTTTGCAGTGTGCTGCAATTCGCCAGCTGGCTGAATGTGACATGTTACCTGAGGCCTCCTTGCTTTTAAGGTTGTTTCTGGGTGTATCAAAGGAGGATGAGCTCGTAACATGCAGAGGAACAATATAATCGGATTTAGGCTAAGGTAGGGATTAGTACATTAAAAAGATAGTTGTCTCTGAGTATGGATCTAGTAATTTTTTTTATATCCCTGCCACCCCTATGTCACTTGTCTTCCTGAGCACTGTGTCCTGGATCCAAGGGTCACTGCGTTTGCTTTAAAATAGGGGATACGTGTTGTCTGTGGTTTTGTTTGAGTTGTGCTTTAGTTTCAGTAGGTGCTTGGGACAGTCTGACTCCAGGTAGTTATGACATAATTATTTCCGTGACAAGAAAAGTAAGCCAGCCATGGAAGTGTGACTTAATTACAGTATCTGGCAGAAGATGCTATGTTAGGAGGAAGAGGTCTCTTTTGCAAACACCAGTTTTGCACTGTGCTTTTTAAATAATTTTTCTACTTAACTTTAGTGAAATACCTTCATGAAATTAATGTTGGGATGAAATTGCCATTTCCCAGAACATACATATTGGGATATGTTCCCAGAAGATAAACATAGAGGGATCAGAAAGTTCCTTCAGTGTTCTGTTCTTGCACAGAGGACAGCTGGGACTTACCTCTGATCCCTCAGCTTGCAGTGGAAAACAGACAGCTGGATACTGTGGGACACCTGCACGGTGCAGGGCATTTACCTGCTTCTTCCTCTGAAGGGAATGGCTGCTGTGGGGAGAAAGAAAGGGGAGCAGGATTTCCCTATGTCCTACTTGAAAGCAAGATATCCCCAGGGAGCTCCTGTAAAATGTCTTGTGGATCTGCTTGTCAGGATAATGGTTTGGGATTGTGTGTTCATATTGATGCCATGAGACAATTCAGACTTTTGACTGAGAGTATATCCTGTTTGCTACTTGTAGTTCTGGCTTTTGAAATTTTACAAAGCATTTCTACTAAAATTAACATTATTTTTGTCACTTGCTTAATGAAATAATGTAATACTGGTACTGACTTTTATTGAGAGATCACAGAAGGAAGAATCCTGCAATTTTTTAGTGGATTAATTCACACAATGGAAGCAATCCAGTGGAAGTCAACATTTCTGGTGCTTTTGGCACATGAAGAATATTTTGTATGTTGTTTGATAAACTGTTTAACTTAGAAGTACTAAAAACTAATTACCTAAATTTAGTAACAATGCACATGAATCTAATTTTTACTTTTTTTTTCTTTTCATTAGAAATGCATACACACATGCATATGTACTCATACCATATCCTTGGTTCATAGTTTTGATTCTAAGGTTTCAGCAAATCTTTGGGAAGAAACAATTTATCGGATATTCTTAGATTTTATACTTTTATTTCTGTAGATATATGAAATACTGTTTTCAGCAAGAAGTTTGCAAGTGGTATGAAGTAGTTTAAAGGCCCTCCCTTCCTCAAGGATTCCAGTTGGGGTGAAGAGATCATTTATTGCTTAATTACAGGATCCAGATAAACTTCTATGCCACGAATACTTACTGCTGTATTTTTATTTAGCATAAGCACCGCGCAAGTGGAGGTTAAGAACAAGGTGGATCAATTGAGTTTCAGTGAGTGGCTGCCCTTCAGGCCAGTTTCATGATCATTTCAGGCCCCTGCAAGGCAGTGTAGCCTCTGAAAGGCTTTAAACCTGTGAGTGCTGGACTGTGTTTTCTGGCCTCCTCGAGGGCATTGATACAAATACGGTGTGTTTGTTTTTAAAGTTAGAGCCACCTTGGAGCAGTTTCTGGTCTGGTCACAGCACACAGTGGGATTTGAGGCAGGTGCTGCCCCTCTGGCTCCAGCGCTTGATGCATCAACTGTGAAGTGTTTAAAGGACTAAGACAGTAAAACCCAGTGTCAGAACCAAAATGGACTAAAGCATTAGAAGCCTGTATGAAATGGAGAGTAGGGGAAGCTGCTGTAGCTTCATTACACAGCTGGTGTGACTGAGGAATGTCCCCAGTTTGGAATGGGAGTCAGCAGCAGTAGTAGGGTCAGAAGTGTGTTCTTGGCACTGGGTGATGGTGACGTGCCTCTCTCTCACCTTCTCTGAGTCATTCTGTGTTGTAGGAAAAACAGTGTCAATGCAGAGAGAGTGATCTGTAACAAGCACGGCCCTTACGGATCTCACATCCAGCGTATTTTGCTCACTTCATAATGTAATTGTGAGATTTGCACCTACATATGTTAACAAGTTTTGTATCCAGCAAAGCCTTTCCTGTTACTTTAGTTACTCAGCAGTACTGTTATAACTCTAGTATCATCCTGTTACAGTTTTATGTATTGTCACTTATATATACACAGTTAATCTAATGGTTACTCCTTAGAACTTCCAATCTTTCTCATTGTAAATACAGCATCAAGAGTTTCCTACTCAGTTCTGCATCTTCACTGAGCCCAGAGTCCTAGTTTTGTTTCATCCCTGATTTGTGTGTTCAATTTTTTGTGCACTGCACTGACTTCCTTCTAGGTAGATTTTGGTAGTATTGTACTTACTAAGATGAATTCTATAACCTGTAGTAACAGGGAGATCTGAAACACTGTGTAGCACTTTGTTACTAAGAATACCGATGGGTTTAGAGCTGGTGGAGCCTGAGGTGCTTTAGTGACCATAGTAATCTCTGGTAGTTTTAGTTTCAAGTGCTTTGGAAAAATATCAAGCATTGGTAATAGTTTGTACCAAGCTATGTCTCGTTCATCATAAAACAAACATAAGTGTGTGGTAACTTTTTTAAACTATTGACACAGAATGTGGGAGAGGCTTGAATGATTAGTAGAAGTTCTCAGACAGCAGAAAAGTGGGCCTAAGGCTGCCAACAGTCCTGGAAAGACCCTCTTCCCATCACATTAGGGGTGTCTGTGGACATTACTTGTGCTGCAGTGTGAACACAGTGCAAAGACAACCTTTCCTGCTTTTCCTGACTGTGGCTGTAACCTTTGTTTGCAGAATTTCCTTTTATTTTGCTAAGGAAGTTCAGCTGTGTTATAGTGGTAAGGGGGGGCACTGAGGTTAATCACCCCACTTGCTGGTGCAAGGCTGGCTGGGAGGTTGGAGCTTAAGGACAGTCATAATGGGGCAGATAAAAGCAGGTCTTGGATACAATACAAGTCTCCCTATCTCAAAGGAGGGAATGCTTTATAGGAGGAGGGTGATAACACTGATGTTTGTAGTACTTTCACTGTTTATATTTAATCGAGTACTCCCTGGGGAAACAAAACTTGCAAGGCTGTTCTCTTTCCCTTCAGTTGCTCGTCTACACTCTTGTTACTCTTGGATGTTTCAGCCAGTTAGGACCACATTTTAGAGCATATTTGAAGTAATGTCAAAAGATCCTCGAGTTTTGTGTGTTTTCTGGAACAGTCGTGGCTTGGGTGAGGAGAGGGCTCTGCTGAGGGGGGAGCAGGAGGAAGTTGCATTTCCTCACAGGGAGTTGCTGCAAACCAGTCCATGGATTTGTTTCCCCAGCGCGTCTGCTCCGCTTGCCCGAAGGGCTGTGAGCCAGAGTGACTGAGGAGCACAAAATGAATGGGTAGGAAACCAGGTAGAGTCAGTTCTGCTCCTAATGAAATGATTAAAAAGAGCAGCTCAGAATGCAAGAGCTGACAGTTTAGCTTGGCCTTTGTGTTTGAAGAGGCCCTGTTACGCTGAATTTCAACCCAAAATGTATGTGTTTGAGGGAGTTAATACAGTGGAACAACTTGAGAGGAAGAAGAAGGGGAAGGGCAAATGGGTAGAAATAGCTTCTAGAAAGTTTTTTGGCTTTTTTCCCCCAGTTTGGAAGTAAGCCTTACCCTGAGATTTTGCAATTCAAATGTAGAATTTTCTAATGCTAGTCTGAGAAGTGGAGGAAACAATTGAAACGGGCAGAAATGAAAGTGAAACATTCTCCCTCCTTCATTTCGTGAGCCTCAAACTAATTCTGATCGGATTTGAAACATTTTTAATTTGGTTGCTCTAGGTATGTATAGATTTAATAATTTTCCAGAGCTTGAGGTCAAATGGTATCTTGTCTGACCTCAAGCTGTTGTGTTTCAGCCAGATTATTTTTCTGAAAAGAGTCAAGAGCTGGGCTAGATTTCAGAGGAGCACCTGGCACTGTGCATGCAGACAGCGAGGGAAACAAGTCCCCCAGAACTCAGGGTAGTGACTCAGTGAAATGTGCTCAAATGCTTTCAACAGGTTAATCACACCCCACTTTGCAGACACAGGTGAAAAGCTCTGGTTTTGTTGCCAGCCTGTCTGAGAAAAAAAATTCTTTGATTCCAGATCTGGCAATTTGGTGTGGCCTGAGCCTGTGCCATCCAGGTTTCTAGAAAAATGCCACCTCAGCACTGATTCACTCCATTCCAGTGTTTTGTTTCCAACCATGTTATTTTTTCAGAGGCACTCTTTTCCCTTTCCCTCTCTCCTCTCTCTTGTATATAGATGGCCAATATCTGACAGAGGAATCTTTCTGAGACCCTCTTGGGTTTAGGAGTGGTCACTTTGTTTCTCATGTTAAATTTTATTAGTTGGTTTACTTTGCAGTTCTTTGTGAGGTGGTAGTTTGGTGGTATACTGTGTATGTGCAGCAGTTTAAATTATTTTTTGTTTGCTAAATCATTTCAGGATTAAAGAGTATGAGAAAAAAGGAGGAAGAGGCAAAAAAAACCCCAACAAACCCCACCAAAATTCACCAATATTATTATTGCACTTGCATTTTGGATTCTGCAAAAGAGTTCTGTGGAACTCTTTAACTTTTTTGGGGGGTACAAAATACTCTTTTCTTGTGAAATGTCATGACCTCTCTTTATTTGTATTTGTCAGGAATAAAGAATATGTCTGTGTTGTTTAACATTAGCTACTTGCATTTGATTACACTCACTCTCTTGATGTGTGGTATCGTGACAGGTCTCAGTTTATTAGCTGGGTTCTGGTTTTTACTTACAGTCTCCTTAGTTTTTTCCCATCACATTCATACATTTGGTTAAAGATTATATATTCTCTTTGAATATATAACTGTGTATTTTATTGAATGGATGAGATAAAATAATTTGAATCATTTTTGTGGGGTTTTTCAAAACCTTCTTTCACAATATGGGTCCAACGCCAGCACCTTGGCACACACAAGAAGCAAACGAGGCCCCTTTTCCTGCACTGCCGGAGTTCGTGGCAGCCTCAGTGTGCAAGTGGTGCCAACAGACTTGTCCCCACCCTGCGCGTTGTTTGTCATTACCGGCCGTGCTCCTCCTCCTGCTCCCGGTGCCAGCTTTATGTCGGGCTGTCCCGGGGTCGGTGTTTCCCTGCGGAGGAAGGAGCAGCCCCGGCAGTGCCCGTGAGTAGCCGGGCTGGATGGAGAGGGGATGGGTGGCAGAAATGGAGCTGATCCCATGTGTGTTTGTGGCTTTCTTTTTGTTGATTTGGATGTTTCTTCTTCCTCTTGAGGCTGAGCAAGTGAAACACTAGAAATAGTTCGGAGTTTGAAAAGTCCTCCTCTCCTTTCTCTTTGGTGACATGAAAACCCCCAAAGCCACAGTACAGTTGAAGACAGTGCCATCCCGTACAGAGCTGGAGCAGCTCTCCATCCATAGGGCAGAGCATTACTCTGTGCTCAGGGACTGGAGTCACTGAATTCAGTCAACCTGGGGGGCCTGGGCTCTCCTCCCCACCCTGGGGCTGGAGCAGGATCCTGCTGCTGTGTGACAGGAATGGTGTGGGAAAGAGCTGCAGTCCTGAGGCAAACACTCTTTAATCTGCTTGACTTTTGGTATAGAAGTAAGACCCAGGTGCAGTCAGTGTTTAATAGGAAATAGTTACACTATTAACTAAATGTGTTTCTGCGGTAAAATACTTAGCCATTGGAACAAATTTAGAAATACAGATTTTTTTATTTTTCAGGTTTTGTATTTTACTAAATACTGTGGTGCTAACATCAGCCTCAGGAAAATTCTTGTGGGTTCTGTTTGTTTCTTTGACTTTAATTTTTGAAAGATAATATGTCTTTCCAATTATCTCAAGAGAGACTTAAGATAACCATTTTAGTATGTGCTTTGTGTCCTGAAGTGTTTTCTGATTTGTGTCTCTTTAAAGTGAGAGAGAGGTAGTAACTATGTTATGTAGTCTGAAAAAAAATAGTTTTTTATGCTGGTAATATTCTGAAAGGTTTTTGTGGTTTTTTTTTTAAGCAGACATTTTAGTCTAATTCTTGCTTCTGGTTCTTCTTAAAATACAAAAGTACGTTGTGATGCTTTTAATAGTTGTAATTTATAGACTTTTCTATTATTCCTTTTCTTCACTGAATGATGAGTTACTTGTTTTGATGGGGTCTCTGAAGCCCAGATGTTTCCATGGATCATTCATTTATCTACCAAATCTGCAGCTGGACAGGGAAGAGAAAAACTCTGCTCTCCATGCCTTGCTATAGTTTTATGAAATTTATTTTCTTCTGTGTCTAATTCTTCTTTCTCATAATTTTTAACTGCTGTCCCAGGGTTATTGAAAAACAAATTCCAGTTTCTTGTTACAGATTCTCCCCCTTCATTGTCTATATAAATAAGAGTAATTCTTTACTGACAGACCCACTTACTCCTGCTTAACTTCCTGTTGGAAGGACAGCCTTTGAGCTGTGGCCAGCAGGGAGCTCAGATGATGACATACCACCTAAAGCTCTGAGGTTTACATGAGTAAAGTTAATCTTCAGCTAAGCAAAATATTTACTGTTTGTCAGGTTTCTTTGCTAAGCAAAGTCTCATTTAATTGTTGGCACTTGACTTATATGAGAGTTGTATGTGTCAAAAACTTGCTGAGTGTGGATGCAGGTGATCAGTCAGGTTTATTACTAATACTTTGCATCATATCTCTAAATGCATTTTGAAATCAGTTAATAAAATGGAGCTTGCTTGCTGGAAGCGAATTAGTTTTCTCTAGTGGCTAATTTGAGCTGTGTGTTTATTGAGTGGGATTTTTTAGATGTGTTAATTTTTTTTCCAATGTTCTTGCAGACATCTTCGTTCTTGTTTTTGTTCAGAAAGCCAGAAATAGGAAGGGAAGAAAAAAGCAAGCTGTTGGCAGGTTTATCACTGAGTGGTTTTTACAGTGTTCTGCCATTTTTTGTCTCTTCACATCCCCTCCTTTTTAAAATACAAATCAGGATGATCAAAATTTTCATGAGTTTTACTTTAATACAGAATGTATTTTGAAAATTCACTTATGCCTGTGGGGGGAATATGCTTCCTATAATAATTTGTAGTTATCTCTTCCTTTAGAGGAGTTTATTCACTGTGCTGTCTACAGTGAATTTTTTCTTTCAATTTAATTTTTTCTTTCAATTTAAAAATGTCTTATCATTATTTCTTCAGTAGACAATCAGCTACGATCCTTGCCTGCACAGAGGATTTAAAATCAACTGCAAATTGCTGAAGAATCACACTTCAGGTGGTCTCAAGAGGCAGCAGAAGCAGGTCTTCACTATAATGGAAGAGGCCAAGAGTTCAAAGAATGGAAATCATGACCCAAGGAAGTCTGTCCGTCTTGTCTGTGAGGAGGGCAAATCAGTCAAAGTTACCATTAATCAAAATTATAAACATAATAGAAATGACAAATCTGTGAGGGATGTTGGGAGAAGTTCCCCAAGTGGGAATAGCAGCAAAAAGAGTAAACAAAATGATGTTTGTCCTGAAAAACAAGGAGAAAGTAAATCATGCAAAGTAAATAGTTGTATTCCTGGAACTAAAGATACGGGATCAAACGTTCAGGATCGAAGTCATGGAAAAGCAAAAAAATTTTCTAATTTATCATCAGCAATGGAAAACCTGAAACAGACAAAAGCTCAGCCAGCGGGAGAAGGTGCTGCTGGCTCTCCTGTTCCAGGGAATGGGGCTGGGATGGAAAGCTCAGCAGCTCCACAGAAAGGGAAACTGGTGCTGGAAAATCCACTGGGAGTTCCTGCCTCGAAGGCTGGTGTTGATCAGGCTGGTGGGGATGCTGCTAAGGCTGCTGCAGATCAGAGGAAAATGGAACATAAGCCTGATGACTTCAGTGAGTATTATTTAACACTGCTTTATTCCATTGTCTTCTGGTGCAATTTGGAACAGTCTGAAAAGGGCTTTGAAATGCTTCTGTTCGTGTATTTTCTTCACACAGAGTAAGTTGCTGGTTTCATTTGGAGAGAACATACTGTTAATACAAGCATTTTGCTTGGAGAACAAGAGATTATGATAATAGCTGTCCTTTTTTCTTAGCCTGAGACCTAAACATCTTTATAAGCTACTTAGTGTGTGTGGGTTTCAGGCAATTTTATGAATATAGTGCCTTTTGAAGGGGGAACCCTTCATAATATCATTGCCACTTATGGAAATGCCAGTTATTACTGCTTTTCAGAGAGATCAAGGGAAAAATCAGCAAGAAAAGTTCTTTATTATAAGTAGAGGGAAAATACTCTTTTTTTTCCCATGACTATTGTGCTCTTTTCGTTATTAAAAATGTTTAAAATAGGTTTTAGCAGATGGCTTTTTGATTTAGGAAGCTGTGGAATATGTATCATCCATCAGCAGTTGCCCTTATGAGTG
Organism: Sakesphorus luctuosus; assembly: GCA_013396695.1. Taxonomy (NCBI): domain Eukaryota; kingdom Metazoa; phylum Chordata; class Aves; order Passeriformes; family Thamnophilidae; genus Sakesphorus; species Sakesphorus luctuosus. Next base: position 240,364 of record VWZD01004199.1, on the reverse strand, counting down.
TGCAGTGCTTATACATATTTTTCAATGTCAAAATTAAATATATTGATCAGGCTTTGTCTCACCAGGTTAATTCCATACTTCAGAATTTCTCACACTTTTTTAGAATCCATTTTTTCTTTAATAAAAATGCTGGTTTAAGATGCCACACCAGTGCAGACCTTCTGCTTGAAGTATTTCCCACAGCTACAGGCAATTTTGTGAATATTGCCTGTGCAGCAGTTGTTTGTGTGGAAATAGTAGGAAAATAGTAAAGTGCATATTTTTTTAGCCATCTTAATAAAATTCAAGAGGAAAACCAAGCTGAAGTGGCAGCATCCTGTGATCAGCCAGCTCTTTGTAGACCCCCATCATACACTGTGGGGACCATCTGTCACTGGAAAACCAGGACTTGGAAATCTATTCCATTTTAATTCCTCGCTGGTCTGAGGGCACAGATCTCATCTGAAAGGGAAGAAAAACAAAAGGAAAAACCCAACACACAAATAACCCTCACTTTTGCTTATGTAAAAACAAGTGGAATGATTTGCTGTAGATGTTTGTGCAGATCAGTGCCCTGTGACCAATCCATAGGCATCTGGAGGAACTGGCCCTGTGGAGCTGCCCCTGTTTGGGAGCAGCCGCGTTCCAGAGCTGTGGGTGGGGAGGTGTCCTGTGCTCAGGTGCAGCTCCAGCAGCTTCCAAACTGAGGGCCTGGAATGCTGCTGACTGACCCTGTAAGGGCATGTGGGTCAGTGGCTTTAGGGCAGTTCTGTGACTGACTCCCTTAAAATGTGCTGTGTAAAAATAATTTCATGCCTAATATTTCTTATTTCTGGTACAGCAGGGCATCAGGATCTTGCTTACTCTGTTCTGCATGACAAAAAAAGCCCTCTTTTTGCCCTAATAAGAGACTGTGAAGTTATGACTGAAACACAGAATTAAACTACTCTTTCTTATTCTCTTTTTGATAGCACTCTTAGTAGCAGGCTAGTCTCTGCAGTCTCTCTAAAATACTGGTTAACATACTGGAAAGATTCTGACATTTAAGGTGGTTTTGGCCAGCCTTTGGAAAAAAAATGCAATGTAGCTCTAATTTGTTTTTGGCTTTTATCTAATTTTCACTTTTCCTCTCCGTGAGTTATTCTGAGAGAGTAACTATTTCTTTCTCTAGGTAAAACCAAGAATTCTGAATCAACAAAAGAACATACTTTGGAAGCAGATTATTTAGAAAACACTGGTGTTCTTGATGAATCTAATCTGACAGTTGAACAGCAACTGGGATTGAAACAAGCTGAGGAACGTCTGGAAAGAGATTATATCTCCCGACTTGAAAAAGTAGGTTGGGTTATTTATCAGATAAAGAAGAAAATGTGTGTCCTCTTTCATTATCATCACCATGTTTTGGTTGGGTGGTATTTCTACTACAGCCTGTTGCCTCTTTTTCTTTCTTCTTCATAGTGAGTGACTTTGTAGTCTGAGATTTACTGGTCAGTCATTGTGGCAGATGGTATGAATTGGAAACTTCTGGTTCCTCTGGTGGGACATGGAGCCTTTGTAGAACAGTATTTTTTAATTCTGCAGACCTAAAGGTTTACAGTTCCATTATTTACATAGGATTTTCTGGAAAGTCTGGTTCCCTGGAAACTCAGAACACAGATTGCAAAAGAACCTTGTGCTGTCTTTGGTATACCAGCCTCTCCCCAGGCCCAGTCACCTGTATTGGAGATGGCTCTTACAAATGTTCATCTAAACTGCTCTTAATAATTATTATCTCCAATCAAACAAAAGTCCAGGTCAGCGTGGGTAATGCAGAAGTTTTTCCTAATGTCTAATTCAAGCGTCTCTTTTAGTATTTTAATCCCTCCTATGTTGTCCTAGGAGAATAACCATAAGTTTATTACTTCTTTTTGACACCATTCTGCACACTGGAAGATCATTACCATTCCTGCACTCTTCCCTTCTTTAGACTCTCTTTGTTCCTTGGTCTTGGGGGCATTTTTAGTGGTTCATTGGTGTCGCTTTCCTGCAGACACCCATCATGTCTCTGGTGCCTGAAACTGGACATGCCATTTCAGCTGAAGCCTTGCATGGAAAGAGGGAACTCCCTCTGTCTGGATGGGTGTTGGCCTGTAGTTTGACCAGCAATGGTCCCCACAGCCTTTCCTTGAGGAATGCTCCATCAGATGTTCCCAGCCCTGGATTTTTTGCAGTTGGCAATCCCTAAGGATTAATGACACTTTGCTGGGTATTATTTAGTGGCATCTTGTTAATTCCATTTCTCTAATTTCTTGTGATCACTGAATTTTTGTCGTTTTATATCTTCTGTATCCTCTCCCAAGTTTGCCTTTCACATTTGTAGCCAGCTGCTGCATTTCCCAAGCCTTCAGCAAAGATGGGGGTATTTCTGCCCCGCAAGGACCTCTGCTGACAAATACCTGGCACTTGTTTTTAGATGTGTCTATCTGAGGACAGTTCTCTGAGCAATTTGGCTCCCACCTCACTGTTCCCCATTTAAACAGTATTTATGGTCTCCTCTTGAGACTGATACTATGACAAGTGACAAAAACCTTGTAAAATTCAAGATACAACATCTGCTGCTGCTTCTTCAAGCGCTGTGACTTTTATCTTTAAAAAAGCAACCCTAAGGTTGGGTTAGTGCAATTTGTTTGTAGCAGATCAGGTTGTCTTTTTTTTTCCCTGTGTACTCACTAGTAATTTATTACAGTATTTTTCTGAATGCCAGTCTCTAATTTCTTGGTTCATCTTCTTTAGCCTTTTAAAGATATTAATACATTTCTCTTTCTTAGTGGTCTGGAACCTTCCCATTCTTTAAAATACAACTGCTCTGTTATAAAATAGCTCCTTGAATATCCAAGTACAAATTTCATGAGGCCTGGTGTACTTGGATACATCTGTCTTGACACAAGTAGTAATCTGTAACTTTTTGGTCTTGCTATTTTGAGTTCTTGCCCCTTTCATTGGAGTTAAGCGTAACTAGAGGATTAAAAAACCTTTACAATAAAGGCAAAATAAAAGTTGTTACACAATTCAGCCTTTCTATCAACATCTATTGACATAATATAGCAGATCAATATGGTAATGAAATGTATGAGGTTTTAAAATAGTTTTATTGCTGGTATTCATTTTATTATAGAAAAGTAGTAAAATATTTTTCATCCAGTTCAGTCATCAGGTATCAAATACTTGAATCTTCTGAGCTATCCAGTTGTAACTATCATTTTTTTTCCAAATGGATGCCTGATTTCATCTTACTAGGTATTTGTCTCATACAAAATAAGGGTGAAGAGAATTAGTAATAAAAGCAAAATGATCATGTTACTTTAAGTTGATATTTACTCTGCAGTTGGAAAGTATCAGACTTTTTTTTTCCAAAAGCAAAAGATCAATCTCAGTAAGTGGAAAAACCTGCCCAAGTTTAACAGTGCCTTAACTTTCCATACAGTAAGTTGAAATTTGTTTAACTGATCTGTGGCCCTCCTTGTGTCTTAAAATGGTGCTCTCTGTTCATTCCCTGTTCTGTCCCTGTTTAAACATCTGGTGTTTTCAGTATACCTTTTGGTTTTACCAAGTACAGGTGTATTAGAATAAGGATAAAAATGCCAAGTAGGGTTAGAAAATACAACTGCAGGATGAGACAGATAAATTGGAGTATTTGCAAACAACCCCTCCACTTTCTGCCTTTTAGTCCTGTAGTTCTTCATTGATTCCTGGTTGAATGAACTCCACGGCATCCTTTCTTGCTCCCCAGGACAACAGTGATTTCCTTCCTTCCCTGTCACCTCTGGAGGTCTGGCTGCTTCTTGCAGACTGTGGTGTCCCAGGTGGCCACTCTCCATTTGAGCTCCATCTCTCCCAGCCTGTCTGCACAAAAAGATTCTTGTTCTGCCTGTGTCTCCACTTCTGAGCATCTCAGATCCATCAAACTGCACCAGCACGACCCTTGTCAGGGATCACCCCCAGAGCACCATCAGGGAGTGGCCACGGTCCCCCTTTTCGTGGGGCAGGACCTGCAGCCCTGGCCAGGGGTGCTGGGGATGTGCTGCCAGACCCCACCACGTGCTGTCAGCACACAGAGTGGGGAGCAGGGTGAACACTGCCATTGTCTCATCAGAGAAACACTGAGATTTAATAAATCCAGTTAGTGTCAGCTGGAGCCGAGAGGAGAGTGGCTTACTGGCTTTTAGGTCAGCCGTAGGAAGCATAAACTCTTCAGTCTTAACCTTACCTCACTGAAATGTGCTGAGAAGTGTAATACTCAGCTCGTCTCACTTCCTGTCCTTGCTTTCCCCACTTGTCCTACAGGTCAAAACCATTTCCCCCATGTTTTTTGAAGATTCATGAATGTTTGCAAAGCACCTTGACGTTAAAAGTGTTTCATAATTGTTAAATGCAGTTTGTTATTCTAAGAATTGAGTTTTTCAGGCACTCTTGGCAGAAACTTTATCTCTTGCTCTCTGGCCCTGTTTCCCCAGCGCTCCCCAGAATACACCAACTGTCAGTACCTATGCAAGCTCTGCTTAGTTCACATTGAGAACATCCAGGGAGCTCACAAGCATATTAAAGAGAAACGGCATAAGAAAAACATAATGGTAAGTTAACAAATCAGATTTTGACTATTTTTTCTCCCCCACACCCCTCCTTTTTAATTAAAAAACCCCTTGTTTTGTTATGTAGTTTGTTTTCTTTGTTCATGTTCATTTAGGTGAAAGTTTGTGTGCTGAGCAGAGATCCACAAAATTCAGTTTCCTCTTTGAGGGGAAGGGCTTGATGATCTGTCCAGGCAGAGAGGAAAGAACGTTTTTGGTCATTGCTTCTAAATTAGTGTTTCTGAGTGGTGGGCAGTTCATCATACTTTTAGTAACAAAATGCAAGGTAACTTAGGCAAGAAATACATATATGATATAGAAATATATTTAGTTTTCCTATTTTTTCCACAAAATAATGTCGTTGATAGTAACACCTCCAGGAACTGGAGGTGGGATTGGGAATGTTGATTTTTTTGTTTCTTTTACTTAGTGTGATTTATGAAGTGTAGTGGTTACAGGATTGAGTTCCTGAGTCACTCATCATCTCCTTGGGTTTATAAATGTGTTTAATATGAAGAACAGTTGTAAGGCTCACAAAGAGAAAGGCAGTTTCTTTGTCAGACACCATGGTGGTCTGGTTTGCTCCAAAGAACTGCTACATGCATGAAATGCAGTAAAAGGTGCACAGGTTTTCCTGCCAGCCCACTCCTGTAAGTACTGGTGAAGAGCTGCAAACTCCCTAGTGTGTTGGGTTTGTGATTTAAATGGTTGAAATTGCTCTTCCTACAACCATTCCCCGAAATTCAGTCAAATTATTTTCTCCTGTTCTGATGTATTTCCTACCACAATCCTGTTTACAATTAATGCTCTGATTCCATAATGTATGCAAGTCATCACCTAGAGAGCTCTGAATGACAGAAATCCATTAAATCTCAGAAAGTAACCTTTCTGTGTTATGTTCCGTGACTGTTGGTAGAGGATTCTGGTTCTCTTACTGTCTGCTAAATTGCATCATGGAAAAAAGAATGAACCAGCCCCATGTTTGATATAAACCCCCTTTTTTACCATGCTTTTCATCTGGGCATGAAGGTAAGAATAAGGAATGGACGTTTCTTTGGCCCTGAATGGAACACTGGAGGACAGGGAGCAGTTTCAATTTTTAACACTTCTGTGCCACATTATAGTGATACAGTGTAACTGAGTTTTGCTTTGTAAAGTGCACCTCTTTCCAGCCCTGGGAGGTACATCGCTGTCAAATAAGCTCAGTAGTAGCTGTGGTTGCACAACTCAAGAAAAATCCTAAAGCAGTGACATAAAAAACCCCAGAGCCTTTTAAAAATGCCCATATTCTTTCTTAGGCTAAATCTGTTGAGACAAGAACAAGAGAGCTGAGAGGTGCAACCTAGGAAACATTTTCATACTGTACTGTGTTTTCTTAGTGTGTTGTGTTATGATTAGTGTTTATTTCTGTTGTCAGTCGCACATTTCATTCAGTTGGTGAATTTATGAAACAAGGGATTGTTGTACTTGGTCCTGAATGACTTGGTGCATCTAACATGTTCTTGCTGTTGGATGAGATGCACTACACCCAGTGCTTTCTGGCACCAGCTGTTTAAGCAGCAATGTGACTGAACTTACAAAAATTTCTTGGAGCTAAGAATACTTTCTCTGCCTCTGATACCTCTTCTTAAAGTACAGTCCACTCTGAAGAAATCTGTGTGACCTCTGTGGCTCAGTTACTTTTATTATATAGGAACAATTACAGCTTTTTATTCTCCTGGATGAATTCTGTTTCAGGACTGTCAGAAAATGTGGTTCAGGAATGGAATATAGCAGATTTTCTCCCCACTTGCCAGCTGTGAAACAACAATCTCTGTGTCAAACCCTGAGCATTGCTGCCATTCCTGTGAGCCACACAGCTGGATTTGTTAGGCCAGGTAGAGCTCCTGCCTTTGGAAGTGTTTGGTCAGGACACCATCTAAATAGGAGGACACAAACAGTGTGTTCTAATATTGTGAGATAACCTTTTTTCCTCCAAATATCAGTTCTTACTTTTACCATCCCGTAATTACAGGAGAAGCAAGAGGAGAACGAGCTGCGGGCCCTCCCGCCCCCCTCGCCTGCACAGTTGGCTGCTCTGAGCTTCACCCTCATTGAGGCAGCCCATGAGCAGGGCATCTCAGAGGAGGACTTCAGGATTCGCCAAGAAATTGTAAAGGAGATGGAGAAAATCATTCAACAGCCCTTACCAGGTATTCAGTGTTCTGCATTTTCTTTAGGTGAAAGTTTTTCTTTATTTTGATACCTTCATTGATGGGGAATTAATGCATTTGGGGTTAAATATTTTGATATTATACATTATTATATTCAGTTGATTTTAAAGGAATTAACACATGGACAAAAAGAGGAAAATATGATGGTGTTTATTTGTCCTTCTTTCTGATTTGTGTTCATTGAAGCTATTGATCCTCTTTAAAGTGATGGGATCACATAACAACAAGGTAATATGTGGCATTTGCTTCTCTGCATTGATTTTCCATCATCTCCTGCAGTTAATACACTGGGAGTTTGAGAGCAGGTTTTTGGAGCTGTGGTGATGTGGACATTTTGGTAACAGTGGTTTGGTGTTCGGTGCATCTGAACAAAGGCAAATATTAATCTCATTGCCAAAGTTTTCAAACTTTCATTTCTTCTGTATTGGAACTGGGTGTTGTTCCTTTTATTTTGTAGATACTTTCTCTTTTCCCTTTGCTCTACAAAAGTGCAGCAGTAAGAAAGCTTTTTTAGCTGCAGGATGATCAGCTTTGGTTTAAGTGCTCTGTTAAATATGTACTTAAACACAAGGTGCTGAATAGAAGAGGCTTGTAAGGTGAGAGGTTTGCTCTTCTGTTGGCTCCATAAATGTGGCTCCTTGTGCAAACTGCTGTTCTGATGGAGTTTTCCACTGACACTATATTAGCACAAGACAAAGCTTCTTTACATAACATTTTAACATAAGTGCTCAGGAAAACTTATTGTTACTTGCCTGGCTGACTTGTTTGGGTTGATGAACTTCTGTGGAGGTGCAGAAATAGTGGAAAGGGAGTCTGTAATAGCAAATAACAGATTATTATTCACCTTTTCAGAGCCAGCTATGTTTTAGTGAATGTATTTTCCTAAGTTGTAAATTGGGAAAAATTGAATTCATGCACAGTGTAGAGAACATGAGGTGCTTTGGTGTGATTTTCTCTGGAGCTACATTTGAACTAAGCAAAGATTGTTACTGCTATGAAAAGCCATTGGAAATAATTTCAAATCATTATATTGTTATTATTAATCATACAGCCATTAATTTTGAGAGGACTGGTTTCTAAGTAGTGAAAAATAGATTTTGTTTGAAGCTATGTATGTGTAAGACTTATTTTCTCTGAAGAATAATTTTCTGATGGAGGGAGTTTGGTCAGGACACACATAAAGGTCCTAAAAATAGAAGAAAAGCCTCTTCGCTGCGAGGCTGGTTGAACACTGGCACAGGTTGCCTGGAGGGACTGTGGGCTCTCCATCCTTGGGGATTTTAAAGATCCAACTGGACACAGTTCTGGGCAGCCTACTCTAGGTAACCCTCCTGAGCAGGTGTTGGATTTGGGAGGGATTGAGAACAGTCTCCGTTTTCAGACCCTAATAGATATCACAGGAAAATTTTCATCTACAAAAAGTACATAATGAAATGGGATAAATTACCCTTTATCAAATGGAATGACGTTTCTCACATTATTTCTAAGTAGGTGCTTTCTAATTAGTTTGGATCCATTCCACAGCTTTGCAGGTAGCTGTGTTAACTCCATACCCACTGAATGGATCCTGGACTCTGCCTGGGGTTGTACTGAAGTTATGTTTTCTGTGCATGTTACAGAGTGAGTTGGGCATACGAATTTGCTGATGAGATGAACAGATTGGTGTGAGGCACCAGAGAACTTTAGACTTGGCTCCCTGCTGCAGTGGGAGCCAACTGTGGTTAACAAAAGCTGTTCACAAAATCCTGCACGGGGTTGGTGACAGTTATTACTATTGCATGTGTAATTTTATATTAAAAACAAACAGAACTAAAGCCACATTGCAAAAAAAACCCAAAAACCAACCCACAAAACACCAACTTGAAAACAGCTTGCAAACTGTTGGCCATTTGGTAATTACAGTGTTTGAATGATGAGTTTTCCTGTGATGTGTTGTGGAAGTGACTGACCTTCACAGAAGAGAGAAGGGGGCTCAGTGTTCACTCATCTGGGAGCACCACTTGTGAGGTGCAGCATCTAAAGCAGGGTATGCATCATCCAGTGAGACAAATGTATGAACTGGCTGTTCAATGCTGCTGTTTCTCTCTCCCCAGACTGTTCCCTGAGGATGTATGGCTCCTGCTTAACCAGATTCGCTTTCAAGACCAGTGATGTTAACATTGATATCAAATTCCCCCCCAAGGTGTGTGCATGTTATCTTCTATTAATTAAGACTGTTTTCTAGATCAAGACCATCAACTTTTATTTCTATTCCATTGCCTTTAATGTTCTCTTTGGGCATATGGTGTTAGAACATTACAAAGCATCTGGTCTTTGATTTGGTGTCAGCTCTGCTGTGGATAAAGTTTTCATTGCTTATTAGGTAACTTTAATTTTTATTTGTTTTGGGTTTTTTTTCTGGACAATCTCATGCCAGCCTTTCTCTAGTTTTTTTTTTTTTAATAAGCATTGAAGCAATTTGAAAATAGTTAGCTCTGAATAAATGTACTTCCACATGCTCATGATTCAGACTGTAAATTCCTGTAGGTATTGATTTCCCCCCTTTTAAAGCTGGGGCTAGAACTGGCATTTGTTCCTTTTATGGTTTAGTCACTTGCAATTAAGTATTACATCCCAGTTTACAGTTCACAGTACAAAAGTCCTGCAGGCCAGTATAATTTACCTTTATTAGTATGTGATTTTAGCAGCATGTTCTTCTTAGAGGCACAACTGCTGAACTTGCTCTGGTTTTTGACTGTAGGTGTTACAGTGAAACTCAAGGTACCTGTTTGGGGTACACACTTACACATGGCATTTTGAAATGACCCTGCAGTCAGGAAGTAGAACTGAGCCCTTTTTCAAACAGTTGCATATGTAATTTTTGCACAAAAGCTCAAAGGTGCTGCTAATTTTTAGCCTTTCTTTGACTTATTTATGCTCGTCTTTGAAACAGCACTTCAGTTGATTTCAGGGGAGAAAAGACAACATACTTAAAAAATACAGCCTTTGAAAACCCTTGGGGGAAAGCACTGGCATTAAATTCTGTGGTGGTGCATTTCTAGTGGCATATGTTGACACTGAAATTGTTGAGTATATGGCAAATGTTTTGTTTTAACTTTATGGAGTCTGGTAATAGGGACCTGGAGGAGAAGTGTTGGTGGAAAAGCTGGAGGCTGGAGGAAAGCTGGCTGACAGGTTTATATACCTGTTCCCATGGTGCAGACAGACACAGTCAGCTTTTCATTAACACTGACACATGATTTCACTTCTGTTAAAGAACATAGTTACTGACTGTGCAACCCAAGTGGTTTTAAATAAAGTGTAAAATAAAATAGGTTAGTCTGAGTAATGTAACCTGCCCTGATTTTGTCATTGTAGATGAGTCAGCCAGATGTTCTGATCCAGGTGCTTGAGATCTTGAAGAACAGTGGTGAGTTTTAGTTGCATCTCATTTCTATTGAACATTCCATCTGCTGCTTAGATGTGTTTATGCTTAATTTTTCTGTAAACTTAAACAAAATGGATTAGTTTTCAAGCAAAGTGTCTGAGCTGTTCTTATGAATATGATTTTTATGAATACCAGCTCTTGTGTGAATGAGAGATGAGAACCTTTAGTAAGGGAATGGCAGCACAGTTAGTCCAGTTAGATTGCCAGAAATTATGGCAAAAGTATCAGATGCCAGATCAAAAAGTGTTGAACTTTTTGTGGGAGGAATGATAAGCAGTAACCTCAAGAGCTGCTTTCCACTGGCATATGAACACGAGTGAGAATTTTTACAAGCCTTCTGAGACTTGTAGCCTCGTTGTTCTGTCAGGAGCAGTTGGGCTGTGTGATAGTGATGGTGAGCACCAAAAAGTAACCAGAGAATACTGTTTACTGGCCAGCTATGCAGCACTTAATGTGAATTGCACTGGAAAATCATGGTATGGATATAATAGTTCTAAAACCAGAACTGGGAAAGCTGTAAAAAACCTTGAAACAGAATGTTTTTTTTTTCTCCTTGCTTAGCTGTCTATTCAGATGTGGAGTCAGATTTCCATGCCAAAGTTCCTGTTGTCTTTTGCAAAGATGTTAAAAGGTATGTGTCACTGAAGGGGGGTTTTAAGGAGATCCCAGTTTCTATTATGCTCCTTATAACAGCTGCTTGGGTGCACTGATGACAAGAAATGTTTCTGTAACATTCCTGGTAAAAGGGAATTGCTCATACATGAAAATGTGATCAGGAAGGAAAGCTGCCTTAGCTTTTGTGCTTGTGGGAGTCTGAAAATATCTGTTCTGCTTGGAGTTAACTAGGGGGAAAGTGGAATGGTTTTCAGTTGTTATTTCTAATTGCTGCCAGCAGTTTAAGCCAAGGCTTTAAAACATTTTAGAAGACACACATTGCCAGAAAGGACACATCATCTGACAGTTTCAGTAAATTCCTGAGAATCAGCAACCTCCAAAATGAAACAGCGTTGCTTGACTGGCTGGAGGAACCGACTGGAACTCTGGGGAAGCAAATGCAACAAGGGTGGACATATCTTTTCCTGTGTTTGTAAGAGGATAGAAATAATTATTCTAAGAAGCAAAAGGAAAGGTTTTAGAGAGCTGCTCTGTGGACTTAACCTACTCGTAATATGCAGCATACTTGGAGTATTAATGTACTTGTTTCAGTGTTTGGAATGTGGACGATATACTTGGAGGTTGAATTGTGTAAGGCAGCACAATTAAGTAATGGCAGAACTTAGAGCAAATCCTTAGTGCTGTTTTAAATTCTTAGCTGTAATGAACTTCTGTAAGTTCTAGATGAGTTAATAGTAAAGAAAATGTAATTATACTCTCCTGCTTTTGTTTAAAAAATTCAGGGAGACACTTATGCATGTTTTTATTATGGTGGGTGTGATACCTCCAGCATCATCTGTACACACAGTGTGATAACTCTTTATCTGTTTTACATTTGTCATTCCAGTGGTTTGACATGTAAAGTGAGTGCTAGGAATGATGTGGCTTGCCTTACAACTGACCTGCTGGCTGCACTTGGGAAACTGGAGCCTGTCCTCATTCCCTTAGTTTTGGCTTTCCGCTACTGGGCTAGGGTAAGTTATTTAATTATCCTCAGTGCTTATGATGGCCATTTCTTCTTCTTAAGTACTGCAGATAATGTAATGTATAAATCACATGATCATATGTGTAAGTATAATGTGTAAGCCACATGAATATGTAGAACAAACTTCGTGCCACTCGTTCACCCCATCTACCTACATGAGATGCCACTGCACAGCAACATGGACCTGGGAGCTGAAATTACAGGCATAAACATGTCCCCCAGTAACAAAATGTGGTGAAACTGAAGACAATAATGTACAATAAAATAGTATAGCTTAAGGCACTGTCTGAGTTCCCATAGCTTGTATTTTGTCTGTATGTGGCGTGGCATGACAACTGCAGTTTCTGAGATACAGGATTTTCTGTTTCACTCTGTTTCTCACATTTCTTTAGTATTTGTCCTTTTATAATAGATCATAAATTAAAATGCTGATGTTACCATCAGAGAAGTAATTATTTCTTCTCTTACAGCTCTGCCACATTGACTGTCAGGCTGAAGGTGGGATTCCCTCATATTCCTTTGCCTTAATGGTGATATTTTTTCTGCAACAAAGAAAACCACGTATTTTACCATCCTATTTGGGCAATTGGGTAAGTGATTTGGTAATATGGTAACCTTGTTAAATTGTTGACATTATCTCTGTGTTCTGCTAGCTCATAAAATATGCAGAATTTGATTGCCCAAGAAGATTGTAAATAAAATGCATTGATATTTCATCCTCACACAGGTGACACTTGATGATTCTGGAAACTTTTTAAATGAAAAGGCAGTTGCTGTAGCCTGTGCAATTGTGTCATGCTGCATTTTAGACAAAAGGCAGTTATTTTCTTCTTTAGTTCTCTGGATCTATTCCTCTAATACCAGTTGCTCTTGAGGAGTATAAATACCACACTTGTCAGTGTTACCTTTGGTGGGAACTGTTGGTTGTCCGTGTCACACACAGTCTTGTTTCAGAGCCACTTTAATTGTTGTTAGATTGAGGGCTTTGACTCGAAGAGGCCTGACGACCACCAGCTGAAGGGCATAGAGGATGAAGAGTTTGTGCGGTGGGAGTACAGACCCCCACCAAATGGGGCTGCCAAAAACTCCACTGGTGCAGAAAGTAAAGCTAAAGTTGAACAACAAAAGGGTGGTGGCAAGAAGGCAGCAAGCTCAGAAGTGGACAACCAAAGTAATGGAAAGGAGAAACACGGGATTGTAAGTCATGGCTTTATTTCATTGAAAACCATTCACTGTCTCTTATCCCCATTTTTCTACCTTTAAACATTGACACTGGATGGAACAAGGGAGAAGAAGGGGAATATTGATTTCTTACTGCAGTTGAGCATTCTTGTCCGTGTTTTTCAGTCTCTCTTAGCACTCAAAACCCCTCACGAAGTTTCGCTGGGGCAGCTGTGGTTGGAACTTTTGAAGTTTTACACACTGGAATTTGCTTTGGAGGAATATGTCATCAGCATACGGGTACAGGAGCTCTTGACCAGAGAGAATAAAAACTGGCCTAAAAGGCGAATAGCCATCGAAGGTAGGAGAGTCCTGCCCAGGTCTCTGCTCATCCTGCACTATCAGCTTGATTTACCTGACACTTACCAGGGAGTCTGGACAATAAGTTTTTTTAATACATAATTTGTCAGCTGCTTAGTCTGTTTAAAGTCAAGTTTTTCCTGTTGAAAAAACAGGGAGAGTTACAGAGCAATGTATGGCATTCTTCATTGGCCTTAAGAACAGAGAAACTGGGTATTTGAGGAAGTTAAGAAACCATGTAAGGTGATACTTTTGTAAAATCATAAATAATGACTTTTGAACACTTTCTAGAGATGTTGCTGAAGTGGCTTATCTGTAACACTTGAGGCGATGGAGAGGACAAAGAGAATCATACAGACAGAGAATGAGGTACTAAAGGTACACTGAAGGATGAGTCAATAAGGTACAAGGACAGAGAGAAGGAAAAGTAAAACAGAAAAACAAGCAATGACTTGTTGAGGCATATATTGACTAGTGGGTCTTGAGATCACTCCTGTGACTTTAATTTCCTCTCCCAATTCTTTTCTTCAATCAAAGTTAAGTAAAATTAGAGTAGTGTTTATTCAATATGTGGCATGTAAGATGACAGGATGAATTATTGAGGAAGAAACAGGAAATAATTTCAAAAAAAACAGATTCCATTTTTCTGACACCTGCTATTGTTGGCCTCTTTGTGTTGTTTTTGTTTGCTTTGATTTTTTTATTTTTCATTTTTGCCTTTTTTTAATATTAAGTTTGTAGCTGAAATTATGAAGTAGCAGACTCTCAGTTTGGTAATAACTTCCCAGGCAAACTTAAAGCATTTATGCAAGTGCTCTTTTTGCTTGGAAAACATGTTTGATCTAGAAATGACTAGGAAGGGCAAAGATGAAACCTGGTGAGATAAATTTGTGTGACCCACAGTCTTAAGGGAAATGCAAAACCTTCAGTGGAGTTAAAAATGGTTCTAGCAGGCCTATTTTTATTTTGCCTTTGTATGTTTATTTCAATTTCTGGTTTAGAAGTTTCTCACACTATAATGTACAATATACCCTTGGTTTTCTTTTTAAAGAAGACTATTTGGAATGGGTTATGATAGTCAGCCATTCCTGGCTGCACGTGAGTGTGTTTGGTATGGAAAAATTCTGGAACAATCTTGTGGGCCTCACGTTCTCTAAGCATACCAAATACAGTTCTGGATTATAATATAAGAATCTATTTTTAACTGCCACATAATAACTTAGGGTTTTCAGCTACTTTGTGAAATGCAGAAGTTAAAGATTACTAATGAAATTTTCTTTTCTTCCTAGATCCTTTTGCACTAAAGAGGAATGTTGCACGAAGTCTAAATAGCCAGATGGTATTTGAGTACATCCTGGAGCGATTTAGGACAGCATATAAATATTTTGCATGTCCACAAAGTAAAGATGGGATTAAATCCAAGCCAGATACCAAGAAGAAAGAAAAAGGGAAAATTAATAATAAGAAATCCACAGAATCTGAAGAGCCTGTAGCAAACTGTTGCCTTCCACAAGGGGAAAATGTTGCAGATAAACAAAATATAGGAAGTGGATGTAACATACCAGAGAATGAAGTTGAATGTACTGAGGTGGTAGAAGCTGTAGCCAAAAGATGCACTTCCAAGGACGTGGACTCTCTGCTCCTTCCAACATCGGACTCTAGTTACGACGAGGACAAAGAAGAAGCTTTATCCCTCATGTCTAACAAATGCTGTGAATTAAAGCAGAAATCACCTGAAGAGAGGGAGGGCTTGGAGGTGTCAGTGTGTGTCGCCGAGGGCGAGCTCAGCCCGTGCTGTGGCTGCAGCCAGCACCATCCCGAGGACACGAACTCCAGCACTGACCTGTCTGACGCCGAGAGCAGGCAGGGCTCGGAGCCGGCCCCGCGGGCCCCCGGCACACCTCCTACCTCGCCCCTCTGCGCCCCAGCGGGGCAGCCCCAGCAGCGCCAGCAGCAAGGCAGGCTCTCCACACAGGAAATGCATTATGTGTTCGATAAGTTTATTTTTACTTCAGGAAAGGTAAGTGGTGCTGCTGCTCACATGTTGCTTTTAAATCCCTCGGCTAAGGGTGAGTGGATGGCTGGATTCTCCCAGGGGTTGTTTGGGTCTGTGTTAGGAATAGCCTTTGTAGAGTACCTGTTATTCAGGACTGGAAAACACCAACCTGTGCCCCATTTGGACTAGTTGGACTGTTGCCCCCATCTTACGCAAAGCTTTTTGATTTACACACACAGAAAAATCCTGGGTTTTGTCTTTTGGTTGTTCTGTGGGTTATTTCTCCCTTTCCTCCTCTCCTTGTAGAACTTCCAGGTGCTTTTAAGCACTGTGAGAGCTAAATGCAACCTGATGATGAGTTGTTCTGTTCTTTGTAGATGCTCTGTTGTTGTTCATATGTCAAATGTTCTTGGTTACCTGGAGGTGTTACCTCTGCTGAACTACCTTTAAAGTAAAATGGCATCTGTGCACCTTTTTCCCCCCAAAGCCACCAACTATAGTATGCAGCATCTGCAAACGGGATGGACATTCCAAAAATGACTGCCCAGAGGATTTCAAGAAAATTGATCTAAAACCACTACCACCAATGACAGACAGATTTCGGGAAATACTTGATATAGTGTGCAAAAGATGTTTTGGTAAGTTCAAAAAGTGGTTAAACTCCCCTGTATGCTGTGATCTGTAGCCTGGAAACATTGAAAACTGTAGAGTTAAATTACTTGCTTATAATTACTTGCAGTTCACTAGGGAGAAGCTGTTCCAGGTGCCCTAGACTCCAAATTGATCAATATTTTAATTTTTGTATAATCCCTGGCTGTGATACCTTGTAACAGATTTGAGAAACTAATGCTATATGGGATTTTTCACAGGGCCTGTAAAAAGTTACTGGGTTTTGTGTTTGCCAAACCTGTGGTGCCTTTTGGGTAAAGCCCCTTTTGGGTGCTGTGGTGGTTAACCTTGGCTGGACACCAGGTGCCCACCAAGCCACTCTGTGTTTGAATAATTGCAGTAAAATCAGACATCTTGAAATGAATCCCTGAAGACTCTAATGATACAAACCCACATATTTAGGCAAAGTAAACATAAAAAAAAAATCCAATCTTTTAATTAGCTAGAAAAGATTTTAGAGGTAACTGAATGTCACACCTGACTCTGTTTTAACCTGTTTTTACTTAGATGAATTATCCCCTCCTTTGTCTGAGCAACAGAACAGAGAACAAATACTGGCAAGTTTGGAAAGATTTATTCGAAAAGAGTACAATGGTATGTAACAGGAGGTTGTGATTCCTGACAGTGTTCTCTTCAGTTGTGATGTCCAGAGCATGAAGATGGGATTTGTCTTTTTTTATTTTCCTTGCTTAGAACAGTGGCATCTCTTTTCCCTCTGCATGGAAAGCCATCTTGCAGACTTGACAGTGAACATCCCTTTGTGCTGTTCCATGGAAATGTCCCGGGAGTGGAGGTGGAACTGTCAGAGTAGCAGTACAGGCACAGGACTGTTGCAGTCAGGACAAAAAGACAGTTTGGTTGGGTTTAGTGTTAGCTTTGGTCATGGGCCAACGGCTGATGTTGCTTAGTCACCAATGTTTGAGAGTCTTGGAAATCTTAATGAGTTTGTCTTCACATAAAGCAGGCAAAGAGGTCTGACTGCAGTGATGGCAGTCAAGGCACAGAGATGCAAAATGATTGTTTTGTAGGTGGTGTAAAGTAGTGCTAGAGCAGGTAGCAAACCCAGGTGTCCTGAATTCCAGTCCTTGAATGGCCATCCATTCTGCTGTAACTGGCCAGTCATCCAGGAATTGTGAATTCCACTTCCATCCCCTTACTGGATGTACCTCCACGTACTGGCAGCAGCTGAGGATTGAGACCTCTTACAAGGCCTTGAAAGACTTGAGGTTTTGGACTTTATTGAAGGTTGGGAAGAAAGCTGTGAATAGGTGTTAGATGTATTTCCCTAGCATTGATTTTAGTTGAACAGATAAATGCACTCTTTGCAGGTAGGAAGGAATTCCTCTGAACTACATAGTTTCACTTTCGTTTACAAGACTGAAAAGACATTATAATATTGTGTTGTAAACAAACCAATTGGGAAAGAATGTTCCATGAAGGATAGTAACCTTACTGCTTGTGTCTTCTTGAGGAGTATGTTATGGATACAAAAACTTACTGGTTGGCCAAATTTACCTTGGCACAGGTGAAATATACAACCTAGATCAAGTATGAGTGGAACCAGAAGTAGTACATGAACTGTCTTAAGAGTATCTCTGTCTTTTCTGTGGGGTGAAGCTGCACTGGTGACTGGGTTTGCATGTTATTTTGACTTGTTTAAAACAGGAGAGTGCAGTGACATGCCACAAAACTTTGCACCACATTTAGAGATGCTATTTAATGATTATAGTAAAGTATTCTGCTTCCTCCTTTATCAAAGCTGAAGTCTTTGAAGTGACATTGGAAGGTCTCTCTTGACGCTTACTTTTATAGGCATGTGCACATCATAGTTAAGGAGTATTCCATAGTAAGCACTTACCATTCAGCTGCAACAGAATTTACTTTTTTTTTTGTCTATTCTTTTGATCAGACAAAGCCAGGCTTTGCTTATTTGGCTCCTCAAAAAATGGATTTGGATTTCGGGACAGCGATCTGGATATCTGCATGACACTGGAAGGCCATGAAAATGCAGAGGTAAGAGTGCTGAAATTGATGAAATCTGCTCTTTTAAGTTCAAGAATTCTTTAAGGCTTTTTAATGCAGTTAAGATTTCTGTCCACAGAAAAGGTAGGATTTGCTAGTAGCACATTGGCTTGTTGCACTCTGCACAACTGAAGCAAGATTCAGCCTGTTTAACTTTTAGTGCCCTATTGACACACTGTACCTGTCCACATAGAGCATGTGAGTCACCAGATGTTTTAAATGCATGTGCTGGCTCACTGCCAGTTCATAGACTCTTCCTCTCTGAAATACATGTGATAGTAAAGGTATTTGTTGAAATAGGATCCATGTTTTAATGTCTGATGCTCTGATATTTCTTCTTCCTAGAAATTAAACTGTAAAGAAATAATAGAAGGTTTGGCAAAAGTTCTTAAGAAGCATCCAGGTAGGTGTTTTGAAGTACTACAAGTTTTGTAGTTTATTTACTATAAATGTGGTTAATGGAAATGTTTTATGTACTAAAGTGTTGCTTCCCCAGGTCTGAGAAACATCTTGCCTATAACAACAGCCAAAGTGCCTATAGTGAAGTTTGAGCACAGGCGGAGTGGCTTAGAGGGAGATATCAGTTTATACAACACACTGGTGAGCATCTACCTGGCTTTGATTTGTGTGCAGACAGAGCTTTTTAATTCTTTCTACCTCCCTCAAATAATCATTTGGTCAAGAGAGCAGCAAGAGCTGGAATCCAGCTGCTGAGGGCAGCTGGGCAAATTACAGGGGAAGTTCTGCAGATATTTCCCCCAATGGACCCAAAATGGGATCCTAATGTGCCAGCACAGAGGGAAGCACTGACACGTTACCAGGAGTATGTGGTTTATGGTTTCAGGCATGCTATTCCAAAAGTGGTGAATTGGGCTAAGATGTATGAGGTAAAACAGGACAAAAATGAGTCTCCTACTGATTTCTGGTTTGCCTCATTTGAGGGAATAACTTTGAAACCAGAATTAAAATGCGTTTGTGTGTTGGTTTTTACCCTGCGTTATTTAAATTCAGTGGCCCACACCCTCCCACCTGATTGCCTCTGTTTTCCCCATTTCCAGGCACAGCACAACACCAGGATGTTGGCTACCTACGCAGCTATTGATCCCAGAGTGCAGTACCTGGGCTACACAATGAAAGTTTTTGCCAAGGTAACACAAAAAGGAGGTATTTATTTCTGTAACACAGGTTTTTCTGCTACAGCCACTGAGTTTACCTTTTGCTACCACCAGCTGGAAAGGAGACAACAGAATGTAGTGGCCATGTCTAGGACCAGCCCAGGGATTACTGCAGCTTTTTCTGGCATACTTGCCTTGTTCAGCTTACTATAAAAGTCAGGTGTAGGTAGGTGGGGGGTGATGAATGAATGCCTGAGTCTCTGCTTGACATGCCTAGGACATACACCTGACTGCAAGACTTTGGAAAGATCAAATACCATGTACCCTGTTACGATAGTCTAACAAAATGTTTTACAGCCTTTGATAATTGAAAGGTGGTGTTGCTTTTTATTCAAAATTAAATACACTCCCCAGACACATCCAAGGAAAGCTGAGTGAAACTGAGGCAAATAAAAAATGGCTTATGGAGAGTGCATCATGCTACCAGATGTTCATGGAATAAAATACATCAAGATGAATAAAATAACTCTGTGCCAGAATGCAGCGGACATGCTCGTTATTCTGCCACCAAAACTAGGAGATTGTTTTCTTGGTGTGATCACAGTAATGCAAAATATGCCATGGCCTTCTGTGTCCAGAATAAAAATGCCTTGTGTTGATAATAATGACTCTTACAGAGGTTTGGTAGCATTGCATATTACTGTGTACATTCTAAAAATGTTAATGTAAAGATCGAATTTCCAAGTTGTGGGACATACACTCCTGCATGTATATGCAAAATGCTGCCTGCTCTGTTTGCATTGGCAGAAAAAACAGGAACAGCTGTCACTGCTGCTGCTAATGCAAAAGTAATTTGTGAATCCCTGTCTTTTCCAGACCTAGGAGGTTAAAAATGTGCTGTTTGCTATGACACTGGCTTGAAACAAAGGATATCTGAGATGCAGGTGCTGTGGGAAGGTTATACTGTAATGAGATCCTCTGTTCACTGAACAGAGTCACAGAATGGTCTGGGTTGGAGGGGGCCTTAAAGCTCATTTGATTCCAACCCCTGCCATGGGCAGGTATGTTCCACACTGTGCTGTGCAGGCTGGACCATGGTTAGTTAGGGATGTGTGTGTACACTTGCAAAATGCCTCCTATTCCCTAAGTTGCCAATACAACATTGAAATACTTGCCTATTAATTAATTAATTTTTTTTTTGCGAAAAGGGAGAGGGGAAACCAAGATAAGGAATCGTAGAAACAGCTTGAGTAACATGAGTTTAGGAAAATTAAATTTTATTGTGTTGAAACTTGGGATTTATGTTTTGAGGATTTTGATTTTTTTTTCAATTTGGCACATCATAAATTTTAAAGAAATTATTTTGGCTATGAGAAGCTTATCTGGTTTTATATTAGTCAGATGATGCTGTGGATTTGCCAGATGGCACTTGACTCTTGGGGGCATTTATTTTTCAGGCTTCATAAACCAAATTTTAGTTATGAGATAAATGTATTTGCTGTTACTGGTATGAATTCTCTTTGCTCTCTGACATAGTTGTTAGCCTTGAATAATGATGTGAATTCAGTGTTTTGTTTCAAATGTCTTTGTGCAGCGCTGCGATATTGGCGATGCGTCCCGTGGGAGTCTGTCCTCCTATGCCTACATCCTTATGGTCTTGTACTTCCTACAGCAGAGAAACCCACCAGTTATTCCAGTTCTTCAGGAGGTAGGTTTTCAGAAAACGAGGCTATGGAAAGAGATTCACCCTTTTTTCAAGCCAAATATGGGAAGTCTGGGCTTTTAGGATCGGGGGAATGAATGAAATACGGGGCCCTTCTATTTAGCAGGTTCTTAACTCCCACTTGGTTTTAGTTGGTAAAACATACCAAGAAAATTAGAACAAAATTGGGAATCTGTTGAGCCTAAGTTCTACTGTTACATTTACTTTGGGATGTTGGTCTTATGATCATATTTATATGCTGAACAGGATAGAAAAAATTGACAGGTGGTTTGGAGAGAAGGGAATTGTAATTGTGAGACTGCACCAGATGCTCTTGAAATGTGAGTCCAGCTCTTCAACCAGTTATTGTCAGAAGCATTATTTATTGCTCAGTACTTTGTCTGTAAGAGAAAAAGTTTATTTTACTATTTGATAAGGGAAAAAAATAAGTGATGCTTTGGTATAACTTTAAAGATAATATTTTACATTTGCCAGGAAACTTTATTAAGAAAATAATACTCTGTACCTCCATTGTATGGGTGGGGAGAATATAATTAGGCAGCTCTCTGCCTCTTCCTAGAGACTCTCTGGAACTCCCAGGCACGTCTGAAAATTATCCCTTGTTGAGTTTTTTGTTTCTGTGCAAGAGGAAAATTGGCTTAAACCTTGCAGCTGAGACTCACAGACTTTCTTGCTGATCCTTTAGTAGTGGTTGGGGGTTGTTATTTTATTGCTACCCTGAGAGTGCCTTTAACTAACAGTGGAATTTCCCCTTGGCTGTGCTAAAGTCAAAATGTAATAGAAATCATATAAGGTCTCCTTAGAGACTCTGTGGGCAAGAGGGATGTTGGAATCTTGACAAGGTAATTCAGCCGTGTTTTCTTAGTTGCAAGGAACAAGTAAAATTAAATAACCAAATAATTTGAGAGAGGTACAATCATGCAATAATGCAGGAAGACTTTCAAACTTTTTACCAATGGGGAATTCAGTCTGTATCAGGAGTAATGGATAAAATATTTATATTTTTGTATTATCTTTACCAGCAAAGCTGCAAGTGTTTTGTGGTGACTTTGCATTAGGGTGGTAACTGTGCCCACTCTGTTTCGGCAGATATTTGATGGCAAACAGATTCCACAAAGAATGGTGGATGGATGGAATGCGTTTTTCTTTGATGACATGGAAGAATTGGTAATACTCTTTATTCCAGAAGAGTCACTAAAACTTGAACCATGTTTTTATGGGAAAGTACTCAAGTTTCTAGCAGTGTAATACATGAGCAGTTAAACTTCCATATCCATAATTAGAATTATCTCATTATCCCAAATGAGTCCCGTTTTGCTGAAGTGGGTGTCTGCTTTGTCTTGGTTTATTTTAAGTCATTTCTAAATCACATAAATCAAGAAAAGTACTTTTTATTCTCAAAAGCAGTCCAGGATTAGTCTTAACTGTAGTGGTTTTACCTTATTTTAGATAAATGAGACCGCTCATGGTAGGCAAACTCGTAATTAGAGAGGTATTGCAGGAGAGGAAGTCCGTCAGTAACTGTGGCTGCATAAATGGTGTCCCATTGCAGAAGAAGCGTCTGCCTTCCCTTGGGAAGAACACTGAGTCCCTTGGAGAGCTGTGGCTGGGCTTGCTGCGCTTCTACACCGAGGAGTTCGACTTCAAGGAGTACGTGATCAGCATCCGGCAGAAGAAGCTGCTGACGACGTTTGAGAAGCAGTGGACGTCCAAGTGCATCGCCATCGAAGGTGCTGCTCTGCTGCACTGCCCATCACTGAGGGCAGTGGCTCTGCTGCTTGGGAATCTCCTCTCTTTGCACAGGATCTTGGAGTGAGGGAGCTGCCATCAGTGTTTTAGAAAAGCACTGATGCAAACCCTGCAGCTCACAAAAGAGATTAGACTCATAACTTGTACTCTCAGTCAGTTGCTCTTCATGCTGTGTTATGGATAGTCACATATTTTTAAAACACTAAGCATTGCTTTGCTGTAATCTGCTCTGTGAATGCGTTTAAAATGGAATTCTCTGCATTAAAATAAAAATAAAATGTGTTGCAGCATATATTTTCCAACACTGATCTGTTTTTCTCCCTTCTTTGCACAGATCCTTTTGACTTGAATCATAATCTCGGTGCTGGAGTCTCTAGGAAAAGTAAGCCATGGATGTCTGCTAATGGTTAATGTTCACTGAGTTGTGCCTTTTCTGTTGTTTTTCAATAACTTTGTCTTTCTTCAATAGTGACCAATTTCATAATGAAGGCGTTTATCAATGGGAGGAAATTATTTGGTACCCCCTTCTACCCAGCTGTTGGAAGAGAAGCTGTAAGTTTTCAGTTTTTAGTATGGTTTTTACTTTTCTTTGTCCAGGGAATTGATGCACCAAAGGCAAATCTCCTGTATGTATTTATCAATTTGTTATGCACAACATGTGGAATTCCACTTCATCTGCATGAAATGTGCAGCTTAATATTGAGCAGGATAAAATTCACAGGAGTAGTTGCATGGGTGATGGGCATTTTTGGCAGGTTTGAGTGAAGTAAACTTCATTTGGTTTTTATTTTTAATAAAACTTTCCTTTGTGTGACATTAAGTATTGCAGAGAACTGCAACTTTGGCTATAAAACCCAGGAACAGCTTTAGGAACTTCACTGGCTGTTCATGTAGCTAAAGAAAACAGATTCAAGAGATGTTACATTCTCTTTGTTTTTCCAGTTGATGGGCATAGTAAGGAAGGAAAAGGATGATGGTAGATTATTTTAACAGTGGACCCTCAAAATTTGCACAGTCAAGGTCAGGAATGTGTTCCTGCAACATGATATTGGAGAAAGTATTCCTGTGTGCTCCAGGGTCCAGTCCTTGATGTGTAATAGACAACTGGGTTTTTTTAATATGAGCAAATAAATCAACTGGAATTCGTATTTTCAACATCTGCTTAGAAAGGTGTTTTCTAAAACAGTGTAGAGGACTTTGTCCCAGTGACTTTTAACAGGGCTTGTGTTCCTAAAGGATTCTGCAAATCTTTGAAAGCTTTCATTTCCCATCATTCTTCCCTATCTTCTCTGTTCCATTTGGTTGCTTCATCTGTGTTATTTTCTGAGTGTGTTACCTCCATTTCAGTCTTTCAGGCAGGACAGTACTTGCACAATAGTTATGTTGCTCAGAGGCTGTAAATGGTGGCCTTTGTGCTTACACACCTCAGAAGTGCAGCTGTCCTGAGCAAATTCCAGGGTGGGGGAATGATGCAGGTCAGTCTGCAGATGCTCCATCTGTTCCCCACCTGAGCTTTGTTCTATCTAGGGGGATATAATCATGTCATTTGGGAAGGGACATTGGCTGCTTTGGAAAGAATTCAAGCAGTGACTCAGACACCAAAATAGATCAGAGGCAAAACCTTGCCCTCAGAGGAGCCCTGGGGAGGTGGAAGGTGGCAGCAAGCTGGAGCCTGGCTGGGCTGGTCTGCAAATTCAGCCTCTGGCCCTGAGACCAAACACCCCTTTTTAGCTCAAACTGCTCTGAAAAAGCTGCCAATATCCAGGGGAACGAAAGGACGAGGGATAATCCAAGAAGTAGTAACATTCAGGGAACAATGGGAGGTGAAAGCTGTCCATTATGCTTTCTTTTCTGAGTGTTGCAAGTGAATGGTTTATATATTTTATCTGTCTGATGTGTTTTGATAGGAATACTTTTTTGACTCAAAAGTGCTGACAGATGGGGAATTGGCACCCAATGATAGATGTTGTCGTGTCTGTGGAAAGATTGGTCACTACATGAAAGACTGTCCAAAGAGAAGGAGGTGAGTAAGATACAAGGCCATCATAAAATCTTGGAGATTAAATCAGGAGAGATTTGGGTACCTGAAGATTTAATGCAAATGAAAAAAACTGCTGAATTGAAGAGAAAATCAAAGCTTCATGTCTGATCCTTAGTTTCCTATCCTGTTTTTGCTTTTCTTAAGACAGTTTCTGATCATCTCTTTAAATCTTAGAGTGCTTGTGCAAGCACACACAGTAAAATCAGTAGTCTATGATATGCTAATATGTAGTAAAGCTTAACTTAAAACTTAGATCTCTAAATTATCTTTTTGTAGTGTAAACATTGAGATGGAGACCATATTACCTGGCTGCACAATTTGTCATGTATTAAAGTGGATTTCCTGTAGTGATCATGTTCAGAAGACAGTGTTCAATTTGAATTGTTCTGTAGATCTGATAACATACATCTGCAAGGCAGGTAAAAGTTCATTTATTGAACTCTAGGAATAGTTAAAATGTACATAATTAAGGTGCAGTTCTGTAATGTCATCTTAGTGGCAGTCATTTGGTGATCTCACACTGGTACATGAA
Source organism: Sakesphorus luctuosus (assembly GCA_013396695.1). Lineage (NCBI taxonomy): Eukaryota > Metazoa > Chordata > Aves > Passeriformes > Thamnophilidae > Sakesphorus > Sakesphorus luctuosus. The sequence goes on along the minus strand of VWZD01004199.1, from coordinate 215,131 downwards.
TTTCACTCATGAATTTTGGATCCAGAACTCCTGCAAAAGGAGTCCCCAGTACGTGCAGGTGTATTCTCCAGGAATTGATAGAGAATGTGCACTCCTCACAGTTTTTACAGCTTTGGATTTTTGATGACCCATCCAGTGTAGGTTGTTTAACTCCTCCTAAAACCTATTGAAGCCCTTAGAATGCAGATTAAAGTCTGGACTTTTTCATGTGCTCCTTATGGTCAGCTGTGTGCTCCATAATTCTTCAAAGGATTCTTGGTCTCTTCCTGCTACAAAGTCCTTGTGTACAGCCTTTTGTTCAGTGAGCAGAGTTCAAGGCACATGAAAGTGGACTGGAGCCCTGAGGTCACGGGTGGATATTTCTTCCAGCTGCTCTCTGAACAAGCACTAGCACATTGAATTGCATCACCTTTTCCCTGCATCTGCCTTGGGGAAAGAAGTTGTGATCTGCTCTTCACACAAACTGCTTCTGCAGCACAGTCACACAGGACCTCTCTCAAATTGTATATCCAGCTCACAAAATAGTATCTATATGTAACACTCCTACAGATATCTTGTGGGGAAAAAGACCTTTATTTCGTCATGGTTCCCGATCACTACTTCTGCTCCTGTTGCATTAGCACAGAGTGTTTGGAGGAGCCTTGGTGCTTTCTTTCACACCCTGTGTAGGCTCAGACACTCTTACAGAGAAATGTGTCCTCTCCCCTCAGGGGGAGGTTGTATCTACAAGGTCACTTGTTTTGGGTATATTTTGGGCTCACTGCACAGAACTACTCCCAAGCTACCTGGCAGGCTGAGCTGCTGAACTGCAGGCAAAGTTCTGCACTAACACAGTCAGACAGCTCTGGGACAAGTTTGGGGAGCTTCTGAGTTCATTAAGTTTATACAAACAGGTTGTTAACCAGCCCAGAATCTGAAAGTGTTTTTCTGGGATTCCTAAGATATTCCAGTTCTGGTGCAGCTGTTGGTTATGTAACCATTTCCTTAGAACATATCAATATAGCAACTCTACAGAGATTTTTGTGTGTGGTTTTGTGATATTGCTAATAAAAATTCTTCAGGTTGAAGAAAAAGGAGAATGAGAAAGATGATGAAAAAGAAGTCAAAGAAGAGGACAGAGAAACAAGAGAGAAGAGGTGTTTCATCTGTGGGGATGTGGGTCACGTTAGGAGAGATTGTCCTGAATTCAAACAAACCCGTCAGAGAAATAACAGCGTGCCAGGTAAGTTGGTTTGTATTTTAGTGTAATCTGAAAGTTCTGAGATCCCTTTTTGCTACATTTCTATACAGACCTGGTAATTATCCTAAAAATAATCCTGCAACTAAGACTTTCAGTCATTGCTTTTAGTCCAAGTGTTGCTTTTGTTCAAGGGGAGTAATGTCTTCTGAAGTACAGTCTTTGCATGGGTGGTAAAACTGTACTCAGCTCTAAGTATAGTGGACTTCAGGGTGTTGCAATACCTGGCTCCCACTCACACTGGGTGCATTTAGAAGTAGTAATAATAATAATAATTGAATGCATTTCCTCTTCCAAATGTCTCTCAAATGTTAGCTAACCCCCCATCATCTGTGAGAGGTAAGTAAATGTGTTTTCACCAAAAATCAGGGGTCTTACAGTAACACTTCCAGAATTGTGTACAGATGAATTAGGAGGCTAAATTCGGCTTTCACATGGTGCCTAGAGACAAGTCTAATGGCAAATCTATTCAAATTAGGCTCTTAGGTGCCTGTGGTACTTGAAAAAGTAGAGAGAGCACTCATAAATGAGCTTCAGAGAGAACCTTGCTGCTTCTCTGTGTTCTGTTATGCTTTACTCTTTTATTTCCTTTACTTCCTTTGCTGTTGCTATTGTTAAAGTGCTACTGCTTACAGCAGTGCTGTGGAAACCTGTATAAAATAGTGCTCTGACCTGAAAGCAAAGTGAGCCTTGTTCATGCTAGAGTTTGTTTTACTCAAAAATAGATTTTGTGTTTAGCTGCTCTACCTGCAAATGTTGTCTGTTGCCTGTAGAGGGAAAGGTTTTCATTAAAAGGAGAGGTTAAAGTGATGTCCTTCCTGTGTCACATGAGAGCTCTGTTCCCTGCAGCCTGTGGTTTGCACTGACATGTTTGTTCCCTGCTCAGGCACCCAGCTGGTCCGGGGCATGGTGAATTCCCAGCTGGTGGCCGTGGGGCAGCAGCCGGTGGAGCGGCCCCTGCGCACGAGGCAGCCCTCGGAATGTGTATAAAAAGGGAGATGGAGATGGAGATGGAGCAAACCAGCCCTGCTGGAAACAGCTCTGCACGTGTTTCCTGAGTCTGGGCTTTGCAGTGACAGCTCTGCGCTCTGCCAGGAAATGAAACTGATTTGTAACAGTGTCTCCTGGAGAGCATTTTTGGCTTTTCAATGTGGTTGAAACATCATAGTCAATTTCCATGTGAGATACCTTGGGAATCTGAAAGGCCAGATTTAAGCCAGGATGCCTTTTGGAGTCTTGTGTTTAGTTATTCTGGCAACATTCTGGAGTCACTAAGGGAGGTAAAGCATAGCTCATTGCTGGCACGCTGGAGATTGAGGTCAGTGACAACCATGACTCTGTGTTTTAAGAGAACTCTCTGGAGGGCCTGTGATGGACAAACAGGGAACACACAGATGAATCAAAGTTCAACTGAAAGTCTGCCAAAACACAGTGAAACCACAAGCAGAACAATGGGGAAATTTTTCATAGTTTTATCTTAAAATTTGTTCAAGTCTCTGTAAAACTACGTAAAAGGTGTTTAACCTACTTCTAAATGTAGATGGGTAGCAGAGGGTATTGGAGCAAATACAACTGTTGGCATATAGTATTTTTGGAGTACATAATTCAGCAGAAATTAATTTAAGCCGTCAGTCTCAGAAACATACCTTCTAATGAAGCAGGCAAGTAAACAAACATAGTAATCAGGGCTGCTGAGCACTAATGCTCTTTGTGCAGTTTACTGCTGTGGGTGTAGGGTGTTTCCTAACTGATCAGTGAGCATTTAGTGGCATGATGACTCCAGTAACAGACATCATATGACATTATTTTTACTATATTAATACACTGTTAAGGAGGCCTGATCTAAGTGAAGGGCTGAACATTTCACAAGAGTATTTTTGGGAGCTCTGTATTTCTGCTTGGGACAGTGAAGTTGAACATGTGGATGCACACATCATGCATGTTGGACCTACTGCTTGTGCACATTCTTGTGTCCCCTGGATGTCAGAGACTGTGTGCATTGCATGGTTGTCATTTGGCCAGGATTTCTTGATGAGTACGTGCTGTGCAGAAGTTGTTTGAGGAGAATGGGAGTGGGAATATTAGTGGAGCAAGAGGGAGAGAATAGGAAGCAGATGAGGAGACTGGAGCTTAGCACTCCTCCCTTCCTGCAGCTGGCATGTCCAGTGCATGCTGGGGGTGGGTTCATGTTTGCAGGAAGGCTGTAAGCAGTGCATGTTCTTCCATTTTATAGTGTTTAAACTCTTAAACTGGTGGTCATCTTTCAAATCCCAGGTTTTGCCTTCTCTTCCTGGTGTGATAGAAAGTATAGGAGGCACTCATACAGGGACAGTTGGAATAGCAGCAGGGAGCAGTCCCAGCCTCTGGGCTTTTTCCCAGGCACAGACACACAGCCAGCTGCTGGAAGGAATGCTCTGGCCTGGGGGAGTCCTGCAGACCTCTAGTTTAGGTACCTGTCTGTCCCTTGAATGCCTCTTTGAAGGCATTTATGCTATCAGCCTCTTGTCCCAGTGCTTCAAACCAGATTTGGTTAATCCAGGGATAGGTATTAACTATTTGCAGATAAATTGGAGACCACTTTTCTCAGCCACTCCATTTCTCAAAGTGCTGCCTGGCTTAGTTGCAGTTCCAAACAGATGAAATGGCCTGATGCCTGTTTCTGTTGCTGCTGAAGGGAAAGCTTTGTAGGAGTTCTGCAAAGGCTGTAATAATTGGGATTTCTATGCCTTTAGTCATGGCCTAACATCAGGGAATGAAGGCTGAAACTGGGGTTTTGGACTTTGTATGTCATATTTAATGAATTTTTAAAAAATGGAAGAAATATTAGAAGAGTCAGAATTACTTAAAAATCTGTGTGCAGTAATAAGGACCACTCTATTTAGAAGTAAGGTAATTAGTTAATGAGATTCAGGGTGGTAAATGAGTACAGGGTGAGGAAGACTGATGAAAAATCACAAACAGATGTGTGAGGAGTCTGATAGGAGCTTGGGGCTAATGTTTGCTTGGACTGATGTTTCTGATGGTGGGATGTGCCACATTCACAGACCAAATTACTTGTTGGTGGAAGTCAGTGTCAGTGGAACTGCACTTACTGAAACCAGCAGGAACTTGGGTGTGGTGCTGGGGGTGTTTTGCCTTTTTTATGAATAGTCTATTACAGAGGGTTCTTATTGAAGAAAACTGCCATTAAATAGCTAGTGAACTAATCAGAAATACATACTTTTTTTTCCCCTCCAGTCTGATTCGCATCAATCATCTTACTCTCCACAACCTCAGCAGTTCACACAGAGCTCCTCTCAGCCAGCCTCCATTACCCAGACTCAGCCACAACCAATATCCCAGTCTAAGCACGGTCCGCAGCCACAGCAGGGTGCACAGCCACCCCATCAGGTCCAGCTGCCTTTGTTTAACTTTGCCCAATCTCCCCCAGGTCAGTATTCCACCTTGCATAACCTGGGACTGCTTCAGATGCACCATCACCAAATTCAGCTTCCCAACACTTCTTGGCCTATTCATGGGCCTGTTATTCACTCTGCACCGAGTAACCCTCCTCATTCGACAACTGTTCCATTTTCTATGAGATCTGGCAGCAGCAGCACCACAAATAACCAGAGCAGTGTAAGCTTGAATGATCCCAGTATCATCTTTGCACAGCCTGCTGCCAGGCCCATGGGAATCCCCAGCACTTCTCATGAGGGACACTGGCACAATCCCGTGACTCCAAACTCACTGGTGAACAATGGCACTGTGGGGAATTCAGGTAACTCTTCTCTGTTGTATCAAACCTCTCGCACGTTGTGTACAAGTGTTAAGTGTTACAGAAACAGCTAACTCTTCCAACTTGTTTTAAAGATAATGCTTAAGAAACTAAACCATTACCTTCACTGCCTTAACATTTTCAGAGGAAAAAAAATTAGGCAAGTTCTGTAACTGTAACTTAGGCATTGGTCCTGTCTGCCCTCAGTGGCTGTGCAACAGTGAGAAATCCTGCATTCAACTGAGAAATGTCCTAATCATTGTTTGAGTCTAAAGCACATTCCTGTGAATATGCTGACAAATAATGGTGTTGTTTTGTCATAGAATCATAGGACATTAAGGCTGGAAAAGACCTCTAAGATCAGTATGTTGTTACATAATCTATTAGGGAAATGCTGAGACTGCAGCCATGAACTTGGAGACTGGTAGGATTATGGCTGTGCAAGTTGAATATTCCCTCCTTGCATTTAGGACAATATCCCTTCATCTTATCCATTCTTTTTTTCTAAGTTTATCCTGCCACATTTAACTTCCATAATTTTGATGTCAACTCCTGAAAGTGCATTTTCCTGCAGCAGGTGAGCAACAAACACCCTGTTGCCTCATAGCAAAGCCAAGTATGTGGTGTGTTTGAGGCTGAGGAGAAGCACTGTGTGATAATTACAGCCCATTCACTTTGCTCTGCAACATGAACTATGGCAGCCCCTAAATTTGAATTGTTACCTGTAGATCACAAATCATGATAATGGTCTTCTGATTTATTCTGAGTGTGTAAGTGCTATGTCTAAAAAATACATCCATGATACAATGTAGTGGTGCAGTTCATCACAAGGGGGAAGTTCTGGATCTCCTGCCCAGCCTTTCTCTGCACTACCAAGGTGATGGACAGCAACAGTAGTTTCTCAGCTGAGTCAACAGTGTTGGGTGAAGAATAATTCACCAGTGAGTTTCAAATATATGTTGAGATGCTGGAGATGCACCTGATTTTCTATTCAAAGCTTTATGGGGAATATATTTTAGAGGATGCAGAAACTGCTCACTGTGTCTCTTGTGTGTCTCCAGTGTGCTGTGTCCCTCCCTCTCCATTTCTGATCTTAGTTCTCTGTCCAGGCTTGTCTCCATGTCCACCCCAGTATTGACTTTTTCTCAAGCAGCTCCTTCCAATCCGTGTCTCCTTGCCCAGGCAGCTGCCTTCTTTCAGATAAGCTCCATAAATTCTAGTCTCTTCCCCATTCTCCCAGTTTTTTTGTGTTGTCAGTCACAATATTTTTTTTACCCCATCCCTCATCTACTACCTATTTCCAACCTCATCACACTGGTTTTCCTAAGTTTACAGTCACAGTATTTTCTCCTCAATCAGTTTTATTTGCTTTTTGGCTTAGCTGCCTGTCAGCTGGGGCCAGAGGGTGGGTGCTCAGTGGAGATGAGCTGCTCCCCTCTGGTTGAAGCCTGGTTTCTTGCTTGGCTCAGGGCACTTTGAGAACAGTAACTTTGTGGAAACTTCATTTTGATTCATACAACCTTGACTTGGAAGGAGCTACTTAAATTTTCTTTTCAATAAAGAACTGATCAGAAGTAGATCATAACAAGTTTCAGACAGACAACTGTTTTCGTGCATATTACTCCTGTTGTGTGTCCTGCCTCCTTGGATGCTTGATTTCTCATCCCCAATATTGCAGTAATACCAGAATTGTGAATGGAATACCTTACAATTTGTGTACTTATTTCCAAAGTTTATCTTTTTAAAGTTCAATTTTAAACAATGTTTTAAAAATCAATTTTAAGTTGGTCCGTTGATCTAGATAGCAAGTTTCTTAAGCATGTAAATAATAGTGGAATTCCAGTGTACATCTGGGAGTTATTTCTTGCAGTAGGATAATTTTGTGTCAGTGATAGTGGATATTTGTGTGGGATCAGACAGTAGTAATGTTGTTCAGACCTTGTATTTGAATGACATAGGAATAATGAAATCATGGGTCTTGATTTTAATACTCTTTCTTCCTCCCCAATAAATTCCATTGTAGTGAATAATGAAGTAATTTATGTGGTCATTTTTATTGATGTGTATTAAAAAAAAAAGTAGCACATCAGACATTAAGTCCCCTGCAAACTGTTATTTAAGATGTAAATTGTATTTGTGACTTACTGTTTAATTATTTCAACTTGCAATGTGCTTTTCCCTTTCAATTGAAAAATAGATCAGGGTTTCCAAGGACAGTTTGGTAAAATGAACCCTCCTTCTGTCCCTTGGGACCATGGAACCCCTACCCATTTTCCTCTCCTCCGAGGAGCGTGGCCTTACAATATGCCTCAAAACTACGTGCAGCAGGGAAATGCCAGCTACCAACCGAACAAACCTTTCTACCCTCAAGGTACTAGCACTAGTGTGTGAATCCACAGCTCGTGCAACGTGTCTCTTTGCTGTCTCCAAGGCTGTAAAAGCCAAGGAATCATGTTTCACTTACTAGGCTCCCTGAAACCATAATGATCCAAGAGTCAAATCTACACTTTGGCTTCCCCTAGGGATGGATGGATAGAAATCCTCGTGGGAGGGAAGGGTTTAAACCAAACTGTGAAATCAGTTTGCGGTCTGTTGCACTTCTAGCCTCTTCCTTTGCTGCTGCTGTCCCACTGTACAGCCACCTCTGCTTCAGCAGAGGTTGAGATTGGCCCCTGAGCATGTTAAAATATGAAGAAATAGTTGCCCTAATTGATTTATTTGGCTGTTGTGCCTTGCTCTATGGAATGAGTTACATAGATCAAAATTTGCAAGGCCATAAAATGAGGTTGGAAGGAGTTTCTGGAGGTTACCTAGTGCAGCCCATCTGCTGTCAGAGTTAGGTCAGTTTAGTTAGGGTACTGCCAAGGACTGACTTTTATCTCAGCTCTTTCTGGTGCCAGTGGAAGGTAAAGATGTTCAGCATCTGGCAGGGTGGGAAGGGCTGTAGGAAGAAAACCTCCACTAGAAGAGAAATGATGCCCCAGTTTGACTTGGAGGATTTGCAGTTACGTGTTGCTGGGTCACCTGGTATAAAATGAGATCTTGGTGCCAAATCCTTTTCAAAATCTAATCTTTTGGCTCTAGCAGGGATTCCTTCCAAGTGAAATCTGAATTTCCCTAAAATCCTGAAATTATTTCTGTTAAGTAACTGAAGCAATGCAGCAAAACCATGTATTGATGATTCTTAGGGAGTTTTGGAGATAGTGTGTAATCCTGCATTGTCCCCTGAAATGGGTTGGTTGTGCAGATAGCATTGGTGTCAGTCTAGTCCATGGCTTTATTTCCAGGGCAGATTAGTACACTGAATGTAGCCAAGCACTGCTAAATGTTGGATTTGCTGAAGTAACTGTGATCCATTTTCTTTTAGCTGGTCCACTGATGCAGAGTAACCAGCGGTTCTCGCTTCTGTCTCAAGGACACCCACACTTGAATCTGAATTACATTCAACAGAAAAAGTGAAATTTAATGGGATGGTGGGTGGGTGGGGGGAGGGGAGGAAAAAATTCAGGTTCTGATTTAAAATCTTAATGCAACATGTTTAGATACAAGATTATTTAAGACTGTTTTTAAACTGTATCATTTGTACATAGATATGAACTATAGTTTTTACTAGTATCACAAAACTGAGTGATACAAATTTCATCTATTTTATTACCCTATTTTTAAGGGGAATTGTGTTTTGTTTTATCTTGATAAACTGTAAAGAGAGAGAATTTTTAAAATTAAGTTCTTTATTTTCTATTAGCTGTATTCATACTTTGGTTGCTTCAGACTTTATATATATTGTTCTAAAAAATAAAATTAGAAGGGGATTTCATGTGTTTAAAAATTTGTCACTTCTATTCTTTACAGAACTATGTAGTGCCAAAAAACTTTTTAAAAGAAAAATAAAACTGCAAAAAAAGGACATAAGACTTTCTCCTCTTCCCTGTTTGTATGCATGCTTGCTTTAAATGGAATTAGGAAACCAGAATAACAAAAACTGCTTTAATTTAAAGATCTTGAAGATGTTCATCCTTCTAACATGTCATACAAGCAGCTGACTTGTTTTTCTCCACACTGGAGTTACTGCACGTGGTGTTCACAGCCAAGGTGTGTGTCTTGCAAATATCTGAGGGAAGAGCACTTTGCAAAATAATATGCAAATACTCTGGAAAATCCATGCTGTACTGGGAAGCACTTTTAAAAAGGACGTTCCATAAATTCACTGGGCATACCCCTGGTTGTTGTCAGCGTTCACTGGGGAATGTTGTATGAGAATCCTTGAGCCCTAAAGGCAGGGATGATCCTGCCAGTCCCTGCTCCTGAAACAAGGCTGGGAGTAAAGGCACAGTACACAAGGGGCCACAGCTGATCTGTGATACAGAATTAAACATACTAAAACGAGAATTGTAACTTCAGTAAGAGCTTAATTATTCTACATTTAAAAACAGGCACTTGCCCAATGCTAATTACGAAAGTAATGCTGAGCATCACAGTGTTGTTCTGGCCCCAGTTACAGGGAGGTCACTGGATTTTGATGGTCTTGTTTCCCTTCTGTACTGAAGCTCTGAGGTGGCTCTGCAGTGTCTGGGACTGGAACAGACACTTCCTTGGCAACTGAACACAAAAACCACCCTGACTTAAGCATGAAACCAGCTTCAACCAGGGAACACCTAAACACAGTACCAGAAAAGATAGAGCCAGGAGCCTTGAAAGACAAACTTTTTTTATTGCTCTTCCCTGTTTTTTACAGGCCTTGAGAAAAACAATTTAAAAAACAATCCTCAGATTCTAGCACAAGGCTGACTAAACTCACTACATAAAAAGTATCCTTAGCTTGCTTTTAATAAAAAAACCAACAAAACACAAAACAAGACTCGCACAAGAGGAGAATGATGGAAGAAATGGGCTGCTAAAGCAGCCAGTACAGATCCAGCTGTCCCACAAAGCAGATAGGACAGCACTAGACTGCAGTTCAAAGTCCTTAAACTCTCTGCTAGGTTTGGTTTGTCATTCATTTCCTCGACGACTCTTTTTGTGGCTTTTCTTAGATCTGAAACAACAAAAAAAGCTCTCTGACAAAGTAGTAGTAATTAATTCGAAAGACTAAGGTGAGTCATAGCAGTAAAGGGGTGTTTTCTGTGCTCAAATATGGATACTGTGACACCCCTGAGAAAAGTACTCTGTGAAATGCTAGATCTCCAGCACTGTAAAATCACCTTCAATCCCCAAGGTTAAATGACAAGTTTGAGCTGCTACAGCAGTACAGATGCCCTTAAGAAATAAGCCAAGCCTTTACCTTTCAGGTGATTTGGAATGACTTCTGTGTCTGTGACTACGGTGATGCCCTGTGAGATAAAAAGGTACAGTTACTTCCACAGACCCTCCCTGGAATTCTCTGCTTCTACTGACCAAGCATGCTAGGTAATGGCAGAACAACCCTAGCCTTAATTAGGCACTCAAATTAACCTCCTGGCAAGTATCTGAAAACAATTTTACAAGCATTAAAGGAGTTCTCCAGCTGTGCCTTCATGTAACCAGCACTTCTACAAGCCAGATTAAGCACCAATCCTACTTGATACCATGACACAGATTTTCCTTGCAGTGGATGTTCTGCTGATAAAGCCCTGGCAGGGCTTTATTTGTAAATGACAGAAGTACCTGGAGATTTAGATCTGGATCTGTGGCGCCTTTCCCTGGACCTGCTCCGGTGCCGTCTCGGGCTTTTGCTGCGGTGCCTCTCGCGGCGCGGTGATGGGCTGTGAGAGAGAAGCTGTGAGGGAGCTGAACTAACACTGCACAAGTTCTGAGGTTAAGGGATAGAATAAAACACTACCTTCTTCTCTTTGGAGAGCGACTTCGCCTGCAAATGGGGGAGAAAAGCAGAAATTACTAGGAGTCATTAGCAGAGCCGGCTGTTTCATTTCCCACATCCTCCAGCCACAGCAGCTGGGCTTCCCCGTCCCCCATCAGTGTGTGCTTGGCTTGCTGTACACAGACCTGCCTCGGGACTGGCCAGGCAGGGAGCAAGGGAGGTTAGTGAGGAGTTCTTCCTGGCTTATTATCAGCATGAGGATTCAGCTGGATTTTCTCTGCAGCCTCTGGCTTGTATGAAAACAAAGCACTTGGTTCTCCTTAACATCCTCACTGTACTGTCAAATTTAGCTAAAGGTGGCCAGCAAGCGTAAGAGTTACTGAAGGACTGGAGAAACAGGCAGAGGTGGGGGCTGGCTGTGCTAAAGGAACTGGGAGGTGTGAGAGGTTCTGGCTGAACTGCCACCCTGAGCTCTGTGCTCCAGCCACCAGAATGGGAAACGCTGCTCAGGCAGAGTCCCCTCACCTTCTTGGAGACCTGCTCCGGCTCCGCCTGTACCGCACAATGGGAGACCTGCGGGGTTTATCCAGGTCTCGGTACCCCCTCCGGCGGTGGTCGGGAGATGGGATTCGTTCCAGCTGCAAACAAAGAGGGGGCAAGTTCTGTAAGCCTTGGTTCACCGAGGTCTGTAGTCACCAGTAAAGACTTCTGAACAATTAATACAAACTACAAAAGTCATGTGATCAAGTGAAGCATCTCTGGGAGTGGTTCTGCCTGAACTTGCCAACTGGACAACAAAACGGCCCCTTCTCATACTGTTGATTCTGAAGAAGTACAGCAGCACTGACTGAGATGGTCACCATAACTTCCATCATCACTTTTAGCTCTCTCCATTACACACATAAGTAAAACAATTTACCTGAAATATGTTTAACACAGAAACCTATTCAGATTTGTGAACTTCAGGAGACAGAAAAGCTTGACAAACACAGAGCACTGCAGAACTGCTTCAGGGTTTAACAAATCCTCACAGGCTGCTTATATGAAAATATTTTAAGGGGGAGATAAGAATTGCCAGCAGCCTCCTGGTGATGCCTCCCCTCAAGTATTTATCATAGACCATACAGTGTTCTAAAGTGGTTCAGCTTTAACTATCCCTTTCCAAAATAGTTCACCAACCTTCTCATCTTCCTCCTCCTCCTCCTCACTAGATTCTACATCATCCATGTCTTCTTCCAGAGCACTAACACGAGGCTCCAGCTGCTCAGCTTCTTCCAGAACATACCGTTTCTAGGAGAAATGGCAACTTTATCCAACACAACCCAAGTAAGAACAAACACCTGAGGAGGCATCCATAGGTGTATACAACAAGCCAGTGGCTGATACAGCTACTGAAACAGTTAAGAATTCCATAACCATCCACTTTTCCCAACCTGCAGTCGAGGCAGAATGATATCACACACACGTTCCTCGTGCAGTAGCTCGTCAATAAACTCATCCACATGCATCAGCTCAAATTCTGGGGGTGAAAAATAGCATTTAAGACTCAAGATTAGTGGCTAGAGTAAAGATGAAACACTTCAGTTTATGTCAAGTGGGCTGGTTATGCCACAAATTTTAAGTTTTTATTGCTAAATAGCCTATTTACTTTTATCTAGCATGGTCATCTGTGAGTAACTAAAGCCTCAGCTACATGGCAGTGCTTACCCCCATTTCTGTTCTGACTCTTGATTTTCCTGTAGTCGTTGTACAGTGGCTCCAGGTACTTGTAGCAGTCGATGGCAGTGCCCGTCAGTCTCATGTACAGCGCTCCCAGCATTCGGACATACCTGGGAAGGGAACCTGCTCATGGGTCTGGGCCTCCTGCTCAGTTAGCAGTTTGGGGAAGAGAAGAGTTTCTGAGGAAAATCAGTACACTAATAGAACACACAGCCATTCGGATTTCCTCCTTCACATGCTCAAATATATGAAAAATATATATATGCAAGTGTGTGTATATATATATATGTTGTCTGGGTGCATCGTCACTGATAGAGATGAAAGAAATACCAGAGAAAAATTAGATTAACATGGTTCCCTTTATGTAATTTTATCCAAATACTTCATGCTGAGATTTATTACCACAGAGAGCACATCCCAAACCACTCCGAACACCAATGACAAGGACAGCAGTCTTGAAAGCGAGAGGAAAGGGTTGGTTTTGAGCACGTACAGTTATCAGGGCCCAAGGAGACCTAAACCCCGCACGGAGGTCTCCCTGGCTGCCTGGGACAGTTTCGCTCATTACAACGCCAAACAACGGGAACAATCCGCTATAGCTTACTTGAAGTCCTCGTTTTTTATGAACTCCACGATTATGTCCTTCTCAGGCTGGATCTGCAGCATCTTCAGCGTGAGGCACAGGAACGGCGTGGGCTTAATGTTGCCGCCATAGACCCCCCCCACGTACTTCAGCTCCATGGCCTTGTCCACCACCAGCTCGGCTGCGACACGGCGGGGACAGGACGGGGCAGACCGTGAGCAGCAGCTCCCGCCGGGCCCCGCTCCCGCCCCGGCCCGCCGCCATACCTGTAAGGCCGAAGCACTCCTCCTTCCAGTACTTGGACTCGTAGATGCGCGTGCGGATGATCTTCTCCACCAGGTACTGCGGGTTGGTGCCGTGGATGCTGTGCGCGTCCTTCACCGTGCGGTTGGCCATGGCCGCGGTTGGGAGCTCGGCCGCGCTCGGCTCCCCTCAGCCCGCGCCCTTCCGTGAGCGCTGAGGCACCTTCCGCCTCCGGGGCCGCCGCCGCCATCTTAACTGCGGGCAGCCCGCCGCAAACATGGCAGGGCGTTGTGCGCGTGCGCGGCCGGGGGGCGGGGCTCCCGCGCGTTTGGCGCGAAGTTCCATCGCGGCGCTGGCGGCACTCGCTGAGGGACCCGGTGAGGTGGGACAGGCGGCTGTGAGGGGACCCGGTGAGGTGGGACCGAGGACCGTGAGGGGACCCGGTGAGGTGGGACCGGGGGCCGTGAGGGGACCCGGTGAGGTGGGACCGGGGGCCGTGAGGGGACCCGGTGAGGTGGGACCGGGGGCCGTGAGGAGACCCGGTGAGGTGGGACCGGGGGCCGTGAGGGAGCCGCGGCGGGACGCGTGTCCTGCGCGCTGAGGACGGGCTGCGTGGGGATTCTCCCTCGCTGGGATAACCCAGAACACTCTGAATGAGTTCTTGTGCAATGTCCTCTGGGATGACCCTGCTGGAGCAGGGAGGTGGCACTGGATGAGTCGCTGTGGTCCCTTCCAGCTTCACCCGTTCTTTGAGGGGATTGGGCGGGTTTGGGGCTCTGTGAAGGGATCAGGCTGGTTACTGCCCTGTGAGGGGATCAGGCTGTTTATCGGCCCCGTGAGGGGCTCAGGAGGGCTGGTTGCCGCCCTGTGAGGGCTCCAGAACGGCTGCCGGCTCTGAGGGGCTCAGGAGNGGTGAGGTGGGACCGGGGGCCGTGAGGGGACCCGGTGAGGTGGGACCGGGGGCCGTGAGGGGACCCGGTGAGGTGGGACCGGGGGCCGTGAGGGGACCCGGTGAGGTGGGACCGGGGGCCGTGAGGGGACCCGGTGAGGTGGGACCGGGGGCCGTGAGGGGACCCGGTGAGGTGGGACCGGGGGCCGTGAGGGGACCCGGTGAGGTGGGACCGGGGGCCGTGAGGGGACCCGGTGAGGTGGGACCGGGGGCCGTGAGGAGACCCGGTGAGGTGGGACCGGGGGCCGTGAGGGAGCCGCGGCGGGACGCGTGTCCTGCGCGCTGAGGACGGGCTGCGTGGGGATTCTCCCTCGCTGGGATAACCCAGAACACTCTGAATGAGTTCTTGTGCAATGTCCTCTGGGATGACCCTGCTGGAGCAGGGAGGTGGCACTGGATGAGTCGCTGTGGTCCCTTCCAGCTTCACCCGTTCTTTGAGGGGATTGGGCGGGTTTGGGGCTCTGTGAAGGGATCAGGCTGGTTACTGCCCTGTGAGGGGATCAGGCTGTTTATCGGCCCCGTGAGGGGCTCAGGAGGGCTGGTTGCCGCCCTGTGAGGGCTCCAGAACGGCTGCCGGCTCTGAGGGGCTCAGGAGGGCTGCCGGCCCTGTGAGGGATCCAGCAGGGCTGCCGGCTCTGAGGGGCTCAGGAGGGCTGCCGGCCCTGTGTCGGTGGCCGAGCCGCTCGGTTCCCGGCGGGTCCCCGCCATGCGCCGCCCGTAGCGGGGCCGCCCCCGGGACAGAGACGAACGGCAGCGGGCTGTGTGTGGCTTTGCCCTGGGTTTCCAAGGAAAATTCTTACATAGAAAAAGAGAATTGAAAATTCTTACATAGAAAAAGAGAATTAAAGAAACCAAACCAACCCGATCGTAGCGAGGTGTGGAAAACAAGGGAAGTTCCGTCTCCGGAGGGCGCAGCCCGCCCCGCCATGGCGGCGGCAGCCGGGGAGCCCCGGGCCATTGAAAGGGAACTGGCGGGCAATTCACTACTAAATATCTTCTTTTTTCCCTCATCCCTTGGGGAGAAGCGTCTGGAGGCTTTGGGGAAGGTGGTTTTCTCTGAGTGTGCCACCATGGTCTTCATACACACCGAAAGAGTTTGTGGCATTTCTGTGTAACTTTCCATCTTGCCTTCTTTTGTTTTTAAATAGTATATTTTTAAAGTGTTTATTTGTTTCAGCTTTTCCTTGTGAATTATGAACACCCGTCAGCAAAGCAAACTTATCTACTCCTGGTATGGAAACCCCACGAGCTCAGACAGAAAGTTAAGGACTTCCCAGTACAAGTAAATAACATTTATTTCTGTCTTGCTCAGTGAAACTTAATCAATCAATGTTTCTTTACCTTTTTGATATCCTTTATGTTCATGTGGCAGGCAGTGAGAATATGAGTCAGGTTTTGAGCATTTTGTTGTGACATTGTGTGTATATAACAAAACCATTGTTACAAAGCTCTTGAATTATAAATTGTGTAATGTATAAACAAAAGCATTTAACTAAATCTGTGAATAAGAGTTAACTGTCAGGTTGAAATCTATATAAAAGCTAATCAGGGAATTAAGCTGTAAGCTTTTTAAGAAGGAATATAAGTGTCTGCACAGCTAACAGGTGATCAGGGTTAATGATGGAGTATGAAATTCTGTTAACCTGCCTATCACTTTCTAGGGGGATCATTATTACCTCAGAAAGCAGCAGAACAGAAACCTGTATACAACTGGGGAGCTTTATTTTAGTAGAAGGGGTGAATGCAGATCAGCCTTACGTGGCACAGCTCCTGGATTTATATGAAGATGGTAAGAGAAACAATGATTTGTTTTCTGTCTGAGAAATCTTAAAATGTTACATGTTTCATGGGGATGTAGGTGGCATTAACACTGTGTCACTGGCCTAATTTATTAAGAAAATTAGGGTTTGGTAATTGTTGCATCTGTATTCACATACTTCCTAAGTGTTTGGGACTGATGGCTGATTTCAACTGTATTTGATATGTAAATGGAGATTTTAAGGACATTATATTATTACTGTCTTTTTTTCTTAGTTGTCTAACTTAAAAGAAATGGCCCTTGAGGAAGTCAGTGTGAGTTTATGCTTTATTTAGAGACTGGAGAATCCAAATGGAGCAAGAGCACTGCAGCCCTGAAACTTGCATCTTATTAGACATCAGGCAATTTAACAGTAAAATACAAGGCTGAGCAAGTGGGGCTTGTTACTCCTGCTGTCCCTTGTAGAATGACTTGTTTATACTTAGATACAAAGATACATCATGGGAGACGAGTGATACAAAGACTGTGTTTTAGTCTGAATTGGGAGCCACTGATTGGCTATGTCTGATTTCTTTGAACAGTATTTGTTCTTTTTGTGCCATCATAATAATGCTTTGAGGGTTTTTAATTTCCTTTACCTTTTAAAAAACATAAATATGCATCACATCAGCTTATTTACTCATGAACATTTATTGTGATATACCTCAGTATTCTTTTCATACTGGAAGGAAACCCATGAAACTTCCTTGAAAACAAGATTTTTCTTTTGTTATGTATCTTTGACAAGGTACTGGTTTGTTAGGCAGTAAAAAAAATACTTCTGGCCTCTAAAAGTATAACAGCACTACAAGTAATGGTCTGAAATGTCTCAGTTCTCCTTTTATGTAACTGCTTTTAACTAGTGGGGTTTGAGGAGATTACATCTATGCAAATAAGCAGCCTCTTCATTTGTGATAGTGAACTGGTGGTGTGGAGCTGGTCTCCAGGTATTTGTGATCGAGGCCCTGTGTAAGTGTTATCTTGGTCCTCAAAAGTCTCAACTCAAACATTTTGATTTAGCTTAGAAAATGGGATTTGCACTCTCTTATCAGGTGGTTTCTCATCTGTGTCCAGGGGAGATTTCTGTCCTTGATGGCATTTTGGCTAAAGTCATTAAGATCTGGTACTAACTATTTACAGTAAAATTTTTCCTCTTCACTGACTTCTTGTTCCAGGCACTCAAAACAAACGTGCAGTTGTGCAGTGGTTCTGTCGTATTGACGAGATACCTCCGAGTAAAAGGAAGCTGCTTAAAAGAGAGGTTTTTCCTCAAGAGGTGTTTTTTGATCAAGTTTTTGGCTATGACACTGATATATCTGCAGAGACCATCATTAAAAGCACCACGGTATGTACTGCAACCCCCCTGCACAGAGAGGGCAGAAACAGACATGAACAGTCCTGTAGTGCAATAAACTTATGCTGGTGTAAATGTATGTTGAAGGTGTTGCTTTGAATAACTAAGAATTGCATGAGTTGCAATAATATCTATGAACAGAAAATAGCTGAATGCTAAATTAATAGTAAATGTTAATGTGTGTGTGTGTTTTGGTATTTTCTGTTTTTCAGGTAATACCACTACATCCAGGGGAGGAACTGCCTATTATATTCAACAAGGAACAAACTTTCTATGTAAAACAGTCTTGGGATGGGAAATGCTTTAAGGTTTTGTCCCCAGACACATTTTCTAAGCTGAAAGAAGCCAAGAAGAAAAAAGGCAGCACCCCAGACTCTTTAGAACCATTTATTCCTTTAGACATCCTTACACCTGTGAAAAAAGAGACAGAGTGTGTCGTTCGGAGTGCCACAAAATCAAAAAATGTCAAGCTGGAAATACAATCAAAACATTCTCTTTCCAAGTCCTCCTTGGCTAAGGACAGGCAATCACAAAGAGTGGCCAATGACAACAAAACCCCATCAGCAAGGAAGAAGCTGGACTTAAGCAGTATGTATATGGCAATATTCTGTCCCTTCGGTGGTTCTGAGTGTGACATGTTTTGTGCCTCTCCATTTTAGGTGGTTCAAACAATGGTAACAGCCAACATCAGTGGTTTTAGCTACTTTGTTCAGGTTTTGGGATCAGCCCAAGCCTTTTGGGTGCATCAGTTGTTTGTCTTGTCTGTTATTTCAAGAAACTGTACTGCTTATATCCAATTGCTGTTGCAAATGTTTTATTTGTAACTGGATAAGCGTAAATCAAAGTGCTTGTTGACTGAAATGCTCCCTATCAGCCTAACTTGGCCTCAGAATGCCCCACTTTCTTTAGTCTTCTGACTAATTGTGCACTAAAATGTTTCCCTTGAGCTGGTTGAATAAACACATCTGATCCTGTGTAACATGCACTGTTTACAACATGGAACCTCAACAGAATTCTAGGTCATTGAGGTGGGTTAGAAAACTGAAGAAGTTAAACAAACCAGCCACACTGAAGCCTGACGAAAGTTCATTTTGCTCTTGATTTCCAGGTCCCACAAGATCTAACGGCAGGCTCCTGGGATGTGAAGTTTTGGATCTTTTGGATGATGACTGTGATGCCACAGCACCATCAAAACCATCAGCTACTAAAAGAAAAGTGAAGTTCACAAGTGATGTTTTAGGCTCCCCACCAAAGGTGCGTTGCAGCACTGACAAGTCCAAGTCAGCAGCTGGTGCTGCAGAGCCCTGGCAGAGGTTCAGTGAGATACAACTGTCCCCCTACACCAAAATCAAAGACTTCAGTGACAAAGCCAAGAATCTTCCTGTGGAAGATGACACTGTATCGTAAGTGATAGCCCTTTTATCATTATTTGTGTATGGGATTTCTATTTGCATGTAGTTCTTTTAAAACACATTTATGAAAGACTCCTGGAGAGGAAAGGGGGTGAAGTCTCTACATGTACCATGTTTTGCTTGTTGGGAACAAGGAGAAAAGGAGGAGAGCCTACAGAGTGACAAGCGAACTGTGGTGAAGCTCTAGAAAATGTGTTCCTTGAAGGTGAAGGAATGACTGGGGAGTAAGAGGAGTTGACTGTAAGGTGGACACAGGCAGTTCATGGTTACAAGAAGAGAGAGATGACATTGGAAACAGGAACAGTAGGATGACATGAAAGGAAATTGAAGCCATGTTGATCGCTGTACTTGTGAAGATTGTGCTCATCAACATGATGGCAGTCTGGTTCCCTGCCCTGCACAGTCATCCAGGCTCAGATGTGCCCTCCTTGTGACAACTGTTGAGGTACACTGGGTGTGATTGGCCTCATGAGAGTTCTCATGAGAACCCCATGTGTGCTTTTGCTAATATTTATGTAGAAAAGAAATCAAACTCAGAAGCATAACTATTCGAGTGTTTCTTCACAGAATCTTTAGAAATGGCATTAAGCTGGGGCAGGAGAAGAAGGCAACCGACTTGCTTGTACAAAATGTTGCAAGAAGCAAAAACCAGTTATTTTCCTCCTTTCCAAGAGTAATGGATGCAGAAACAAAAATGCAATTTGCACTTCTTTTTCTGTCATTTATATAGGCTAAAACTATTTACCTTTCATTGATAAGTTAAGGGCATTTCAGCATTATTTATAGATCTAAAAAAATTTCCAAGAACTGTCAACAAATAATCAAAGCATCTGTAATTCACCTCATTGTATCTTTTGAATGTGTTACTTGAAGGTGAAGTAAAGTTGTGCACTAACAGTAAAAAGTTTCAGTGGTAGGGACGAAGAAGCACCCAAAAAGACAACCAAGGAATATCAAAACACAAAGAGAAAAATATATTCCTAAGGGCAGATCAAAGAGAGGCCCAAAGAAAATAATTTTTGTTTTCTCTTAAAAGAGGCAAAAACTCCCCAACTCTAAACCAAATAAAACCACAACTGTTTTGAGCCCTTGTCTCTGCAGTTTGGGAGTGCTATATTTGCAGAGTATAGCAAATATTTTGTAGTTGATTTTTTTTTCTTGTCAAAGACATATTGAAGAGACAGTGGAAGAGAGGGGAAACTGTGCTGCTAGAATCCATGCCATGGCCAATCTGTAAATAACAAATAAGAATTCATGCTGGATTGACAACGATAACAATTGAGCCTGAAGTTTGAAAGGCCTCCTCTGTGTCTTTACATGTGTGATGCAAAGAGAAAAAGTACAAACAGCTTTGTGTTCTTTCTTTCCAGTTTGGTTGGACATCAGAAACTGGGCAGTCAGAGCCCTGCGTTGACCCCTCGTTCTCGCAGAACGTGTGCACAGAGAGCAAGTGCTCTGATTGCAGAGCACATCAGGTAAACTTTGCATCCATGATATCTCATCCAGATGGCTGTTGACAGCTGGAAGCCTTGAGAGTTTGTCTGGCAAAATATTGAAATGCAAATGTTTCTAGAAGCACAGCCTAATGGCAGTGTCAGGGAAAACTGTCTTATCTTCAGAATCATAGAGCTGACTCACGGTGTTCTTCAGAAAACTGACTTCCTCTAAACTGTTAAATAGCCATGAAAAATTAACAGCTCAAGTGGAAAACTTGTTGGCTTGCTGATTAGGAGAACTACAGAAAAAGCTGAAAATGTACAAGCGATGCTTTGTGGTCTGTTGATTTGTATGTATTTTTTAAAACTCATGTTATTTCCATCTCTTACAGCATGTTGACCCAGGAAGATGATCAGTCCAGCTCTGACAGTTCTTACTCTTCAAGTAGTGAGGAAGAGGAGGATGATGTGCCCTGTACACCAGAAAAGAAAACTAAATCAAGCAGAATATTCAGCACCCCAAAATCATCAAGCAAGTCTTCAGTTCACACTCCTGCAAAGACCCCCAAGAAAACTGTAAGGTTCCACATGAAAGAGCTATTTTTATTGTTTCTCAGCCAGTTATTTGAATGCTTGATGCCTGTGCACCAGAGTTAAGTATCCAAACCCCTTAGCTTTTCATGAAGCATTATGTGGATTCATTTAATCTTTGATATGAGTAGGTTATGCAAAGGTATAAACCACTTGCATGTTGTGACAATGTTGATTAAAAAACTTGAGGCTAAACAGGGAAGATACTGGCTTGGATGCTCCACAGCATCATGGCCTCACCAGAGAGTGTGATCAGCAGTTTCTTGTAGTGTCCTGGCTGCTGATGGAGATGGGATCCCAGTCTACACAAATCTTAGGCTTGCCTTGTTAAGGCTGTATTCAGCACCTTAGCCAGGTACACACTGTGAATGGCTCATTTTCACTCTGTCTAATGAAAATGAAATGTCTGACACAGAACACTTAGTGTAACTAGGTTGCAAGCACAGCAAAGAGGAATAATTAAGATACTGCATGGTTTTGTTTGAACAGTGACATTCAGATAGATCCCTGTCTATTTGCTTGCTGTTTCTTAAGAACCAGATCACTTTGTAACACAAGTCTTCAGAAAAGCATTAAGAACCTCAGAATTCTTCAGACAGTTACAAGGTGTGGTTGTTTTGGTCACCACCTCCTTTCCAGTTTCCTTCTTTCCTTAGGAAGAAAACACCATAAGGCTTGTTTGGCCATTCTCTTTGTAAAGACTGTTCCTCATCCCTGGGCAGTTTGTGCACATGTCATGTTTGGGAAACTCCTAGGAACCATTGGTGTCCAACAGAAACTGCTCTGTGTGGGAAATCTCTCTGAGGTTTTCATTTCCTTTGCAGCCTTTACCAGGAACACCCAAGACACCCCGGAATGCCACCCCTGAAATTCCCAGGCGCAGCCAAGCAGCACAGAAACCAGCCAGTGTACTGGAAGAAGCCAGATTAAGGTAACTTGTACTCAGGGGAGGAAATCATCTTTTTCTGCATCAGGTGTGCACAGCAGTAGCTGTGCTGAAGTAAGGAATATCATCTTTAACCTGTTGAATAAAACTGTAAAAATACATGGGATTTTGATACAAGAAGAGCTGTTATTAATTTACAATACAATCCTAATTTTACAAATATTGGTAGTATTTACAGTACTACTTTTACAACTTCAAATTATTTTAACCAGAACTAGGTGTCTGTCTTTATTCTGTGCAACACTGGAAAAACAAAGACCTATATTATCAGCTTTAGATTTTAAAGGTACAGTATTTGCCTCTTCTTGGTGTGTGAAAAAGCTTTACAGGTATCACTGTAGATCTTGACAGTAGGGTAAAAAAGCCATTCAGAATTGACTGTATCTTTCAAACTGGGTTTTAGTTCTCTTGGTTTCCCATAAGCAGTCTCTCCTGCTTTATCCTACCTTTACACTGACTTACAAATAGCTTGTGAATCAAAACAGCCAGATCCTTATTGCTACATAAATTAAAAGCACATATTGAAACTAGGCTATTTCTTTTGGGATACCTGACATTGATGTTCAGACTTAATAGTATGTAAGAGAGATTTGGAAAACTCCTTATCTGGCTGTTTGTTATGTCAGAAAGCCCTTCAGGTCAAACTGTGATTTTAATTTTCTCTTTGTATTTTTTTAATCAAAAGGCTGCATGTTTCTGCTGTCCCAGAATCTCTGCCTTGTCGGGAGGAAGAATTCCAGGATATCTATAATTTTGTGGAAAGCAAACTTATTGATGGTACAGGAGGGTGAGTTTGGCAAGACTGTAACCAATGCTACCCTATGGCATAACAGCAGTTAGACAACAAACACTGCTTTTATTTTAAAAGTTCCCATCATTTAAAGCTCCTAAAGGAATTTTCCTGGTATTTTTCTTCCTTAAGAAGAAATAGAAAGAATGCAATAATCTTTATTGCACAGAGACAAATTAAAGAACAAAATATATGTAGTCAATTTTAGGTGTCTAGGAAACAATTTAGTTTTTTATAAGAGGTAAACTACACTTATAAATTGGTCATTATTGCTTCAGTAATAATAAAAATCCTCATCATCCTCCAGTGTGTCACATATTCCAGCTTGCAAATAAAGTAACTGAAATGTAGGGAATTGCCTGGAGTGACTCAAGACTGGGGTCAGGGGCCAGGGATTCCCTCATTAATCCCAAGTGTCCCTCCACTTTGCTCAGAACAGGTGTTCTGTTGTAGGTGCATGTACATTTCTGGAGTGCCTGGCACAGGTAAAACCGCAACTGTTCATGAAGTGGTTCGCTGCCTCCAGCAGGCTGCAGAAAACGATGAGCTGCCATCCTTCCAGTTCGTGGAGATCAACGGCATGAAGCTGACAGACCCCCACCAAGCTTATGTGCAGATACTGGAGGTAGGTAAAGCCTTTTCAGTGCCTCTCTGGTTGGAGAGAAGAAATTTTATGCCTTGCTGTCAGATCCTCAATGTGTTACAGTATGAAGTCCCTCCAGGAGACCGTGTATTTTTATTGTAGAGCAGGTTAGAAAATAATTTAC
The DNA here is from genome assembly GCA_013396695.1 of Sakesphorus luctuosus. NCBI lineage: Eukaryota > Metazoa > Chordata > Aves > Passeriformes > Thamnophilidae > Sakesphorus > Sakesphorus luctuosus. Next base: position 191,752 of record VWZD01004199.1, on the reverse strand, counting down.
TTATGGCCTTGAAAAAATCTAAACCAGCTTCTTTTTATAAATTATCCCGTTTTGTAACTTTTCTTGACAAATGTGCTTAAAGAGCTGCTAACATGACAACTCTGAAAGTCAGTGTAGCAGTAATTACTAAGGAGGTCTTAATGGTTAATTAATGTGTCATAATAGCAACTCAGCTAAAGAGGGACTGTCTCTGTGTTTCTGATATCCATGACAAACCAGTGTGCAGTATCCATCTGGGACTACTGACTGTGCTTGGGTTACATGGGTATGAATGAACCTTCTGAGGGCTGCATTAAGATCACCCAATAGGCATTACACAGTAACTGCTCGAGAGCTTTGTCAGTCTAGGCTAACTTTAAGCAAGTGACCTGGAAATGAAATGGTTTCCTGAACCATCTATTCCATTTTCATAGAAAATTCTGCTCCATTTATTTAACATCTTTCTGAGCAGGCAGTGGCATACAGTGTTCTAATATCCCTCCTCCACATAGCTGGGAGTTACATTTACGTATTTGCATCTTTTCCTCAAACCACCATAGACAGTGTCTTGCAGAAGGATTTGTTGAGACCAGGTCACTGTGTTTCTTGAGATCAGTAAAAGGCTTCCTGACAATTACCTTATTTCATGGTAGTGTTAATGTATTTTAACATTCTTTGTTCCTATCCCATTCAGCATAAGATTTTAAAATGAATAAGGAATAGGCCTTTGGAAGTAAAATCCCCCTAAGCAAGCCCAGTTAAATATCCTTCAGGGGAGCACATAGTCATATGAACCACTTAGTTCTCCCATGCCTTCTGCCTCAGCTATTATCCAAGTACCCTGGCCAAGAGCCACACTGCTGCTGCTGCTGCTTTTGCTTCATATCTTGCTGCAGGTCAGCCTTGAGCTCCAGTTTGCTGATGTTTCTTTGCATGACTGAAACAAATTCTGGAGTGTTCCTTCCTGCAGTTACCTCGCTGTCAGATGGAAATGTATAGAGAAGGTACAGGCACAGGAGCCCTTGACAGATGGGAGAGAGAAGGTTAAATACAGGGTCTGGTTCTACCACGACAAACAGCTCTCTGGTGTATTGGGTACCCAGTTCCAGGGCTCTAGATCAGGATTCTCTGGGATCCAGCTGCTTTGCATGACTGATTCAGAGCATCCTGACTGAGCTGGAAACATGATACAAGTATAGATTATTCATTATTGTCATGCTCTGGCTTGTTTAATAATAATGAATCTCAGGTCAGTTCATAAGGAATACTAGAAAAGAAATATAGTTTTCAAAGGCAATCTCCATTTGGCTTTATGGCTTGACTCTGAACTCTGGTGAATAATTAATTCGGCATATATAGTGTAATTTTTAAATGTCATGCTTTAATTTCTGGATATCTTTGGACCTGCAAGAGAAGAGGTAACCTACAGTCAGCTCATCTGTTCAGCCACATAGATTGTTGCAGAAGGCATTGAAGGTATTTTTTAGCTTAGAGTTGAACAAATTTAGTTCTAGATCCTGTTGATGATTCATTCGTAATTTAATGGGAGTCCAAGATTACTGAAGTCAGGCAATTCTCATCAGCTGACTTAGGTTTTCAGTAGGTGTGTGTGTTCAGAGACACCCTTGAGATATGCTGGGTTTGGAGTCCTCTGAGACTGGGTTCAGGATTTCATAATGATTCTGAGCCAAATTGCAGAAAATTCTAATGGCCTTTCTTTTTAGCTATATATTGGGGTTTTTTTCTTTTCTCCTTTATGAACAGTTCCTGGTAGACCTGAGTGTCTTATGAGCTAATTTTTTATGGTTTTGTAACTCTCCGCTGAAAAAATAATCCAGGTGCTTGGTGTTGATTGTTAGAGAAAAGTAAAACTGGATAGGAATTACATTTTGGTGTGATTAACCTGTAACATTGTTTGATCCTTGTCCAGTTACTGACAGGTCAGAAGGTGACAGCAACCCATGCTGCAGTACTGTTGGCCAAACTGTTCAGCACACCTGGACCGAAGAGGAAATCCACAGTGCTGATAGTGGATGAGGTGAGACAAGAAGTCCTTTGGTTTTTTCCTTCAAATACTGTAAGAAAGGAGGTTTCAGAGGATGGAAAAAAGACAAATTAGACATGCTTTGAGTGTCTAATATGGGATCTCAAAGGAACAGACTTAGGAGAGAGGACACACAAATAGTTCCTCTTACCCAATTAAATTCAGTTTCCTGAAAAGACTGAGTATCTTTTTGCCATATTGTTCTTTCCCTTGGATTTCACATTGGGTTTATGTTTTGTTTTGGTCCAAGACATGGAATGAGTAGTTAAGTGAAGTTCTAAATTCCACATAATTTAGCTGTATTTTGTCTGGAAGCTGCTGATTTTCCAGTGAGAAAACTACAGTGAAATAAGTTGTAACCAGTTGTGAAATGCCTTGAATGTGCTATGCTCAGTAATAAGCAAATGCACTCTTGTTTTTGCTGTAAGCTAATTCATGTTCTCACATGCAGGGTCTTTGAATCTTGTTAGATGTAGTATTAGTGTCACAGCAGTGTTTGGGAACTCCAGCTGTTTAATCACTCTCCTGTGGTTAATACTGTTCAAGCATATAGTAGGATTGTGCTTTTCCAAAAGAGATTAGGGCCCTAATGAAGAAAATGCAGCCCTGTAAGCAGATGGAGAAAGGAAGCATAAGAGAGGCAGCTTGTTCAGGATCATGTGAGAAGTCTTCTGTGGTAGAGCCAGTTCTCTCAACACCCCCAGTCAGGTGTTGTAAATAAGAGGCCATTCTTTTCTAGTCTGATTCTTGTTTTATCTCTGCAGCTGGATCTTCTGTGGACCCAGAAACAGAAGGTGATGTACAACTTGTTTGACTGGCCAACCCAAAAGCACTCCATGTTAATCATCTTGGCCATTGCCAACACCATGGACCTGCCAGAGAGGATCATGATGAACAGAGTCGCCAGCAGGCTGGTATGTCCCAGCAGTTCTGCTGCTATGCCATGAAATGAGAGCAGGTTAAATACTGCATGCAATCAAAACTAATCCAGGACAAAGGTAGGATTGGTTATATCAGAGGTTGAACAATGTTTTTGAAAATTCCCTCTCCAGAGGGCTGATAATGAACGTGTAAATCTTAGCAAAGAAAGTTCAGGAGCCTGCTTGCTTGTGAGATGCTATGCTGTGTAAGTACACTGGGTAAGAATGAAATAATACAGATGTCTTTAAGTATAAAAAGATCTTGATAACCAAATGCTGTGCTTCATGGTTAAGCTGCTTACTCTACAGCTCAGAAGAATTCTCTGGTTTCCCTGCCCCTTTCCCCTTTCATTCCAGGCACCTAATCCTGTTTGCCATCATCAGCTGGTGGGTCTTTCTTGGATCCCTTTGGACAGAAAGTTGGGTGCACTGTGTTGAATACATTTTCCAAGGTCATCTCTTCATCACTGTTCTGAGGAGTGATTTTCAAAAACAGTGCTCTGTGCCTCCATCCTTCTGTGACTCCAAAATAGCTCCTCAGAGTGTGAATTGCTAAACCCACTTCAGATCAGCTGAGTCCATATAGTCAGTCACAAGGGAGGTGAATTTTGCATAAGAAATACAAGCCCTCCTCTAGAATGTGAAAGGCAGTGCTCCATCTGTAACATAATTTGTCCTCATCTGAGAGCAGTTCTTATTAGCTTGAGACAAAAGGATTTACAATTCTTGGATGATTGCTGACATGAAGTCAATATTGTGACTATACACATATATGGATTTGCTAAAGGAGAGATGAGTATTTTCTCACAGCTGCTGCTACTGTATTAAGAAATGTGTAAAGAGTTGTAATGAATGAAAATATTTTTATACTTGGGGGACTCTGAGTTGTTTAAAAGTTTTTTATAAGAGAAATTTGAATTCTAATAGGAGCTGCACCTGCTTCTCATGAGGATTTGGACATTTATTTCACAAGTATGATGGCTAAAAGCACATCACTTGGAGGGAAAGGATGTGAAAAACTGATTTCTCCTACCAGAGAAAGTAAAGCTAACCATAAAGGCTGTGCTTGAGTAGTTGAGAGTTTTCCAGCACTACAAATGTTTCTCCCTCTATTGTGTCATTTACTGTAGGGGCTCACCAGAATGTCCTTTCAGCCCTACACCTACAAACAGCTACAGCAGATTATTTCATCCAGGCTGAAGGGGGTGAAGGCCTTTGAAGAGGATGCAGTTCAGCTGGTCTCCAGAAAGGTGAGCACAGTGCACTCACGTGTTCTTCATGTTGCACTGAGTGAAGAGGGGGAGGCCAGCAGGGAGAGTTCTGTACCCGTAGCTGGGCTTGGATCTGTGGTTGTTTCTGTGTGGGTGACAAGTGGGGCACAAGTAGCAGATCATACATTATTCAGGGTATTTTGTCAGAAGATGTTGCTAAAGCAGTGTCCTTGTTTTTCCCACCTACTTTGAGAAGGCAGCAGTACATTCCAAGAGCTGGAGGCATGACAGCAAGAGTCGTGATAATGCATAATGATAAGATGTCAGGTTTCTCCAGTGTTTGGCATAATGTGAGTCACTGGATGGTCTTGAAAAAAGTAGTATGCCAGTGGCAGTGGAAATATCCTCTTTCTCAAGATGTTTAATGCCTTGTCATCATAGATAGTACCTGTTCTGTTTGCAAGTTTCAACGCTTAGTGGTAAAGAAAATAAATAATGCATTGGGGATGAGCAGCTTCTCAAATTGAGATCTGTGCACTGTTAATGTGTTATGTCAGCAACTATATATTAAATTCATCTATTAAAACTGTCAGAAGATCCAACATTACTGTAGGATAAAAAAATATACTAATAAATATGTCAGAAGTAAATATGTTTTGTTAGGAAGAAACCAACTTTTTGTAAGAATAATAGCAACGATTTTGCAGAGTGAGTAATTGCAGTGTTTTTCTAGTATGGTTTTTCTTCAGAAAAAATCTAGGAATATAACTTGCAATTAGATTTTCTAAAGGGTTTCTCGTTCTTGGCTCCACCTGTGTTCTAGGTCTTTTATATGTTATCAGCATCTACTGGGAAAACTAGGCCAGTAGTATATCTAGTAAATGTTCGTAGCTTTAGTAAGATTGTAAAGCACAGCTGGGGTTTTAGGAGGTATTTAATTTCAGAAATTTCAAACACCTAAATGTTTTCAGGCACTTATCAATGTAAATTCACTATCTCAGATATTTCTTTGAGACCTAAAATTTTAAGTGTACTCTTAAAATCAATACTCTAATGAGTATGGAGAAACTGAGGCATTTTTTGTATTATGTCCCCTCCTTTTTTTTTTTAATCTCTGCATGAACCTGGATTGTGGTGGGGGTCTTCACTGATACTTAAATTGATATCTCTGAAAGCTTTTGGTGTTGAAATAAATGTCTCACCTTTACCTTTTTTTTCTTTAATCTTTGTAACCTTCTGTAGTTACAGAAAAAAGTTCAGTCTTTAATTTTTGATGCCCAGATCAGGGTGTTGGTTTTGGTCAGTAAGACTGAACTATGTTACTACAATCCCAGATTCTAAGTAAGGGCGGCATTGCTCTCCTGTGGGGTGCTCACGGTGGTTGGGTTTTGATTGTCTGCTGATTCTTGCTGAACTCTTGTGTGAATTGGGGGAAGTTTTGCTCCAAGGCTGTCCCGTGTCGCTGCAGGTGGCAGCGCTGTCCGGTGACGCCCGGCGCTGCCTCGACATCTGCAGGAGGGCCACTGAGATCTGCGAGTTTGCCAGGCAGAAGGGAAGCCCTGAGATAGTCAGGATGGCCCATGTCACCGAGGCCATAGATGAAATGTTCTCATCTCCATATATAAATGCAATCAGGTAAAACTCTCCAAGGAACTGCCTTGCTTTTGTGTCTCTTTCTCTGCGCTGTTTTTCCCAAAAGATCTCTTGTGATGCCAGAGTTGCAGGATCGAATAAACCGGCTGATTGTGATACAAACTGCCCTTCTGGGATAGAACAACACCCTGCTTTTAAATATGTAGTTATACCAAGGAATTTCTTCCTGATGTTTCACAAGTTCTAAACTTTACAAGCTGATTTATATCTGTCTGTTTTTTCCATTCAGGAATGCCTCGTTGCATGAACAAATCTTTTTGAAAGCAATTTTAGCAGAGTTTCGCAGGGCAGGAGTTGAGGAGGCAACAGTTCAACAGGTACGTTCATGCTCCAGGGTACTCTTTTCTTCCTTATAAAAAGAGGGGAGCTCTGTCCAAATTATCAGGCAAAAGTGTAAACATTTAAATACTTAGGGTTTTATTCCTAAAATGTGATGGCAGGGTAAATTGGGGCATGCCTGCCCAGGCCAGGTGTAAAGCCTAATTTAGTGCCACCACCTGTTTGTTAAAGGTACTAAATACACTTGGCAACACCTGCTGTTGTGTTAACCTTACCAGTGATCTGGATCACAAAGTGATTCTTTTATTTTCAGATGCAGGCCCCCAAAAAAAATCTCATGCCTCCACCCTAACATGCTTTATAACAGGAAAAATCAAGGAGAACCTGAAACTATCAGGCAACACAGTCCAAGGAGGAAAACTGAAAACTGATTCCAACTTGTGTATCAATTAATATTTCTATATAGTTCTAAACAATTTTATATAAAAGTGCCCTCTAGTTTTACGTGGTTCTACAGGTTTGTAGGTAACATTTTAATTCCATTTTTCCTTACTGGCTCCTGAGCATGTGGATTAGTTGATTGCATAGACACACTGGGTGATCAGTTCATGAACTTCAAAGAATATTTCGTTAGACTGATTTTCTTACATTTTCCCCTTAGTTTAATACCAAAAAGCATTTTCTCCTGCATTTTTTAAGTAGAGAAGCAGAAGACCCCAACTTGTTACAGATTTACTAGTCTGCATGCTTGGTGACAAGTGCATTCTCCTGTGCTTATATATCATGCCTTTTGAAGTGTGATCTTGTGTGGTTGTAGTCAGTGTTCACTTGTGTTTACCAGTCACTGGCCCTGAATGTCACTCCTGAGTTATTTAATAATAATTTCAGGAACCGTGTGGAGGTTTTTCTTAGATCTCTTGGAAAAGAGAGTGAATCGATATGTAATTAATTGTATGTCAGTTCTTACTGCTTGATAAGCTTCAGTCTGCACGGTCCAGGGGAGAAGAGGCAGTAACAGATAAATGATCTAGCTGAAAAATAGCAGAGAAAGTAGAATCATAGAATCGATTGGGTTGGAAAAGACCTCCCAGATCATCAAGTCCAACCCTTGGGCCAACTCCAGTCCCGTCACCAGATCATGGCACTCAGTGCCACGGCCAAGCTCACTTTAAAACCTCCAGGGATGGGGAATCCACCCCCTTTCTGGGCAGCCCATTCCAATGCCTGAGCACTCTCTCTGCAAAGAAGTTTTTTCTGCTCTCCAACTTCAATTTCCCCTGGCAGAGCTTGAGCCCGTGCCCCCTTGTCCTATTGCTGAGTGCGTGGGAGAAGAGACCAACCCCCACCTGGCTAGAACTTCCCTTCAGGCAGTTCCAGACAGTGCTGAGATCACCTCTGAGCCTCCTCTTCTCCAGGCTAAACAACCCCAGCTCCCTCAGCCTCTCCCCATAGGACTTATGCTTAGGTTGCTATTTGCTCTGATTTTTGGCTATATTAAAAGGGAAACCATAGCTTGGAATTGCTGCTTCCAGCACAAACTTGTACACAAACTGTTAGGGCTTTTTCAAGGAACAGCGGCATGTGTTCTCACCTGATGGGATGCAGTTTTTCCTCCCCTCCCATGGATGTGGGATGTGCTCTTTGTCACTTGGGGGGTACTCCATCGCAGCAGGAGGTAACGTGCACTGTCTTGCCCTTCTTTGCAGGTGTACCAGCAGCACGTGGCGCTGTGTAGGATGGAGGGCATGCGGAGCCCGTCAGTGTCGGAGCTGATGGCGATCTGCGGCCGGCTGGGCGCCTGCCGGCTGCTGCTGCTGGAGGCCAGCGCCAAGTACCTGCACATGCGCGTGCGGCTCAACCTCAGCCAGGACGATGTCATGTACGCGCTCAGGGAAGAGTAGGGCAACACAGCTTTTATCCCTTTTACTGTGTAAAAGTGTTTTAAAGATCGCCTATTTTAATTGTTTTTAAGCTGTACATAAACTGGAGATAGTGAAATGTATTTTTAAATGTTTGTTGTACTAATAAAGCACTCTTTTTAATAATAAAGATTTAATTTCAAGACAATTTAAATATTACAACTTTTTTGTTATTAAAAATATTTTTATGTGCTTGTAATGGGGTAATGTGCCTTTCACCTGAGGTGTATGAACTTTGAAATGGGTTTCCTGAAATGGATTACTTGAAATGGGGGTCTTGGAATGGGTTTCTTGAAATGGATTACTTGAAATTGATTGCTTGAATCACTACCTTTTTTTTTTTTTGGTAAGACTTTTGTTGTCTTTGGGATGGCAGTTTCTGTAGTTTTTCCTCAGTGGCTTTTATACTCAAAAGACATCGTTGAAACATCCTTAAACTTCCATTACTGACATAATTAAGAGGAACTTGGCAGTTTGCCAGCCAGGCTGAATGGTTGAGCAGAGGGATCTGTTCTGCTACCAGGAACAGGTAGCAGAAAAGCTCAGGAAACGTGCCATTCAAGTAACCAGCTCTTTCCTTCTATTTGTCCCGGTTAACAGCACGGATTTCCGCCCGCACCCGCTCCGGTAGTACCGCTCCGCGGTGATGGATCGGACTCCGGACACCGAGCGCCCTGCGGCCCCGCCCGCCCGCCGGGCCCGCCCCTC
>VWZD01004199.1:96319-182930 GCA_013396695.1 Sakesphorus luctuosus | reverse complement strand
GGGTGCGGCCGGGCCGGGCCGGGCCGGGCTGGGCTGGGCTGGCTCTCCTGCCCCCTGGGCCGGGCCGGTCTCCCGCGCCCCTGCTGACCCCGGCCGGGCCGTGCTGGGTTCCCCCGCCGCTCCTACCCCCCGGGCCGGGCTCCCTCGCCGCTCCTACCCTCCGGGCCGTGCCCCCAGTGGCCGTGCCGCCTGCCTTCGGCCAGCCCCGCCGTGCTGGGGACAGGCGCGGTGCTGACTGTGTCTACTCTCGGTCCCTTAGACAAGCAGCCCTCTGGAGTTCATGAGACGACATGCTGGGCAGAAGAGCTAAAAAGAGCCCTCAGGCGAAGGGCCAGGGAGCTGCAGTTGCAAAGCAGGTAAGGAGGGCAGAGGGTCAGGGAGATGTGCTTGAGGAGCAGGCAGGGAAACAAACACTCCCGCTGCTCCTCAGGGCAGGCTGGTGCGCACCTCTTGCTGCTGTTTTCCTGCTGGAATCTCCCATGCCTCAATAACATTGCAGGACCATGGAAAAAATTAAACTATGCTGTGCCTGTTTTCCTGCTTTCTCCTGTAATGCATTCTTCTTAAAATAAATATCTGATATGCAGCAGAGGGAAGCCACGGTGTTGTAATGCTGTAATCTTTGCATGAGACCTCATGACTCATGCTTACAGTATTTTCTTAGCCAAGCTCTGTTGAGATTTAATAATAACTTCAGTAACTCTGTGGAGGTTTTCCTTACATCTCTGAGAAAGCAGAAACAGGAAGATTAAAATATCAAGTAACAAATTCAGGGGCATACAGAGGAGAACATTAAGGTGCTAACCAGAGACAGTAAATTTTAATTTCACTGTATACAGTAATTTTTTTCTTGCAACAGATAGACTGCTAAGTCCATGCCCCTTTCCTGTAGCTAAAAGTGAGCTTAGATGTGTCCAAGTGTTGAGGTTTTTTCATTCTATTTACCTTTAAATGAAGTTCCACAAGACTTGTGGAGAGAAACCTAATTTAGTCATGGTTGGCAGGTGTCAGAAGTCAGGCAACAGTGTCAAATTGAGAAATGCAGCAAAGACAAACTCTGTAGAATGGTAAAGAAATCAGTATAGTTTGAGGTAAAGAATATGTTACAACCAGAGTGGAACTTAGAAACCTTCAAAGGTAGAATAGAGGCAGGTGGAATAAATGGTGAGTTAGATATATATATGTGTGTATATGTATGTGTGTGTTTGTGTATATATATATATGTGTGTATATATGTATATACACAGTCTGATGTACAGCATGGATGACTGTTCTTGAAACAAATGGCTTGTTCACTTTCAAATCAACTCAGACTGGTTTTATGCTATGTAGTGTATCAGCTGCAAGTTTTTTATAACTACTTTTTCTGTTTTATGAAACATTTCTTTAATTTTGATTTCATTGGAAATGTGCTTTGCTGAGCAGATAGAGAGACTTGGAGCTAGAACTGCAGGATTCTGTTCTTGACTTCTTTTGTCACTACACTTGCAGTGTGGCAATGAACAGATCCTGTGTGCTCCTGATCTGTTTGCACATGGATAAAAGGTGTATGTGTGTTCTACAGAACTTGAATCTTTAGATCACCATTATAAATATTCCCTTTTAAATCTTGTCCTGACCTTCTTTCCATTCTGTCCCAGGCTGCAAATACATTAGTTTAGTTTTAGGGCTGAGGGATGGGTGATGCAGAGGGTGCCTGACTGATCTGCCCAGTGCCTGGTGGAGTATCGGAGCTGCTAAACAAACTGCTGCTGGTTTTGAATGCTGTTGCTGTAATCTCTGTTTCCCAGCTATGCTTCATGTTCTCCTTTGGGATTATAAAAGGATTCAGAAAGGACACAAAATATTTCAGGGCAATGGCCACCAGCACCTCAATTCCTACAGGGTTAAAAGTTATTGCACACACTAGTTTATAAGCTGAAGGGCAGTTCAGCTTTTTGCAGCACTTCAGATCCTTGAGATAGGAGGAGATTGTTAACCCTCATAATAATGACAGCTGGTTTTTTTCCTGTGCTGGAGAGAAGCTTGAGCTGCCTCCTCGGCCCTGTGAGGATCAGTAAGCCAAGAGAGGCTTGTGCTTCTGAAAAGTCTGGGGAGAGGTGCTCCACCTTGTAGGTTGAATCTAATTCAGTTAATTCATGTTTATAAAAAAGCTTAGCATACTTCAGATTAAATGTTGTTTTAGGGGCAGTTAATGTCTTAACCAGCAATATAAAAATTGTGATAAAGGAGCATTTAGAAGAATGCCTTTTAGACTCAGACATCAAGAGATTTCTCTGATGTCCTTTGGCATGTTTTGTGCAATTGAATGCTAACCCCTTCTCTCAGGTTCTGTTTACTGCTACTAATGCCCTCCCTGAGCTGCTGGTCTGTCCAGCAGGTTGTGTAGTGTGGGCCCTGCTGGGTTTTACTGGCTCTGTGTCTGTGTGTGTACATGTGCTTCCTGTGTGTTTAGCATTTAGCAACAGAGAAGCCAAGGAGCACAGGACAGTTCTGTTTATGGAAATGGAGCTTCTTGGAGAGATAAGGGTGAAGTCCCTGCAGTGCCCACATGTCAGTCCTGTTGTGTGTGAACCAGGAGTGAATGTTTTTTAGCTTAGCTGTCACAGGCACTGCCCTCAACTTCCTTGATGGTATCTGCTTTATAAGGCTCAGTAACACAAACAGCATTTTACTTTACCTTGTTATGTCACGGTATCCAATACGCTTGATTTTTAAGAAATCATTGTTTATGTAGAACTTTGGAAGGAGTATTTGTGACTTATTAAGATTTAGGTACTTTACATCAGTTATAAGTGCCTGTTTGCTCTGTTTTGCTTATAGAAGAGGTGTGATAGTGGGCTGTAAAAAAAAAACCAAACCACTCAGAATGCATGAAAATATCTAAATAATCCATGCAGTGTAATGTTTTTGAGTGTCATCTTTGTTCTAACTGCAGCTTTTTTTATTCTTCTTCCTTGTTCTCCCCCCTTGGCTCCAGCTGGGGCTGTTTGTGGACTTCAACCCTGAGGAGATGCTGCTGGGAGCAGAGGATGGTGGGGACGATGGGGACCTGGAAGCAGAGCTGGCTGCTCTCACAGGAGCAAAAGTGGAAAAAGGGAAATCAAAACCAAAGGGGAAAAGTAAGTTAAAATACCTGAATTTTACTTATTTGAAGCCTGGATAATGCATTAAAGTCACCTTTAATAAATTTACCTGAATTTATTATTTAGCTAAAATAATCTTTAGGTTAATCTAAAATGTTTTTTCTGTCACTAGTAGAAGCTGAAATTGCAACTGTCCTTTCCTTTACTTTGAAAGGTTTAAGTTGTTACTCCACAAAAAGGGTAAGAGGTTTTTTTTCCATGTTCTTGCAGACATAGGAAGAAGATCTGTGAGGGCCAGCTAAATGAGTGACTAAATTAAGACCTGCTTGTTTAGCATATGAAGCCATAAAAAGGTGTAGTGGGTGCTGGATGACTTCAGAAGAGAAGTTGTGGAGGGTGGGCTGTTTGTCATTTGGTTGTTCTTCTGGTTTTGTTTAAAGAATGAATTTACAGAATGAGCATTATATTTTCAGTTACTTGGAGTCTGTAACCAAAACTGAATCCCCTTTAAAGAGGGAAATTTTGGACCTGGTGGAATTGTTGGAAGAATGCTGTAGCTCGTGTCATGCAGGAGGTCGGGATGTCTCTTGGAATGCATCATTGCCATTCCCAGTACTTTAAGGATCTGTTAGCACTGTCTGACAGTGTTTGCATGGAGCTGTGCAGTGTTTTAGGGGATTGCTGGAGTCTGCTGTAAATCAGGGCTGCTGTTGAGTGGGACCCTGCAGAGCATGCTCTGCCTGAGCAGATCCGGTTTGTGGGCAAACATGGGCGAGCTGGTGCAGGAAACTGAGGTGTAAAAATGAGCCTGTGTTGCTGTGCCGGGTTTGCAGCTGGGTCAGGTCCTTGGCATGGTTTGGTCCCTGCCTGTCTGAGCTGCTCTGGCTGCAGGGGAGGGGTGGCAGCTCGTGGTTGAGGTGGGACAAGGAAAATGGGACCTGGCCTTGATTCCAGGTGGATGGAAGAGTTAGGACACCTACAGTTTTATTTGCAGCTCTGCAGTGATTTGCCTCTAATACCACACAGAGTAGCAGGGAAATGAAGAATTTTGAAATAATTAGAAAAACCAACTCTATAAACACTGCAGCTGATGAGAGACAGAGGAAGTGTTTCTGTCTAAAACTAAATTCTAAATCCTTTCCACTCTCCAGATTTGAAGAATATAGTAAACTTTCAAAGGTAATTATCATAACTCTGCAAAAAGCACAGTAGCAGAACGTTGGCCATTGGACACAGGTTACTCATGGCTAAAACATGCAGCATAGTGTTTGAAGGGTCAGTCTGTGCATCAGAATCTCTTGAATTGTCAGCTTTTCAAGTGCTGGTTTCCTTCTTGTCTTGATCATGTCACTTACTGTGTTTTTTCGGTCTCTTTTTTTTTTAAGAGGAAAATGAAGCTTCAGACAGTGCAAAATTAATGTTTAGCATGCTTTCTAAATGTATGTGTTAGGGCTCATAAAATTAATTTCTAGAAAGATTTGCAGCTCTCTTTTCCTGGTAGCATTGGAAGTGTGTGGATTAGAAGCTTGTGGAAAATGAGCAACTGGGCACTCCTTAAAGCTGGTGGGGCCAGGATGGAAAGGAGGGGGTACAGTAAGGACAGGGGAGAAACAGGTCCTGTCTGGAAAAGGACAGGAAAAAGGGATCCAGTGCAACACAAACAAGTGCTTGGTTCTTGGCTGAGCATGAGGTGCAGCAACTCCCTCCTGGATTTACATTTTAGAGCTCTCTGGTGGGTGGACAAGTTATCTCATCCTCCAGCTTGAGCATGCAGGCAGCAAAAGCTGTACTGTTGCATCATCTTCAGCAGAGAGATCCCTGCTCTGTGGCTGAGAAATGCTGTTTGGGCAGCCACTTGGCTGTTTGAAACTGTGACCTCCACTTGCTGCTGTGGATTAGAGCTGAGCAAACCATCTGAGGAGGCTTGATTGGATTTTTTGCCTCTAATGGGTTTCTGTACAGGCAGCTGAGCTGCCTTTGGAGGTGACTTGCTGTCCAAGTTGCAGAGTTTTGCTAAGGGTCAAACACGAGTGACATGTTTGATGTAAGTACTGAAGCACTGACAGGGTGAATTAGATTATTTGAACAGGAGCAGCTTTGTACCTGTGTTAATTTTCAGCTGATTTGGCAAAAGCAGGGAGTGAATGAGACCTGTTTAAATTGACTGTAAAGCTCTGTCATAAAGATCTGTATTTTGTGCAACCCTGAGTGCCACTGGTTAGTCACTTCCCTGTGCAGACACGTGACTGTATCAGACAGAGGCTTTTACAGGGGCAGTTGGGATTTGTGTGCAAACAGCTTCACCTTTGGGAGTGTGTGGAGGAAGTTGGGAGTTTGGGAGGATGTGGTTGGCGCAGCGTGAGCAGAGAGGAGACCTCAGCAAGGAGGAGTTTAAGTACAGTTTTCAGGATGAAGACCAGGAGCAAATTTGCAAGATGAAGGAGCCAAGAAAGATTTGGAAAAAGCAAAATCTCCTGGGCATGAGACAGCAGTGCAGAGAATGTGCAAGTGTCTTGCTGCCTGCCTTGACTGTCCCTCTCAGAAGCAACACTGTGGCTTTTCCTCCATGCTCAGTTCCTCAGTCCTTGCCCTTTATCCATGAATATACTGCCATTTACTGTGACATTGTCTCACAAAGGGGACACAGGAGGGCAAGTCACTGCTCTCTTTTGGCTGGTAGCAGCTCCTTTAGGATTTATATCCAGTGACTGCATGACTTGTTACTTAAGGTTTGTGGCTCCTTGTGCTTTTTTTTACAGCTCCTCTGCCCATGGATCATATTGAAAAAATGGCTGCAGAGTGTATGAAGGACCTGAATGAAGATGAGGAGGAAGATGCAGATGATGAAGACTTGGAGAAAGACACAGACTTGTTGGTATGCATAACTTTGTCAGCAAAAAGTTTTAGTTTTGGGGTTTTTTGTATTTTTTTTAAACAGATCTGCATTTAGCAAAAATGTCTGTTAACTTCATGATGGGAAGCTAAAATACTGCAAAGCATTCTGTTACAGATGAGTCTTTGCAGGATCTAACCCCCTGCTCACCAGAGAGTTTCCTTACTAACATTCATATGTGTGAGTGTCTTGGAGAAGTGGGAGAGCAGCAGGAATCCCATTCCATGTCAGCTGGTGAAATACAGCCAGGGAGATTCTTAAAGTGATTTCTGTCATAATTTTGCTTCTGCTTCAAGAAATGCTTGGCCTGAGAGAATGTCTCCCTAGAAATTCTTGGTTATTTCAGTGAGTGATTTAATAAGCAAGGATGTTAAGCAGTGTTTTTGACTGCCGTTGTTAGTAGATGCTTTTGGGGAACTTCAAAGTTAGGTTTGCATGATCTTTGTAAAAGTACTTCTCTGAACTTCTGCAGCTTTGGATCTCCAACCACAAGTTTGTGTGGTGATCCTGAGCTGCAGTGTGGCTTTTCAGGGTGTCTGGAACCAGTTTAATATAAAAATAAAATGAAATTTTTAAAAAAGAGCTGGGATGTAAGGTCTTTAGACTCTTCACTTGGGTTAAAGATCCATCCAAAGGTTTTGGAACTTGAGATTTTTATATTTATTTTGTCTTTTGAGAATGTAGAAAATTTTGAGGAAGAGCCTTTTATTGGGATTTACTTTTACTTTAGGCAGAGTTGCAAGAAGTTCTGGGGGAGGAAGGTGAGACAGGAAGCTGTGAGGATGAGCTGATAGCAGCAGAGCCATCCCCAGCTGAAACAGAAGATGAGCAACCTGAACTGCAGTCCCAGGTAGGAATGAGCTCCGTGTTCCTGACAGCTTTGCTGCATCAGAGTTGTCTGTGGCTTGTATGAGGATCACAAACAGGGATCCAGGGAGGCCTTCTTGTCTTCCAAGAAAGGGAAAACAGCACTATTGCCGTTTTCTCTGTGAAAACTATCGATACAGGTGGTTTTCTTGCTCTGTTCTGAGGATGATTTTTGATATTAGCATGGAATTGAAGAGGTAAACAGTTGGAATCAAGCATGTCTTGTACCTCATTATACCTAAGAGGTTGCAGACTGCAGTCAGGCTCCCAGAGTTCCTCTCTGCCCCCTCAGAATACTGAGCAGTGTGCTGAAATTGTGACACTTGCTATAACTCAGCCTCTCTGACACATTTTTGGATTTTTCCTCAGTACCATTAGCTGTCTCAGCTTTGTTTGTGAAGCCTCATGCAGTCAAATCCTTTATTCACTTCCTGCATGTTTCTGTTGTGTGCTACAGATTCCCATGGCCTTGTACACTGTGCCCATCAGTAAATGGGACTGAAAGAGTTTCTGTAGAGATAATGGCAGTAATTACCTCAGTGGCCATCTGTAGGGTCTCCATAGCTGAGGAGAGTTTGTAAGTAGCTGCTCATAACTTTGCTTAGGCTGCTTTTGGCACTGAACTCATTCCAGGCTGGAGGAGGAGGAGGAAAAAGAGCTCTTGTTAAAGCGGGTTCAAGCCCAGAAGGGAGCAAATTAGTGCATTGTAAAAATAAGAGAAAAAATGAAGATTTATGCCAAAATACCTCTTCACACCCTCTGTTGTGTGTGTTTGAGAGACTTTACTGTTCTCTTCACCTACTCACTGACCACATGGCTCCAATTACTCTGTGCCTGTGAGTTTTCCAGATGTCTCCACCCATTCCTCTCTATGATGCCTTTGAGGGGAAGCCCAGAGGTGGATCCAGGGCCTGTTAGTGCAGCACAAACAATTCTCTGTTTTGGGGCCTGTTTCTTCTTGCACTCCCAGCCCTCGGGAGCGTGTGCAGAGCAGGAGTGTTTGTTTTTCAGTGCTGTGGGAAAACTGGTGTAGTTGGATGAAATGAGCTTTCTTGACTTGTTTTATTGTTCTTTCTGAGACGTGCTCACTTCCTGCTGTTACCAGTGAGCTGCAGCAGACCCTGGAGAGGAGGATTGCTGACTACAGGACAGCGATTTCCAACGCCAGGAGCTCAGGCGAGGGGGCCAAAACTCGCCGGTACGAGAGGGGCCTGAAGGTGAGTGGGGCTCACCAGGTGTGTGAGGGAGGGGGAGGCAGAGGCAGTTCTCTGAAGTCCAGCCTTCCCAGGGCTGTGGATCTGTTGAAAGAGGAGAGAGACTTTAATACTCTGCCTTGTGTTACTTTAAAAACATTTGTTGTTACTTACTGCCAGCCTGAGAGAGCAAATATACAGGTAGGGTGTAACTTCAGCTGCTTTTTGTGTATCCACTTTGCTTCTGTTCAGTGTGGGCAATGGTAGCTGGAGACAGGGTTTGTGGTACATGCTGTATTTAAACCGTCTGGGTCTGGGTTGGACCTGCAGTGACTGCCCAGCGTTACCTTAAAGCAAAGTTCAGGAGCTTTCCTGGCACATACACTGTCCAGTTCATCCCTGAGGCCTTCCCTTAGGTACTGTCCCTCTGCTCAGTTCTGTGACACAGAGTGGGCTGGTGCCTCTCCCTCAGTGTGTTGGCTGTGCTTGAGAACGAATAAAGAGGATTTCTTGTTCAGGCAATGAAGAGCTGCAGCACAGAGCGGTGTCCCAGCCCTGCATGGTTTCAGGCAGGTGGCGTGCTTGCAGTGAGTTGGGAGTGCTTGGTGGTTGCAGGGCTTTTATTTCCCTGTTTGCTTGCCTGTGCTCTCCTGCAGCTCTCAGGCAGAGGCTGCCCTGTCTCACTGAGCAGAGCTGTGCAGCTCAGAGCTGTGTGCTGAGAGAAGGATGTCATGGCTCACGAGGTACCAGGTGTCTTGGGCTACAAAGGGAACAATGAGGCCAAACCCTGGGGAGGAAATGCACAAAAAAATATCCTTGTGTGTCCACTGCCTGGCAGCTCTGAAAGGAATGTACACCAAACCACCTGACCTTTCAGAGAACAGCAGGGATGGGCAAAGCACCTATTTTGCCCAGTAATGAAGCTTCAGGGTAGGGAGTTTCCCTGTGCCTAAGCAGTGTAGCTAAGGATAATGGACTAGATCTCGCTTCCCATCTCAGAGTTCCTTAATTAGCACAATGATATGCCAACAAATGGTGTAGAGTTCTCTCTTGTACGTAGTTCATGGAACTGTGAACTTTAAGCTTGGTGTTTAATTCCATTTCCAGGCAGTCTGTCATCTCCCACGTGTGTGGGTTGCTGTACTGGTCTGAACCCCCATCTCACTTGCAGACAGTTCAAAGTGTCTCTGCCACAGTTACTTAATAGGTCAAGCAATGTCATGGCTAACCAAAAACAGCAGTGATTCTGGCACTGATAGGATTTTGCTGTTGTTTTTCTGTGTTTCCATTTCAGTTTCTGTGGATATGCAAGAAGTAAACCTTTTGTTCTGGCTTAAAGTGCATGGTGATCTTTTGTCTGAACCTTAAATGAAATTTGAAAGAGAAGGAGGGGTTTTATAAAATGAGCAGCAGTTAACCCCAGTTACAGATGGTGACAGCTTTGGGTCACCAGCTGAAGCTCCATTTCATTTGTTAGTGTTTAATGGCTTTTTCCCTCCATTAAATGGATTTTCTTCCCTAAATCCACACAAGCAGTGACCTTTCAGAGTAGTGTTTTATTTTCTTTAAAGACATAAAATCCTTCTGCAGTTGGTACAGTTTCCTTGATGACTTTCTGTGTTGACCTTGAGTGGATCACATCCAGTAGTTGTGGGTGTTGAGCCACTTGCAGCTGTGTGCTCTGGGTAACAAGTCCTTTGCATTGTCTTGCTCTGATCACTGGACACCTTTCCCTGGTGCTGAAGTTGGCCTTGCAGAAAAACAGGGGCTAAAGGGCTGCAGTCTGTGGGACAGATCCCATCACATATGAGGGAATGGATTTATGTTCTAATGGTTTTGTGCTAGTAACACATTTGATGGAAAGGCTTCTTGTTGTTCCATCTCTGCCAGACCCTGAAAACTATGCTGGCTGCAGTAAAGAAAGGCAAAAAAATCAATGAGGAAGAAATGCCACCTCCTGTTGCAACAGGAAAGAGTTCTTGCCCATCTCAAGCCCCAGGAGTGGAGCCAGAGGATTCAGGAGGTTCCCCAGAGGATAAAGCTGAGTGTGCAGCAGCTGATGAGCAGCAGAGCTCTCCCGAGGCAGGGGAGCAGCTGGAAGCAGAGTCCCTGCAAGGCCGTGCTGCCACTGATCCTGCTGTGCAAACAGGTACTGTGACCTGAGAGGAGGAGCAGCATCTTCTCTGATGTCTGTGTTGTGCAGCAGAGTACTGCTTGTGTTGGAGCTTCCCTGCTCAGTGTCTCAGAGCTGTCTGTGCAATGCTGAATTTCTGGCAGGGCAGTCAGTTGTTACTGCAGAGCTCTTGCATGCATGGTGTCAGTATCCCCGACTGCCTCCTTCAATATTTGACATGTGGAAATCCAACCTTTACAGAGTTTTGAGGGATTGACTAGAAGACCTTTTCTTTTTTTTTTTTTTTAAATTGGGAAAAGTGGAATTGTGTCTGGTAGGACGTCTGACTGGAGGCAGAGGGGTGTGTGTAAGATGTGATTCAGAGCACAAGAGGACAGATGTGGGTTGGCATAGGGGGCACAGCAAGGGGGGCACACCCTGGGTGCCCTGTGTGCCTCAGCACTGTTCCCTCCTCACAGGTCTCCAGCACACACGGGCAGTGCTGCTCATGAGGCAGAAGGAGTACAAGTTGGCAGCTTTGAAAGCCAAGCAGCAAGGGGACCTGGAGAAAGCAAAGGAGTACATGAGGACAGGCAAGGTATGCACAGAGAAATCCTGAGTGCTGAATGTACCCTCTGCTGCACCCCCAGGCACTGAGTGTCAGGTACTTACTGGGGCAGCTGGCCAGTCTTGGGCAGACTTGAATAAATCTTGTTTTGGGTTTTTTTCTGCATTAGAAATTTAATGTGGTCTTGGAAGCTTTGGACAGTGGACAGCCAATAGACCTCGAGAATATGCCTCCATCTCCTCAGGGTAAGGCTTGTCTTAAGGAAAGCTTTTCAGAAGTCTCTCTATGCTGTAATGGAATGATTCTGCATTTGATTGCAAAACTATAAAAAGAACTGAAGATGATTTGTGTCTGAGGCTTTCTGCATAGTCACATTCTAATCAAGGCCAATGAAGAAAAATGAGTGTCATTACTTACACTGAAGTTACTGTCTGTGAATTACTAGTTCAGATAAGTATTGATGGCTAATATTCCTGGTTTTGTAACTTTAGATAAGAGCAGCTACTATTTGAAGTGGAAAGGAAAGAGGGATAATGGCACATTCTTAAATTTACTGTAATATTTGATGGTGTTATGTGTTTCAACGGAAGTTCGTAACGTCCAGATTAAGGGATTAAGAGATTGCAGTGCAGTAAAGTCTAATTTTTAAAGCAAGTTACCAACACTAAAAATAGCTCACTCCTGGTAAGAGTGGGTTTGGGTGGTTTTAAATAGATACTGTACCCTCAACAATTAATACTTGGTCTGTGCAGCCCAGAGTTTTAAACAACTTACTTTAGTAGATTGTTTTATTCTAAGATACTAAATGACAGATTATTTCAGTAAATCACAAAATTCATGACACAACTTATAAACTGATCATTAACTGATTTTTAAACTGAGATTGGCTGTGGCACTGAGTGCCATGATTTGGAAAATGGACTGGAGTTGGACCAAGGGTTGGACTTGATGATCTCAGAGGTCTTTTCCAATCCAATTGATTCTGTGATTCTGTGAAATGGCATTACAGAGAAACATCACCCAGGACATAATTTGCCTTAAAAAGTGCAAGATTTTTGCAATGAATAATACTGTAGTTTTCTGAAATACCCACTGTTACACAATGGCAGAAACTGGAGTTTCTGAATAGGTGGTAATAGTTTCTTCCCTTTCCCAGCACATCTTTTGTTACTAGGATATTTTAGTCAATTAGCAGCCTTGTTCACTCTTTCCATCTGCCAAGATACCAAGTTATATTTTGGGGAGAGGATTCTTAGAATACTTGAACTGGTTTTCCTTTTTTTTTTTTTACTTTCAAACTAAGCTAAATTAAATCAGCATTTGGGGTTTTCTATTATAAAGCATTTTCTCTGTAAAGTGGGAACCTTAGACCTACCTAGCCATGGAGATATTGTTTGGAAGCCTAAAAGCTTTCAGGAAGATGATGTGATCAGATTGAAGGTTTTCTGAGTACCATGTGTTGACTCGCTGCTGATGGAGCACACTGTGAAATTCCTGTTTTCCTTGCTTTGCAGACCTGGAGAGCTTAGGAAATCCACAAGATGCATCCAAGCAAAAGGTACCACCTCGAGTGGGAAGTTCCCAGGATCTTGCAACAGCTGAGCCTCAGACCCAAGAAACTTCAGGTAGGACTTTTGGATTTCTCTTGCAAGTTATGAAAATAGTACAGCTGGAAGGGCACTTGAAGGTTTGCCCTGTCCCACTGAACTGCAGCAGGACTGAGTAAACCTGGCTAATGTTTTTAGTGTTGTTTGCTGCTGATCCATCTGTACTTTTATTCTGGATCAGTAATGGAAGTTAATAAACTTTCTTGATGTTCATAGTGAAACTTTCCGGTGATGTTTTTGTCCGTGCAGAAGGGGAGAATGGAAGGAAAAAAGGCAGCTTGTGTGTTCTGAAGTCTTGATCCTGTGGCCTTTCACTGTGTCTGTTTTGCAGGTTTTGTGCAGCAGCCCAGGACGGTGCTGGAGGCGCTGCAGCAGCGGCTGGACAAGTACAGGGCGGCGGCAGCGCAGGCCAGGGCGGGCGGCGACGAGCGCAAGGGCAGGATGCACGACAGGATTGCCAAGGTACAGCCAGAGGGGCACTGCTGGTGGCCAGCACAGCCATTCCCACTGCTGCTCTTGCTGAAGGCTTCTTCAGGGCTGAAATAATCTGTGCATTGTCCTTCTGTGTGAAAAGAGGTGCAGTAGGGAAGCTGGGAAGTGTTTGGAGGGAGGAAGAGACAATGCAGATATTGTAGCAAAATGCTGAGTTTTCTGCAGTGTTTGTGCTGCTTAAATACAAATGATTGCTAATTTATAGTCCACTCCACTTTGTCTTACTGATTGCAGCAATACCAGGATGCCATAAGAGCCCATAAGGCAGGGAGAAAAGTGAATTTTTCGGAGCTACCTGTTCCTCCTGGTAAGTGTGACCATAAAATGTCCTAATAATTTAAACTTCTGTATTCCTACTCGGCTCAGAAGGTGTTTGCAGATATTACCTCCTCATCCTGTGGGACAGCTCCTGCTTTTTCTCAGTGAGTAAGCTGGCCTTCCTATTTGATGGTATTGTGAAACTGCTTTTTAACATGCTCCCAGACACTGACACTGCTGAATATTCCTGCCTATTGGCTGCCTGTTTGATAGCATGGGAACTTAAAACTGGAACTATTTGAAAAGTTAAACAGCTTAAGCATGGGCTGGTGCAGAAAAATGTTATCTGTCTACCCTCTGTTCCAGCCTTCCTAGAGGAAAGATTAATCCTGGTTATATTGTCATCTTAATTTTACTGGAAGGAGATTTTTGGAAGTGAAAAAATTGCCTGATGTCCCCAGTTCTGTTGATTGCTATCAAGAGCCTCAGAATTCTGTATCTAATTATTATCTTCTTGCAACACCTAACAAATCAGATCAGTATTGCAGCAGTAGAAGTAGTCTACAGAGAAATGATGCCCACACTGGGGCAGAGGCGGGAACTGAGCCTGCTCCTTGAGACACTGTCTTGTTTATCTTTTTTAGAACACAGAGTGCTGTGTCTGTAAAACTTTGGGCAAGGTCAGCTGTGAATGCTCTGCCCCTGATGTGCATGACACCATTTCTCCCCTAGGAAGTCTCTTTCCCTTTATCTTATGCCTGTTGTGTTCTTCTACAAGATACACTTAGCCCTGCAAAGCCGTGCCTGGATTCTTTAAGTTAGAGCAGACTCAGACCTTGTGGTGCTCCTGTCGCTGTCAGACGCTGCAGTGGCAGCGCTGCAGGGGTGGGAAGGTGGGCACTGCCAGCTCTGACAGGCCATGGACTGCTTTGAAGGTTCCCTACTTTAGAGCTGTCCCTGAAAGGCAGTTCAGCATCTCTTGTTCTGGAACGTGATCCCTTTCTTGGTAAAGACCAGTTTCTGTAGGAGTGAGGAGCTCCTTGTTTCCACCCCTGGAAATCTGGGGAACTCCTCCATTTCCTTACATGTTTTTCAGCCATCATTTAGGGGCTGTGTGGTGTATATTGAAGGCAACTCTCGGGCAGCCACTGAAACAGCAGAGAATTATCATGGGCTGGCAGTGCCTTTCATTGCATTCTGGGTGGTGACAGGCATCAGCCTTGGCCTCCCTGGGGACAGAAATGCTGCTGAGTAATGGATTGAATGTCACAGGGGGCAGCAGCACAGACTTGTGCTGTCCCTGGAGCTGCCATCTCCAGGTTTAGAAGCGGTTTAGTCATTATTTCTTAACACTTCTCATGAGACTGGCAACAAGAATACTTGCTACAGATTAAATGAGAGGAATCTTAAGAGACATTTTTTAGTAGGGGCTCTGTGTCTCTGTTGTTTGAAGCTGACTCTAACCTGGTAATGTGGAAGTGAGAGTTACCTTCCATCATCAAGGCTTCCTCCCATCCCTAAAAGCATAATAAAACAATGAAAAGAATTATTCTTCATACACTTTGCATTTAACTGGTGTGATTCTGCCTTGCTTTGCAAGCTCTGCATTGCAGTAGCTTTTCAGCAGAGGCTGAGTGTGTTCCTCAGCTGCCAGCACTGGATTGTTCATTGCTCTGGGGTAGCACTGGTGTTCTGCTGGGCTCTCTACCTGCTAAGGTGAGGCAGCAGTGAGGGGAAAAATGAGACCAAGTTCTTTGCTGGTTCTGGGGACATCTTTAATACTGAGGTCTGGAGGATGTGAGGTTCCTTGGCTGGCTGCCAGTTGCTAAGCTTGGAAAACTGCTCTGTTATTGCATCATTTTACTCTCATCCATTTAAGCCTGGGTATCTGTGAAAGATCTGACCTTAAGCCCACCACTAGACTTTATCTGGCAAGCCTTTGTGGCCTTGACCTGAGTCTGGTGACACTGAATTCCAAGATACATTAGCTAACAGGTATTTGGATAGAAATAGTTTTACAGCAAACAAGAAATATGGAAGATATAACACAGGTCTTATGCAACTCTCTACTTCTGTCTTCACAGGATTCCCCCCTCTCCCTGGTGTTGCACAGGATGGTGGCAGCACAATAGCTGCTGTTCTGGAAAGTGCCAGCAAACTGGCAAACATAGAGGAGGAGGATGAAGAGGAGGAGGTCAGTATTTGCTAGTAGGATGTGTGGAAGTTTAAATGCTGTCCCTTGTGGTGTGCACACATGAGGCTGTTGGATTTCCAGGGAAGGCCACTGAGGTGAAATATGTTGCCCAGAAGTCTGGAGAGTGCAGGATCTCAGGGGTAATTTCAGTTTGCATTGTATTGTGGGGGACACAGAGAGATGAGATGTTACCACAGTCAGTACCTACAGAGGCTGAGTCCAAGGTCTGGCTCATCCATAGCTGTCCTGTATGTGGGTTTGAAATTCCAAGCAGACCCTTCAGATCCCCACCACCCCTTTCTATTGTTGTAAAGTACTTAAGTCTGTACTTTTATCCTGCATCCCAGTAGCTTCCTATGTTTGTTCTTCCCCAGGATGTTCAACACTTACTGCTTTTTGTTGGGCTGCACCAGCCCTTAGACTTTGGTTTGATTTCTTTCTCTCTCTGGATTTGGTTGATGGTTGTTTGTCCTTTGCCTTGGAGTAGCTTTTAATGGAGAGAATTCCTGGATGATTTTTTTCTGCATGCATCTGCCTTTTCCAAAATCAGCGCCTTGTTGAACATCCTTTTTGTTCTGTCTGTAGTGGGGCTGTGATGCTTGCTTAGGTCTGCTACCTGCACAAGTTACAATTTGCTGTCTGGAATGTTACAGCTCCTCACAGGGAAACCAGAAGGCTGATACAGTGGTAACCACGGTTGTTGATGTTTGAGATGCTGTCCTTGGCTCTGGAGGAGGCTTTTTGTGTTTAATATGAAACCCTTCTCGTTGTGCCAGAGTGAAGCCCTGCCCCAGGCCCCAGTGGCCAAGAAGCCTGCCCAGCTGCCCGGGAAGCCCACCCAGGTGGTGAAGCCCCTCCCTACTGCAGCTCAGGAGAGCCCCCCAGAGCACCTGAAACCTGCATCACCCTCCCCTCTGCGCAGGGCAGAGCCCATGGATCACCTCCCTCCATCTGGTAGGGTGAGGGGATCACCATTGCCCGGGGTTTGCTCTGGTTTCTTTCCATACCCTGGTAAAAACTTTCTCAGTATAGTTTAGATGCAAGCCTGTATGTAGCACAGATTTCCTCTGACAGGAGCCTCACCATGTGTGTCTGCTGCAGGGCAGACCCAGACCAGCCATGCAGCTTCATTTCACAGAGACAGCATGTGTAATTATAAGGGTGATTGGGTTTTTAATTAATTTTGATGTAACAAGTGTATCGATTCATAATGTTTAACTCTGCTCGCAGTTGAACTCTACACACACTCTCATTACAGGGGACAGGCTGCCAGTGTGAATTATTCATTGATCCAGTGGAGCTCCCCACATCAGGCAGTGCTTCTGCCTGGTGCTTCATCCAGGGATCTCAGACTGGCAGTGCTTCACCAATCTGCCTGTTGCTGAGGTCACTGAGCAGTTTTCTGTACAAGATTAATTGTACAGATAGTGGGGGACAGCCACCCCCTCACAGTGTGATCTGGGCACGCACAGGCACTGCTCAGGCTCTTGCTGATGCCTGACTGTAATGCCATGCTCCTCTTCTGCCCTGGCTGGTTCCCTCAGGATGAAGCAGAACTGCCCAGCTGGCTGATACAGATTCTTTTGCAGAGTACAAGGGCTTTTTACAGTGCCAGTGTGATTAGCTCATAAATCTTCTCCCTAGAAAACTCCATTACTTGTTTTATAAAGACCACTAAAACATAGTAGTTGTCCATTTTTGGCTTCGAAAATCTATGAATCCTCAGGAGTTTTCTGGTTTGTACAATTTTAGCTGACATATTAATCTCCTGAGTGCATTGCCCCAGGCTCATGCAGTGAAGGAATTGGTAATACCTGATCTCTGGTGTTACAGTAATCCATCCTGGGTGTTTCAAGTATTCTAAAATAAGACTAGTATGTGCAATGAGAACCTGGACAGAGTCATCCCAACATGACTTTCCCAACAAAATGTCAGTGCTTTGCTCTTGAAAAGCTGTATTTCAGTAGTCAAAGTGCATTCATGTTATCTTTGTCCCCTCTGTATTACAAAGTGCAGCTTACAGCTGTTAAATCCACTGTAAAAGTCCCGTCTTCTTCTCACTGGAGAGTGCAGGGTGTGGGCAGGTGTGGAGGGGAGTGGAGCAGTGGCACCAAAGGCCTATGCCAGGAAAGTCTGGGAGCTGAGATTGGTTGGATTAATGGCTTTGCTCAGTCCATTGCCCGCAGATTTTCTCTGAAAATACCTGTGCTCTGTCTCAGCCTCCCAGAACACGCTGGCGGGTTTGTCTCAGGGGAACCGGGAAAAGTTCCCTTCTCTAATTAATTTGTTTCTGGCTGATTGGGCAAACTGCTCCCAGCAGCAGGACAGCTCCTGGCCCTTCTGCCAGGATGGGGATGGGTTGGTCATCACCTGCCAGCAGTGGCCAAGGGGGGTTTATTTGCTGAGACAGGCACCTCCTGCAAGGTTGTTGTGTGCTCAGAAGAGCACAGCAGGGATAACACCAGAGTGCCTCTGGGAGCAGCTGTAATCAGCTCATGCTGCACATTCTCCTGAGGAAGGGAGAGGCAGGATGTACTGACCTGGTGCAGTGTAAAGCAGCCTCACTTGTGTGGGTGTCCTCAGTGTTCTGGGAAGGAAACAGGAGCCTCAGGAATTACTAAGGAACTAAGAGAGCAAGGAATTACAAACAAGCAGAGGTGGTATGTCTGTGTGTGCCTGCACATTGGTTCATCTGGATTTTTTTCTGACAGGGTAGAAATGAGTCCAGAAGATACCCATAATATTTGCTATTTTTAGAAGTTAACATAGCAAGCTGAGGGTTTGAATTCAGCTTCTGCTTTGGACCAGCCAAGCTATGCTGGAGTCTGTCTCCTGCCTGCAAATGAGGGGCTGTAATTACTCTGTGGCACTTGGAAGACAGTGTTGGTGAAGGATGCTGTGATAGAAGGAAGTTTGTTTCTTTTGCTAATGCTTGAAATTGAAGGTGTCCAAGAAACAATTAAGTGGAGTAAGGAAATGTCCTTACTTGATATCTGCCCTTCCACTGTCCTTTTCCTGGCTACAAACTGAGCATGAGAGAAACCTGTGTCAGGGGCTTTGGCAGTGCCAGATGAGTGAGCATTCCTGTACAACTGTTTTTCAGTGAGGGAACAGCTGGAATTTCTGGAGAACAGGAAGAAGCAGTACCTGAAGGCAGCCATCAAAGCAAAGAAGGAAAACAACCTGGAACAGGCAAAGACATATCTCAGAACAGCGAAGGGCCTTGACCTTAAGATTGAGCAGGCCAAAGGTGGCAAACCTGTTGACATTTCCAAGGTCAGTAGCACTGGTGACATTCCACTTTGTGTCACATTCCTGGACACCCTAAGTGCTCATTTTTCCCTGTAAGGGCTCTGGAATGTGGTGTTCTTGTGTTGCAGCTGCCATCACCCCCTACAGATGATGAGGGGGATTTTATCTTTGTGCACCATGAAGATGTCAGGCTGTCCCAGAAAGCAGATGAAGTATATGCACAGCTTGTAAAATTGCTGAAGGACCAACATGAGGTGACCATATTATCTTCTTTTAGAAGTGTTTTGGGGTTTCTTTTGTACGTTTCTCTGGGGTTTATTAATATTATAATCCCATCGTTGTTTCTGTGGGGTGTTTTGTTTTTGTTTGAAAATACTTTTGATTTTGTGTGTCCTAAAAAGAATTTTCAGCCTTAGATTCTCTATTATTTGAAGGCAGAGGGTGTGCCTGAAGCCTTGGGACTATCAAATGATGACTATCAAATATGAGCACTCAAGTTTGAAAATAGTTTTTTGGATGATTAGGCCTTGGGTGAACCTCATGCCTACAAATCAAGGGATTAAAAAGTAATAGGGAGAAGAGGTTAAAGAAATGCTGTGCTCAGGTTTGGGCTTGAAGGAAAGGGTGGTGGGTATTGTTGAGTGACTTGGGAAAACCCTTGGCTTTTCATAAATGAGATTGTCATCAACTTCAGACCTCCCTGCCAGTCCTGGGTCTGTGTGAGGGTCACTGAGTGCCTCAATGTTTGTCTGTGTTTGTGTTCTCAGAGATGTTTGCAGTACTCCAAGCAGTTCATGCACCTGGGAAACGTGGCAGAAACGACTCGGTAAGCCCCAGAGTCTGCTTTTAGTCATCCCACAGTGCCATCTCAGGCTGGAGTCTGCCTGACCCCCAGAGGATGCTGGAGTTGGGTTGGAGAGCCCCTCCTTATGGGAAAGGGTTGGTAACTGTGACTCCTGCACCTCCAGGTTGCTCTCAGAGCTCTGGTCCTGGGTTACTCTGTGGCCTGTATGTGGCCCAGTGTGTGTGTAGCTTTTTTATTGGGTTTTTCCCCCTTTCCGTAGGTTTGAGAAACTGGCACAAGGTTGTAAAAAGGACATGGAAATCCTACAGCTTGCACGAGCACAGGGAATGGATCCTCCAAGCCATCACTTTGAGGAAAGAACCTTTAAAATGATAAGGTGTGGAAAACCAAAAGGGTTTCTCAGGCAGGCTGGAATGACTTTTCTGGTCTTTGCCCCTTGTTTAGGGAATTGTGGGCTTCAGCAAACTTGGGTGGCACTCAAGAGTTAGGCTCAGCATTCCTGAAAGGATACTGAACAACTTGAATACAAAGAAGTTGTTCTCTAACTTCTCTTGTGGGTTCTTTTGTTTTCAAAACACCTCCAGCCTCATCTCTTACATTCTGTGACTTCAGCCCCTCCTCCTTCCTCTGTATTTCTCCCTCAATCCTGTTGCCTTTCATCCTTGTTCCTGGCATGCCTCAGACGTGCCTTCAGCTCTGTCTGTGCTCTTTCCTTGCCCTGTTGTACTTTATGATCTCTGTTGAAAAAAGTCTGACAGGTACCTGTGGCACCCTGGTCTGGCAATGGATCAGGTGGTGGTGGGATCACCACTGGGATGAATATGCTTTTTTGTCTTTATTTTTTTCCCATAGGATATTTTCTGAGCTCAACAGCACAGAAATGCACCTTCTTATTGTCAGGGGAATAAACCTACCAGCTCCTCCAGGTGTGTACTCCAAAGGGCATGGGGGCTTTTTCCTCTGAGGAGTTGAGGAAAGTAGTGGAGAATGAGATTTCTCTATCCTGGAGGCACTTCAGGAGTCAAGACCTTTGTAGCCACCACTCACCAAAAGAAAATAACCAGGTGTTGGGCTCAAGGCCTCCCAGAAACTTTTAAACAGTATTTTAAAGAGCAGACAGATGAATAAAGAGAATCTGGGTTCCAACTGGACAGAGGGAAGAACTTTAAACTGTGCTGAATTCACTCCTAACTGGGTCATAGTTTGTTTCCCATTTATCTCCCATTTCGTTGAGTACCTGCCTTAAGCTTGCACCACCTTGGTGTGTACTGACCATTCAATAGACAGGCTCCTGTCAGTGCTACTGCCTGTAGTCCCTTGTTCCTGGGAGCTGGGAAACCCTCTGTGCTAGGCTGTCTCAGGACCAGCAGCAGCATAAAGCAAAGCAGGTGTTCTGCTTGGGGTGCCACCTCTGTGGGTTGGGGGTTGATGGGTGGGTTTTTCAGTTACCAAGAGACAGGTCATGAGTCCTGGTGGAAATGAGTTGTGTTGTTGAGATCCTGCTCAGCATTCCACATGCCATGGCAGTCCCAGTATTGTTTGGGTTGGCTTTGTCTCCTCCAGGTGTGTCCCCCAGAGATCTGGATGCCTTTGTGAAGTTTGAATTTCAGTACCCGAGTGCGGTGAGTGTGTCCTGCCTCCTCTGCTCCGCTCCCCAGGAAAGGGAATACACTTCTAGGCATCCTGCCTGGAATTACCTTTAGAACAGACTGATTTTTCTGAGAAACAGAACTGCTGATCTGTTGCTGCAGATGATGCTGTAGGGCAGTGGGGCCACCTTAGGTGTGATGTGCCTGAGACACTTCTAAAGGCAATGCTTTGGGACATCTCTATAATTACAGAAGTGGATTGAAAGAGTTTTTGTCACCAGATAAAAGCACGTGTCTCCTGGGTATTTAATTAGCAAAGCTGTGTGTGAGTATATGGGGGAAGGACTTGGGCCATACAAGTGTCTTGGCCTTACTAATTAATGCTTGTGTGGATGTGCATGTATAGAAAAAATAGGATACACATAAATATCACTGCTTTCCTTGGGATTCCCCAGGGTCTTCCCTTCACCGTTGAAAGCAGGCTCTGCTCTGAAAAATACTCAACCCTTAGAGCTGGGAGGGTGTCTGAGGAGGGGCTGACTGATCCTGCTGCCAGTAGAGGCTGGGGCTTTGCTGTGTAGTGCAAAACCAAACCTTGCTCTTACAGGACTAATGCTTAGCTCTGGGAGAGTGCAGAGCCAAGATTTTTACCTCCTAATAAATTTTGCAGTAGTTCCACTAAAATAAATTCAATTATCTTTGGGAAATCCATGATGGTCAGACCAGGTTTGTGTTTCAGCTTGAGTTACATGAAGCCTTAATGAAGGTGTCACCCCATTAGGGTGGCTGGAAACAGAATTGGTCTGTGTGAATAATCTTCTGTGAAATAAGTAGGAATCAGCACAGTTGCTTTTAATCTTTTTTCCTTTGTTTAAAGAAAAGCCAGATCTCTCCTGCTTAGCCAACAGCCAAACACAGCACCTTTCTCCTTCGTAGCTGAACTCAGTTTTGCAAAGCAGCTGCAATAATTAGGTCACATTGTCCTTGTTCATTCCCCAGAGATTGAGTTTGTGCTCTGCTTTAGGTTAAAAGTTAATTCATTTTGGTGGCAGATTGATTGTCAGGCAAAATAATAGTAAGGCAATTCCCTGAATGATTTGTGCTGAATTCCTTGTGCAGCTCATTATTCCAGCTAATGCAGCAGGGACAGAGTTAGAGTGTCGTGGAACCTGCAGTTTGTCACAGAGTGTCACAGCCACACTGCACTGGATGGGCTGTGACTGTTCAGCTTATCTGGGGCTCTTGTATTTAATGTAATGTTTTGGCTTATTCTTTATCTAGTGGTAGACTTGTTACCACAATGACACCCAAGACTTTTAGTCTTGAATGTACCATGACTCTTCTTATCATTCAGATAACCCCCTAAAACCTCATGTTTCTTGTATAGGCATGAAGTAGAGCTGGCAATAAAAATGGTCACTATTCTGTATTTTGGAACAGTATCTGTAGGATTTACTTGATGTATGTCTCTTTTTTAATAGGAACAACCTCAAAAGAGTAAAACACCTGTAATTAACAATAACAATTCTCCAGGTGAGTACTTTTTCTTGGAACAGTGGGAAAATAATTGCACCTCAAGGATCCCTGGAGTGTACAGGCCAGAGGGCTTCCCTCCACCTTTGTTCTTCTTCCTTCTGGAAGGGTTTGTGGGGGAAGTCCAGCTGCACTGGCAGTTTCCTCACCCTCATCCCAGCACTGGTGGTGGTTACTGTGTCATGGGTTAGTGAAATCATGCAGTTACCAGTGATGCTCCAGCCTTTGCTGTCAACCCTGCTGGCAGATGGGCCAGATAAATAAGTTTTCTTTATTAAAGAAGTTAAATGATTACTATCTCCATGGATCAGGTGTTCTTGAGTCGGATGTGGTGTCTTGTGAGGTTGCCAATTCTGTCCTGATTTTGGCTGAGCAGCTGATGGTCCCAAACCTGACAAAGCATCATTACAGAAGGAGATGATTCCTTTTTTAAGACAGGATGTCTTAAACCAACAAAAGTACTTCCTTTGTACCTTTTGACAAATCTCCCTCTGGCCTGGCCTTGGAGTACAGGTGTTAGACTGATCCTGCATTTTAGAATCCATCGTCTTGCACTCTGCAGTTGGGTTTATTGCTATATTGCTTTTCTCCAATTCTTGCAGTGAGGTACCAAAGCAACTTTGAATTCAGTATCCAGATTACTAGTTATGATTTTATCTCAAGAGGGATACATACATAGATATACATCTTTTGAGTTTGCATGTACGTTCTGTTCAGATTAGAGGTGCTGAAGCTCTGAGAGCTCTCCAGGAGCTCGCTCTGCCCTGCGGTGTTTGGGGTTCCCAGGCTGGCAGGCACAGAGGGTTGTTCCTGGGGAGCAGAGCAGATAAACCTTGGACCAGTAGTTGCACAATCTTGTGAACCTTTCTGATCAAAAGGTATCCTGTGGCACAGTTCTTGCCACTCTCATTAACGCATCTGGTGCTGAAACAGAATTGATTACATTATCCAAACACCCCTTCCCAGTCATTCCAGCCTTTCTAGTCTATTTCCTTATTATTCTGTCCCTTTTTTCTTAGCCACAGACACTCTGTTTGCTGACAGACATCAGTTGTGGCTCTGCAGTAACTGGCTGTAGGGTGTGGTGCCAGGTGAGCTGTGGCACAGGGACACACCTGGGGAATGGCTGGAAGAGCCTCCGGAGGGGAGTCCCTGTGGGTGTGAAGTGTCTCCCACAGATGGGCCAAACTGAGACAGGAGTCTGAGGGGTGACAGAGCACTGCACAGTCCCATTGTGCTTCCCTTTCCCTCTCCCTTTCCTGCAGAGTACAACCAGCTGTTCAAGCTGAACATCAACCGCAATCACCGCGGCTTCCGGAGAGCCATTCGCTCCAAAGGGATTAAATTTGAAGTGTTCCATAAAGGGTAAGTCCATGGTTTGCTTCCCCCTCACTGCACTCCAGGAACAGCTGGAATGAGTGTTGGAGCTGAAATTGGTGAAGCACAGTCTCCAAGCTGGCAGTGAAAAGCTGGTTGGTTCTCATGTCTGAGACCTTCAAACTGTGCCTGATTTCTGCAGCTTCCCGTGGGGTGAAACAAAGGCACAGGTTCAGGGGAGCTGAGTCATAACTGACAGATCAGTTGGGGATTGGTGTGTTAAGAGGAATTGATGAGATGGAGAAGGCGATAATTTACTTCAGAGTGTTATGATTCTTACCCAGGTTGGTTGTAGTTATCAGGACCTGAAAGTGTAAATGTCCTGTGGGTAACCACAGAACTCTGAAGTGAAGTGCAGCAAAACCTGACCAGCAGTGAAGCAGATGCCAGGTGATGGCAGAACCAGAGTTCTGTGTACTTCTGTGCATTGGGTCTTGCCATGTTACCAAGCTGTTAGACTGGCTGGAGAGAGACAGACTGCCCTCAGCTCAGGGAGCAGGATGGATGTTAACAATTGATAGCTCAGGGAAATCATCCTTTGTGCAGGCTCATACCTGAGCTACTCAAAATCAGAGTGGCCTGTACTCCCCAGTCCCTGAGCTGGTTGTGACCCATGACTGGGCTGGCATGTGAGATAACCTGGGTTTGTCTCAGTGGCTCTTTGTGCTGTCCTCTGTTTCTGGGCCATGCATAAATCATTTCTAGGTTCTCCAAGATGGTTTTGAAGCTGTAGATGTTTTAATTTGTGAGCTGAAGTCCCAGTGTTTTACTCCAGACCATCCCTTTGCAACTCTGTTGAAGCACAAGCTGATTTTCTTGCTCTTCTTTCCTGTCAGAGTCCTGACTGCTCTGTGTTGAGAATCTCTTCTGCACAGAGCTGTGAAGTGTTTACATTTGTGTAAAATGTTTTTTTAATCACCTTTCCCCAGTTATCTCCTCAGGAGAAAGGAGGGGATGATGTGATCCAGGCTCTGTTCTAAGGACTTTCTGCTCCCTGCCTTTCTCCAAGACTACAAATGAGGAATACTTCCAAAACTGCTTCTGTAGCTGTTGGAGCTCTGGGGGTCTCTGATAGCTCTTTGACCATCTCCCAAGAATTATTTTTGCTCAGTGAGCAAAGGAGACTTGTTTCAGGTCATATATATTAAACTTCAGTTTAACAACACTTTCAAGTAAAAGCCCAGCTATGTATTTTTCCAAAGGAAAAGTCTTTCCTTGAGCCTCTGCTAAAAGCTTCTGAAGATAAAAGGAGATTTCCCCAGAGCTGTTTCTGAAGCCATAGCCTGGAGCAAGTTCTCATCCTCCACTTTAAAGCCCCTGGAACTGATCAGGGATGAACCAGTCTTTATTGTTTCTTGAATCATAACGAGAAAAAATCCGTTAAAAAAATTCAGCAGGAATTGCTGATTCTCTAAGTTTTGAGCAAAGTGCCCCACACTCTGCAGTACAATTATGTAATTCCTTATGTGAAGGTGCTTGTGAAGTAAAGGAAGTGTTTATTTAGCACGAGAGCTCATAAAGTCTGAACTTCTCTAAATGATTTTGTGAGTCAACTGTAGCCTCATCCATGGAGAGTCTCAGTCTCTGCTGCCACCAGTGATGTGACCACGAGGTTCCATGTAACAATCTCTGGAGTCTCCATTTTTGTATGTCAAGTCTTGCTTGAAAATACCCCAACATCTCTTAATGATAATAGGAAGAGGGGTGGATGTTTTGAGGTTGAGGGGTTTTTATTTGTTGTTTGCTTGTTTTTTGCCTAAATAGAGTAATGGAAAAGGGAACCTTCTGGATTCTTGGCAGATTTTCTGTCTAAAGCACAGCACGCATGGCCAGTTGTAGAGTTTGATGGTTTATCAGACCTTTTGGAGGCTGATTCAGGGCAATGCAGTGTGTAGGTAAAGAAATCCTGTGCTCTGAGCTGAGCTCTGTAGTCTGAGCTGTTGCCTTTGGGAGGAGTTTGTCTGGATAAGGGTTGTACCTGTCTCTGTTCAGTGAAAGATTGATTTATTGCTGATTAAACTGTTAAACAGAAGTGACTGTAGCAGGGAGAAGCTGATTGTTTTCCTTACAGCATAAAAATGCTTCTGTGTTTAACCTCAGCAGACTGAAATTCTAAAATGATAGTTTTTAACTAAAACTACCAGTATGAAGGTGAATCAAAACAATAGCTGAAATGTTCCTACTTGCAGAAGTTGTTTTGATTTACCAAGATGAAACAGAGTGATTCATGAGGCTTTCCTAAAGAGGTTTGCCAAAAGCAGCAGGTGCCTGTGAAATGTTTGTTTGCTGAGAGATGCAGCTTCCTTGGGAAGTGCCTCAGCCAGTGCCATGAACAGCCCTGTCCTGGCTGCTGGTCCCCTTCTCCCTGGCTCCCTGTGCAGGGGCAGAGGCTGCTGCCACTCCAAGTGCGGGGTTATTGTTTTATTTCACTGCTCTCCACATCTTTAACCTGGTTTCAGGAGAATAACAAATGAGTACTCTCTTCTCTTGTGCCTTGTACTTGGTGTGTTAAGGGTTTGCCTCTGCCCCTCACATGGTGTGTGGCATGTCCTGCCCAGCCCTCCTGGATGTGGGCATGGAGCAAACGGTGATGAGCTCTGGGATTGCTCTCTCTTGAGCTCACTTAAGAAAGGTTTCTTTGGCACAGGTCCTTTTTCAGGAGTGACAAGCAGGTGGGGACAGCACACTTGAAACTGGACAAGCTGGAATCGGAATGTGAAGTTAGAGAGATCATCGAGGTATGTTTTGAGTGAGGTGTGTTCTACTTAACATTTAAACACAAAGGGAAAATGAGTCTTTGGATCACTGTGTGTGTGCAGTGGGCAGTTTTGTATCAGCTGTGTTTGGTACCTGTTCTGGGATGTGGGGGACCTGCTCTGCTGAATTAGAATCTGCAGCTGTGACACCTCCCAGCGCTGCACTCACCTGCAGGTGATCTCTGTCCCCTCTGGGTGCTGGGCAGACAGTCAGTGTTGCCTGAGGCTCTGCAGTCTGACACTGTAACTCATATGCGCACTAACTGCTCCTCTGTGGCTCTCCCAGATTTTTGATGGCAGGAAGCCCACTGGAGGGAAACTGGAGGTGAAGGTGAGACTCAGGGAGCCCCTCAGTGGTCAAGATCTTCAAACAGTTACAGAAAACTGGCTGGTCCTGGAGCATTAGTTCTGCCAGAGGTACGAACGCTGCTGTGGAGGTGGGCTGGGCTGGGCTGGGCTGCAGGTGAGCTCTGCTTGAGTATAATGTCTCTTGTTGCCATTGACCTCATTACTCAGCTCTGCCTGCAATACCTTCCTCTTTACATTTGTGGTGGGAAGTTGACATAATTTCATAAATGAGGTTACAGAATCTGTGATTAGTTTGTATCTCAGAGATGTTATTTCACTTGAAATACAGAGACAGCTTCAGGTGTCACCATTACTTGGAATAATATTTAGAAAATGAGATTGAAAAGTGATCCATCTTCCTTTGCTTGATCTCCCGAGGCCTCTGTGCTCTGTCTTCCTTAGCACAATGTTTTGTTTTGTGTTTGTAAGTGGCAGTTCAGTGAATATCCATCAGCTCCAGGGTGACATCACCTGTTTGCCACAGCTTTGCTTCCAAATGCTGTCAGACTGTACATGTTGGGAGGTCTCCCTTCAGTGCAGGAGTGTGAATTTGGGCACCAAAGGGACTGTTTTAGTGGAGGGGGGTCAGGAAGGTCCTGTGAGCTCAGGCAGCTGAGGGACCTGTTACCTGAAATAACAACCTGGCCTTGTGCTGAAGCATTTCCAGCACTGGAGCTTAATCATTTTGCCCCATTGATTTTTCTAGTTGACCATCCAGAACCTTCATGTCAGCATTTTCCATGGAATGTCACCTTGGGCTGTGACCATCTGTTCCATCCTGCAGCAGCTCCTTCTGATGGTTTTGTGTGGTCCTTTCCCCAGATCCACTGGAATGTCGGAAGCCGTGGGCTGCAGGAACGTGGAAGATGCTGCTAGCTGCAAGCACCAAAGATGTTCAAGAATGCACTACTGAACCTAATGTCTATTTTGGTAACAGCCACAGTGCTTATTAATACCTTGAGGCAAACGGGAGGCTCTGGGAATGTG
Source organism: Sakesphorus luctuosus (assembly GCA_013396695.1). NCBI lineage: Eukaryota > Metazoa > Chordata > Aves > Passeriformes > Thamnophilidae > Sakesphorus > Sakesphorus luctuosus. The sequence goes on along the minus strand of VWZD01004199.1, from coordinate 155,012 downwards.
CTGCTGCAGGGTTGGGACCAGTCTACACAAAATAGACAAGAGTTGCCTTAACGTGGGACTACTCATGTAGCACCAGGACGAATGTTACATTAACTATGCAGAGTGCAGGGAAAGGTTCAGCCCCTTCAGAATTCCCTGAGGCAGTGCAAGAGCTTTTTGGTCAAGTCACAGGTAAGGCCTTCACCAGAATTCCCCTTCCCAAGTGTCTGAGCAGCCAGCATGGTTCAGTGAACAGTCTGCTACTGCTTCTTCTGTTCTCTCCAGGCCTCTTTGGGCTGGGGTCCTTTTTTGTTTCCTGGGACAGAGGAGAGCTCTCAGGCAGTGACCTGGGGGTATGAGTTCCTCCTCTGGGCACGCCCTTGGCACGTGGGGCTCCTTGGCAGCAGGTGTTTACAGACCCACATTTTGTTCTGCCATGCTTGCTGCACTGCTTGTTCAGCACAGAAGGGTACTGTGCCTTCATCCTTTAGTTTGTTGGGGTTTTAATTTAAAAGAAAAAAAAAGGTACACTAGACTCTACTGCTTCCCAAATGTTCCTTGTGTTTTTACAGGAATAGGCTTTTACAATTCTTCCAGGTGATGGGGAAAATAGTCACTCTTTGTCATGTAGAAAACTGGATCATGACTTATTTTCAGGACAGCTTTTCATCAGCAGCACACAAAAAGTGGTACTAAATCTGTTTGTGTTTTTAAATCTCTGTGAGTGAACAGAAACCAGGGATCTCCCAGGATAGGATGTGCCTGTGCCAAGGAGCTGAGTGCTCCTGCCCAGAGGGTTTGGGAGGCAGGACAGAGTCCAGACAGGCCAGGCAGTGCTGCCTCTGCCTCCCTGAGCATATGAAGACAATACAGTGTTTAGTTTTTAATTTCAATAAATTTAATATACAAAACTACATGTTGAAAATAAAAATATAATATGCAGTTTTTTGCAGTGTTAACTAACTTAATTTTAAAAGTACAATTTTTTTCTAAACAAGTACTCATTTCTTAACAACATGGTACTTAAGGTCATTTCAAAGGCTATGGTTGAAGCAAACATGTCAGTCACCAGTTGATAGTGTTTTGCACAAACATAATCCAAACCTAAAAGACTTCTGGGGCAAAGGAAGAGAAGATAAACATTTTCACCTCTTTTTACTGCATTATTAAGCATAACAATGCAACTCAAGTGACTGGGAAGCCGCTGCTGTGGCAAAGCTGCAGTGCAGGCTCGAGGAGGAAGAACATCACTGAGTTTATCGAATGCTCTTCCAGGGGCTGGATGGTGCCTGCAGGGCCGTGTCCCAGGACACACACCCACCTGCCCTCGGCCCAGGGGGCTGCACAGACACCTCAGCAGGAGGTGTGGGGGGGCCACAGCTTAGGGTTTAGCCAGCAGGAACCAGTAAGGAGTTGCATTAAGCCACCTTCTCCCAAAGGCCAGAGGTAAGGCTTCCCTGGGATGGAGCATCCTTCCAAATGTGGGAGTGTGCTAACTTGCTGGCCAGCTTCTGTTTGTGGAGTTGGCCCCAGCTCCCTGGCCTGCCTTCTCCAAGGGCTGGGTGGTGCCAGCTCTAATTTGGAACACTGGATTTGTCAGACTTTGCTTTTTTTAAAAAGTAGCCATTTGTTCCCAAATGCACTGTGTGCAGGCACTGGGCTGCCTTTCCATGAAATGCATCATTATATGCAGTTCTCTTTTCTTGCCCAGCCACTGGTTTCTTCCTTTAAAAAGCAGAGCCTTAGCCTCCTAGTGGCCTTGCACTCCCCTTTCCCTGGGAAAGGACACTGGTGTTACAGCACAGTCCTGAAGGGACAGTGAGTAGGGATCAGGCAATGTCTGACATACCATAAATGTTCGCCCTAAATTAGCACCTCTCTTCCCAAATTAATTATCTCTGCAGACACGAGGAGAACCCTTCACCCCTCTTCCTGGGAGGGACTCGGAAGAGCTGCTTCATGTGACTATGGCTGAACAAACCAAACCCCTTTTCCTGCTTACAGCTCTTCCCACTGGTTAGCAGCTTTCCATGGAGACAGTAAGAACATGGAACCACATTTGCTCTGGCTGATGCTCAATTCCAGCTCCTTACTGCCCTGGCAGACATGAGCAGCTGCTTTCCTTCCCAAAGCCCAAGAGCATTGGGCCGAGTGCAGGTGTTCAGAGCTGCCCACAAAGCCTTTTTCAGCAGAACATGCAGGAACAGCCACTCTACACTGTTGCACAGGTAAGCTGTGACAGGGGCTGCAGGATGAGGTGCGAGCTGAGATACAGGACAAGGCGTCACACTACTGGGACAGCAGGGAGGGGACACAGCTGCCCTGGGTGGGGCTTGGCTTCAGAAAGCAGGACCTACTGGGGGAGAGGGACGAGATATAACTGCACTTTAGGGCTGATGTTTCCTCTGCTTCATACAGATTGGTAAACAAAGTACAGAAGAGTAGAGTTCTAGGAGAATACAGAAACCTGCCGAGGTGATGGACTTGCATGGTAACTAGAGGAACAAAGTAAACCAGCCTATTCCACACACACAACTGCAGGTCATGGAACCTGGGGAGAGATGCCTGCCCTCCTGCTCCCTTGGACACAGACAGATGGAGTTGTGGCTGGGGAACCTTTCCATAGCTCTCAAGGGCTTCTCCAAATGTATTTCAACCAGTAATCTGGTTAAAATAATGTAAACGTTACTGTTCAATGTCTACAGCACACGCAGGGCTGTTGTGATGAGGTCAGAATGGAGGGCTGGACTGTTGGTTCTCACATGGCCATCTACAAACAGTACAAGGTTGGAGTTTCACTTTTTATTTACGCCCCAGTGATCTTTGCACCCTTTTGAGCATCGAGAGTACAGGACTGTAAGTCTTTAAACATGAGCATTTTTCTAAACAGTAACAGAAGTGGATTAGCTGCAAGGATAGCATAGCCATGTTGTAGTATAGAAGCTGCCCTGATCCTCTGGTTGTTGACAATGCATAGAAGATTTAGAATTATGGAACAACTGTCCCTCCCTCCTCCCCCCCTTCCCCAATAGTGTTAACAAAAGCTTAATTTTCCAGTTTTAAAGTGCAAATGATTCAGATACAACTGCTGCTGGAACAGGTCTGAACAGAAAATGAAGTCCTCTTATGAGATGTTTTCCAGAATATAAAAGATGAGCTCCATTATGACTGGCCCCTCACTCAACTGACAGGCCCCTCCATGAATCACTGGCACTAAGGCACTGTCCAGGTCATTCATGTATTGAGAGGGCAGTGGCTGTCCATTGCTCCCAGCTTGGTAACCAACCTAAAAAATACAAAGCAAGAGTGGGTTTTGTGGAGAACAGGCTGTGAGTCAGTGGGCAGTGAGGGAGGAGCAGCTGTGGCCTCTGCCCAGGGAAGGTGGTGCTTGAACTGGACATCACAGGCACTAAAGCAGCTTTTCCACTTGTTTTTACACGTCCCTCTGTTTCCAGTGGCTGCCTGGGCAAAAGGAGCCTCTTTTTCCTACTGCTTTGCCAAAGCAGCCCCTTGGAGCAGCAGGGCCTGCACAGCCAGCATTGCCAGATCAGGCTGTGCAGGATTTAGGAGCTGGGTGACACTAAGCCCAGCCCAGCACTCCAGGGCTCCCCTCGCAGCTCTGGCTGTGGAGCCCTCAAGGGGACCTTCCAAATGTTCCTCAATGGCCTCAAATGGAGTGTGGGAATTTTAGGAGCAGCCAACTTGTGAGCAATGGTTTGTGCTCACAGAGAGTTTAATACACTCCTGTCTGGTGAAAAGGCCACTGCAGAGCCTTCTCTGAGCACAGAGCAGGTGCTGCTTGTGCCATATGAGGGCAAAGCCTGTGTTAATTCAGGCTGGGCATTGGCTTTCCTGCTCCAACAGATGTCCCAAAACACCAAACAACAGCCAGCACCACGTGATTAGCATCTGAAACCGGTACTTCTTCAATAGTCAGGTTCAAGTGTTGTATTCCCTTTTGTGAATGAGCAAGGGAACAACCCCCCAGTAAAACCAGCACTATTCCAGAACTTACTTGGTCCGAGTCCAGTGTGACACGCAGACCTAGCTTAGTCATTCCATCTTCTTTCAGCAGTTTCAGATGAGGACACAGAGCCAGACAGAAAGCCTTTGCCACATTTTCAGTCAGTCTGCTGTGATCAGCTGGGTCACTCAGACCATTGTGTTGCTCATCATTTTCCAGAAAGAACACCTGAAGGGAAGAGTTAAGACATAAGACTTGGCTCTTCTAGAAAACTGGGGTTATTGAAATGTTATTTAAACTTTTACAAAAGAAGACCTACAGAAGAGAACACCAGCAAAAGCCCCTGAACACAAGCCACCTTAGGGGGAACAAATAAAAAATTTCAGGAGATTTTAAAAGTCCTGTCCTCTGAAACCTCTCAGATCTGGTCAAAAGCTTCACTATGTGTTGCATGAACTTTTAGTAAAAAACTGCTTTTAATCAGCTGTTATTTCAGAAAAGTTACATTTTTAGTAGAAGCCTGAAGATCTGTGGTAGTGTTGTCACTGAACTTTGTTGAGCCCACTTGGCCTGGGAAAAAGGTGGCAAGCTGCAGAGTGAAACACTTGAAGAAATACTCTGACATCAGCATTTGTGTGCTGGCAGAGTCACAGATACCATCAGCTGTGCAAGCATTTTGAGTGATTGATGGCACAGCACTTTCATTTTAATATGAGCCATTTCAGAGAAAGTAGCTCGAAATAACATTTCTTAAAAACAATTTATATTAAGATTTGTCTCTGTGTGAAAAGGCAGCTTTGAACTCGAACTGTTCCCTTGTGTACACAGTCAGCAAGTGCTGGTCTGGTTCCCCCCTTCCAGCCCCTGTGAGCAGAGGTGGCCAGTGCAGTGCAGGCTGGGGCAGCAGCAGGGACAGGATGTTGTATCCTGCGGGATTTCATGCTGCAGCTTCCCTCGCTGCAGGAAAGCACTGCAGGTTTGTTCTGAAGCATCTGCTGCTTCCACTGTGAGCTGGGTGTGCAGGATGAAGGCACAGCAGGCTGGAGGGCAGAGCAGGCTAGAGGCACAGCAGGCTGTGGCTGCAGCCCGAGTTCTTGTTGGCTCCTGTGCAAGGGGTATGACAGACTCACCTCTGTCCACCGAATGACCTTCCCGTTGGCCTTGTACTCTGAGCCGTGGAATATCTTCACACTGGTTATGGATTCCATGGATTTGCCATCGATGGGGCTCACAACGCTGCCAAAGGGAGGGGGAAGGGTCAGTTCCCACTGCAGGAAACAATTACCTTGGCATCAGGCAGCCCCTGCCCAGGGTCACGTGCACAGACCAGGTGCAGGAAGGGCCTTCCTGCACATTTCCAACAAATCCACTCTCCAGAGCTGAGGGCCTGGGAGGTGCTCCCACAGTAACGAGGGGTTTCCTACAGACTGGACTTCTGTTACACTGTAAACTGTAGGCCAACACCTGAAACACGACTTACACAGCCCAGGATCTGCTTACAGAACCCAACACTGAGCTGGAGAGCCAGAAACTACAGAAATACCTTTTCTAGGTGCTGAGTCCTTAAATATCAAATCCATTCCAACAACAACCACTTCACTGCCATAAACACTGAAGCGGCCAAATTCACCCTTCTTTTGGCTTAACTATCAAGTGTCCAAAGATACTGTTGATGCTCAGCAATTTTATTTCCAGCTCTACTTCATGCAAACTAAGCACCACAAGAGCAAAGTGACCACAGTGTGCAGGGTTCAGCACTGAGTGCTGGACACAGATTAGTGGTTTCCAATAACTGGATACTGGCAATGGCAAAAAATCCATAGCATTGCCAATTTTCTAAATTGATGCCCAAAGCTCTGGTATCTCAATTCCATTTTCATGACAATTAATTGCATCTTATCACTCAAAATAGAAGCAGAGACTTTTAATTCCTATTGATCTGAAGACTCATGTGCCTGATAAGATCAATTAAAATTTTTAACAGAATCAGTCACCAGTGTCAAGTGACTGCTCCTCTACTTACCCCTTACTGAAGTTTTTATCATCTTCTACCCACTGAATATGAACATGTTCCTGAGGGTCTTCAGCATCTACTTTGCCACAGGTGATGGTGAAGTCTTTCATCTCTCTCAAGGCCTGCCTCAAAGAGTCCATGTTCTCAGCAGTTATCTGGACCATCACTCCATCTGGGGAACCAAGAAATCCTCATAAGCCAACACAAGCCACACCAAACAGAGCCTCTATAGGAAAAAAAATAAACATCCTTCCTCTGTTGGCAACACAAGGGTTTAATGTTCATTTTTAAGCAGCATGGGCAGCAATGCTATCAATGTAGGACCATTTCTGAACTCCCATCTTCCCAAAAGGCAGCACTGCTGAGTGCTGACTGAGGAAGCACCAGCCAGAGAAGGCCACGTGAGTTTGCCCCAAACTGGCCCCTGCTCTAGGCCACCCTCAGAAACTCCACATGCCTCCCCTCTGGTGGCACTGGAAGCAGCACTCCAGCAGGGACAATGTTTGAGAAGTCAGTGGCAAAAGATACAGAATTTGCATTCACAGAATTACTGAGGTTGAAAAAGACCTCTAAGATCATCAAGTCCAACCATTAACCCGGCACAGCCGTGTTTACCACTAACCTGTGCTCCCAGTGTGAATTAGGGCAGAAATGACTTAGGAGTGGAGCACTTCCCCCATCTACAGACTGAAGGCACCTGTGCCTCTGTCTCACAGCAAACCCCCAGTTCAGGCACAGGATCTGGCACATGACCTGCACACAGCCTGGCAGGGGGTTGGGCCAGCCCTGGGGACCCCTGGCCATGCTGCACCCTCACAGCTCCCGGTGCTCCGGCAGGCACAGTGTGAGGAGCAACCGACTGTACCTCCCACCCCTCACCCACTCCTGTCTGCACCAACAGCTACAGGGAGGTGACTGCACAGCCAACAGGCACTAACAGCTCCCAGCCCAGCATGTGCCATCGGCAGCTGTTCCTGTGATATGACAACAAACCACATCAGAGGTACCAACACAACAATCTCAACCTGTCGTGTTCTCATCTGCCCACACACAAGCACATAAACAATGCACATTCATCACCTGCACCCTGCAGGGCTGTTGGGCAAAAGGAAGCTGACCAGGGTTCCTCTTCTGGCTGGTGGGTTACACATTCCATATTTCTTAGGCTCACAATTTCCTCATTCAACCCAAACCAGTAAACCAATCAGAAGTTCCCAAGCCAGGTATCTCATATCTTACCCTTGTTTTCTTGTGACGCTCTTTCACAGCACCTGCACAAGTTCCTCCTCATTAGAGGAAACAGGGTGGTTTTGGCTAAAAAGCAGGATCAAGCTGAAGCAGCAGGATGAGTCCAAGGCCCAGGGCACAGGAGCAGAGCTCTGCTCACTGCAGAGCTGAGCTGTGCTAAGAGGAAAGCAGTGTGCTTTAAGCAAGCTCAGTTCTTACCTTCCACTATACTGGATTTGGCAAGGTAGCCTGAGGAGGATTTTAAAGCTCCACTGAACACAAAGAAGCTGGCACCAGTCACTGCAACAACAACAGGAGAGGTTTAGTGAGGCTTTTGTCAAAGCAATGCCTTACACAAGAATCAGGTATCACAGCTGTATCAGCCAGGGGGGTGATTAACCTAAATCAGGACAAATGCTGCTTGGAATTACGGTGACTGCATTGCACATCATAGGCTTGGATATGCAAAGGCAAATTACCCAGTTAGTTTCTGACCTGGACAATAGTTTTTGTCAAGCTCATGAATGCTCATATTTCATCAGTCTCCCTCTCCCTGCCCATACACCTCTAAGTATCAGAATTATTAATTTTGGGTAACCAAGTACATCATTAACTTCTAATTGCTCCCACAGAGCTGGCAAAGATTGTGAGTGAGCTGTTTATGGACTGCACTGTAACACCAACCCCACTGGCAAGGCCACAGCTCAAAGCCACTGGACTTAAAGTAAAATTATCTTTAATGATTCAATGACTACTAAGCATCACGAAATTCCTACTGGAAATCCCTCTTCTTGTCCCATATGTGAAGTTAACAGAAGTCAGACAAGACCACCAGTCCTGAGTGACATCCCATGCCAGTATACTCACTGGAATGACTGGGGATACTTGAAAAACACCAAAGTCAGCCTGTCTTGTTCTCATTTGGAGACTGTATAAATTTCTTTGCCAGAAATGCTCCCCAAACCCACATTTAAATTCTAAGCATGCTGCTGCTGCTGCAGCCTTTCAGCTTACTGTAACAAAAATATAGCCTGGAAATTAGATGGTCTAATTAAGGTGAACATGAGAAGTTTCCTGAAGCTGCATTATTAAAATGCTGCTCTTGTTGGTTATTCCTATTTGCCTTTCTCTCACACTAAATCTGATCTTCCTTTCACATAGTGTAGGTCAAGCACAGGCAACCACAGCCTCACCTGCACCTCCAGTAATTCCAAAGCCAGCTCATTACTAATGGAGAGCTGTTGCCTAAGGCAGATCAGCACTGTGAGCTCTGTGGCACTGCAAGTCCTGAGCTGTCCTGTGCCAGCAGTATTGCCACAGGGACAAGGGAGAAACTGGTCTGTGCTTTATTTGCTGTTTGCTTCATCTCTGGACTTGCTGAGACACCTCTCAGGCAGAGCCAGAACAGCACCACTGACCTGCAGAAGGGTGATGTGTGCCCCTGACACCTGAGCTCCTGGGTTCTACAAGGGCAGTAAAGCACCAAGGGGTGCAGGGCAGATGGAGCAACATGTTCCTACTCCTCACGTTGCACGTGCAGCTCCCAAAGCTGCCCAGTCAGCGACACCAGGGCTCAGAATGGTTTTCCCTGACAGAATCTCAGTGAGGGGCAGCCACACCCAGCTGTGCCCAACTCCCAGAGCCCCCTCACCCTTCCTGGACTGGTTGTGGATGCTGATGGCCTGGGTCTGGTAGTTGCCGTCGTCGTTCTGCACACACACGAGGTGCGAGTCGGCCTTCTCGTTGAAGCACGCGCCGCCCGCCAGCACGTGCTCGTTGGACTTGTTCATGGCCTTCATCATCTGCCAACACAGAGGGAGGGTCAGCACCGCCACCCAGCTCACCCAGCACTGCCTGCAACAGGGGGTTCTGTTGGATCAGACAGAGCAGCCTCCCAGCAGTGCTCATATTCCACCTCAGGCTTTAGCACTCAGAACCACAAACTGCTCTTGAGAACAGGGCTCAGGCCTTTTGCTGCCTGGATTCTTTGAAGTGCCACCTTTTGTGCACTTAAATGGCATAAGGGACAGCTGAGCTATGTAAGGTGCTAAAGCTGCTATCTCTATTTTTATCTCTATCTATTTTTTAAAATACCCAGGAAAATAAAGTTAGAAAAACCCAGGGAAGAAATACCCAGCTTGTTTACACAACTACACTTGCTGAGGACAGAAACCATAAATGCCACATGGGCACTCAAACCGGGGCCATTTCATCCTGCTCTGCCATGACCAGACACCAAAGCTTCAGTGTGTCTGTGCTTCACCTGCATGAGCTGGTGAGACTGGGATCAATGTTCCCAGTTGGAACATTTTTCCAAATGATCTGAATGACTGGCATCCAGAATGTTAATTCTCTGCAAGGGAGGCCTCCAGAAATCACCCAGAAACGTTTGTGATGCCTCTGCCCTTCAGTGTTGCTGCCTGTCCTCTAACACACACCAGGTTACAGGCCTGGGCAAACACTGCTGTACATTATAGAGCTCCTTTCCTTCTCTCCACTCTTCATGGAGGCCCACACTATGTGATTTTTGATCCAAAAGAAAACTGAGGGAGTCATCTAGCTCTGGAGTTTGTTTCAAACCCAAAAATTACATGTTTGCTTAAAAGAAAGTAAGTCCAATTAAATCACATAAATTTCCCCACAGTGAAAGCCCTGACAAGAAGGAAAATGTGGAATTATTTGACATCTTTTAGCAGCACTCAAACTCCCACTCTGTCCTCCCTGGAGCTGATAAGCATTCAGGCTACACACAACACATTTGTCTCTCTCAGTCCAACATAAAAACTTAATTATAGTGTCAGGAACTTTAACTGATGCTCACTATTGACAAATGTGCACAGGTGTAATGTTTGGGGAGGAAACTTAATTAAGATTTTGCATCAGACAACAGTGTATTTCATTATCCAGTTTATCACGTCATGCTCCAGAAACAAGATTTTGGCTCCAGAACAGCCATCTCTGTGGAGCTCAGCAGTTGCCTCCAGCACAAGGAACAACTGGACATGGTGACTGTGCCATGATTAAGAAATGACAGTCACCTTTGCTGAGGGACTAAACAGGCAACTAGGGATTGCTGTAAGTTATAGTAAATGTAAACCATTTTGAAGAAAAAAATATGAATTTAATAGAAAAACCATATATTTTGTAAGTTGTTGATTACAGGCTGAATTCACATTTAAACCATGCATGAGATTTAAAATTAGTTTTTCACTTTGGAGATAGTTTGAGTGGCAGCCTTTTCTAATTAAATACTGCTTTACATGGGAAAAAGTAAAGGTCTCGTGTTTAATTCATCTTGATTCAAACTAAACTCAGATGGAAAACTGCTAGTTATTCAACCTTTCAATTGGATCACAAGCAATAATGTTAAATAAGTAACACTTTCTCCATTTCAAATTTGAATCCTTGCTTGACTCTGGAAGGAACCCAACCACGAGGCAGAGGTTTGCTGCCAAGCTCCCTGACACCAAATTCCCTCCCAGCCCTGCTCAGTCCTGTCTGCCACCACACACCCTGCAAGGCCAGGCAGGGCTGGCACTGAACTGCAGCGAGTGCTGAATTCACAGAGCTCACTGACCTCTTCCGTTCTCTCACAACTGCATCAAAAATTAAAACACCTTTTAACAGCCCCTTTATCTTCTGGCTTCACCAATTCCATCTTTTTCAAACTTCACAGAAGAATGCTTTTTTTTCCCAGTGAATTTCCTTAGTCTCACTTATGTTACTCAAATGTTTCTTGCAGGGGAATTCCCTCCTGACATAAAGCTGCACTCTGCTCTGATCTTACAGGAACTTGTGCAAATACCATTTGCCCAGGAGGTTTGCTCTCACCTCAGCTCTGATTGGTTTCAGAGGACCAAGTTACCCCTTCTCCTCAGGCAGAACACAACACCAATCACCTTTTCCACTGTCCTTTCATTACTGTTCAAATGCTCCTCCCCAGCTTCCTCAGCAGCACCAACTCCTCCAGATGCTGACTGATTTTCTCACACCACAAATTAAGTCTAAAATTTAGATGTTGAGGGAAATTTTGCATAAACTAATCAGCAACCCAGCAAATACTATAAAATGCTTTGACTAGGAAGGCACAACACAGATGAGAAAAGTTTTTTCTTCCTAGTTCACCTTGAGTGTAAAGTTTGTCAATTTATTTGCTCCCATCACACACATTATTTTATATGTAAACAGTTCAAAAACCTGAAGAAAAAGAGTTTAAGAGTCTAATTAATATTGAGTGGAATTGTGTTCTTCCTGTGCAGCCACCCTCACTCACTTCCAAAAGCTTTGTGAATGGTGCACTTACAATTTGCTTTTGAGGCAGTTTTCCCTTGTGGTAGTGGATAAAATAAAAGTTCCTTTAGATCCCAGGTACTCCAACCACAAAGAAACTGTACAGAAATGTATGTATTATGAGCATTACCTCATTATATCTGTTGCTAGGAATTTTGATGCTGGTTTTTCTGACTTCCATATCAACCACTAAACCTTGGACCACAGGCAGTGTGTACTGGTAATTTCTGAAGTCCTGGTAATTAAAACAGGTTTTTAAGTTAGGCACAATGATCATCATTAACACTGCAGGTTTCCCAACTACCCTGGTGAGTACTAGTTAGCCCATTCAAATAATTGTAATCAGTGACTGAAAGGCAGGGAGGGGCAGAGACACCACAGCCTGTAACCTGTGTAACTGCAGTTCACAGATGAAAAACATCATCATGACTGTAAGTCATTTCACTCATTTTCTTACATCAAAATTAATATTCTCCAGCCTTGAAAACCATCACTGTACATAAGACATCCTGCACTCTGTGTTCTGTTACATTACTGGATGGAGATATTAGTTTTTCTAGCAGTGAGATTAAATCATGCATCAAAGAGAATCTTCTATATTGAAAATATTTGCAAAGTAGTAAGAGATAATAACTTCCCTTCAGTTGGAGCACTGTGTAATCAGAGAGCTGTGACTGTGATGACCCAGCACTTCTGAGGCAGCAATCTGAGCAAATAATGCCCTTATTTCAACATCCAAACATCCTCCCGTGGCCAGGTTTGGAAGTTGATTTGGGTACCTTGTTACAACTCACAGTGTTGTTCAAAGCTCACATCCACCATCAGGAACAGCAAGTAAATTCCCCCACATCCCTCCATCTCCCCTTGCATCCCCCAAACCTGCTGGCACATGCACAGCAGAGCAGCCCCCCCGGCATCCCCTCCCACCCAACCCCACGCAGCACTTACTGCAAGGAGGTTCATGATCGTGTGTCCAGTCTCTCCAAACAAAGGCTTACGGAATCTGACGCTAAAAAGTGGGCATGGATAAACTGGAATGAAACAAAACACAACAGGTCAGACTGGAATTTACAAGCTGAGATTCTGCAAATCAGACTCAAATACAAGCCCGTGGGAAGCAGCAGCTAAAGAAGAGACTGGAAGGACCAGCGTTTACAATGCCAAAGGGCAGGAGGGTTGGAGGTTATAATGCACTTTCCACATGTGTCATGGGCCCTGGCCCACCACACCAGAAACAGGAATCATTATGTGAAAGCTCCCAAGTGCCCACTGCAGGACTGAGCCTGGTGATCTGGACCCTGATGGCAGAGATCACCTTTCAAAACGCTTTTCTGAGGCTACTTCTCAGAAATGGCTTCTTTCGTTCTTTGTACAACCATCCTGCTGCTCTGCACTACAGCATCATAAACCGACAGGTGTGACAGCCAAGTGATAATCCAGACTACTTAATTTTCTGGTTTATGTCATAAGAACATGGCAAACTCTAAAGGGCTATGTCAAAAGAAGTAGGGGATGCTTATGGTATGTCAGCAATGCAAAATATCTGCATTCCTTGTCTGACTCAGCCATACCTGCAAAACATCTGTGCTGCAGTTCCCAGGGCAGTGCATGGATCTGGCTGTGTGACGTTATGCTGCAGCAGAAGCCCTCACAATGCTTGGAACATGACTCATGCACTGATACACAGTGCCAAGGTTTCCCAAACACATGTTTCAAGGAAGGTTCCTACACTGTCCTCAGGCAGACACTCAGGCTGATTTCCCCAATGCCACACATCCTCACAGGCACCAGCGTGGTCAGAAGAGGCTGTAAAGTGCTCAGCAGGTTTGAGTAACACCATGAGGATTTCCTGATGGAAATCAGCTCCAGCCTCTGCAGCTGGTGCAGTGCCTGAAAGCACCACAAACCCCCACACCGACCAACTCATGCACAGGGCCCTGGGGCACCAACCAGGGCTGGATTTCCCGTGGCTGTGCAGAGCAGCCCAGCTACATCCCAGATGACGGAATTCCCTGAGCCTGGGCTGCACGGCTGATCTGCGGATGCTCAGCAGATGTTTTCTGCACATCCAGCAGCCCAGGGGGACTCCTGAGCTGATGTGATCTGCTGCACAGCCAGCAGTGCTGCACAGAGGGCTGGAATCTGACGGTTCCACCAGCAGAGAGGATGGAAGGAAACCCACGACACAAATGCAGCACCTCCGAGGAAGAGACTGAGGAAGTGACCTGTAGTCACAGCTGTCACAGCACATGGGAATGTGCCAAGTCCAACCCACAGCCATGGAAATGATGCAAAGCCCAGCTTGCAAATATATCAGAGCAGGTACTTCTGTCTGTCAACGTCAAAACATTTCTTTCTGTGTTAAAACACAGATGTCACATCCAAAATGGGAGCATTTTGTTTGTTTTTTTTAAATACTGATGGGAGTAAACGAACTACTGAAAAAACCCCTCATGTATATGCAAAAAAAACCTACACACCTCCACCACCAATGTTTCTTTGCACAAGTTGAACCTAAAATCCTCATCCTCAGAAGGCAAATTTTAGAATTATCTTTTTGCTCTCCAGCAATGTAGGTATTTGGTGAAAAAAATCACACTGTTCCCAAAACTTCATGAGTTTAAATTACAAATCCCTACAAAGCATATTCTAAACTGATTTTGTTGAAATGTGCTGAAAAAGTTCTGGGGAAAAGGAACAACAGACTATTTTCACAGTAATTCAGATTTATGACACGTGCCAACTAAAACTACAGATGAGCAAGACATCCAATTTTTGGCCCATTGTGGTGGACAAACTTGCAAGAATGTCTTTGTTCCAGCAATGGCAAATGTCTTCTGAAAATTATTTTAGCTTAACTTTGTGCTAATTTCATGCTAAAATTTTTTTCAGGTGAAACACTCTCTCCAGCCTATTTAATAATAGTTGCAACAGAATTTAGCAACAAACTGCCACACTAGTGGCAGTTTCTTTCCCTGCACATATATTCTTATTCTCTGGAAAATGATCGAGGTTTTAAAAACCTAAAGGCAAACACTCTTTCATTTCAGCAGGGAAAGACCTTAAGGTCTCAAAGGCTCTCTCCTGTGCTAACTACACCAGCTAAACCAGACTAGTTCACTATGTGAACTACACACAGCTGCTCAGAGCCACGTCTGCCTCCACAACAGCCCCTGATCCCCCAGCACAGCTGGCAGAAGGCAGTGGGTCCCATCACCCCTCGGTGCTGCTGTGCCACCCACTGTTGCAATGTGGGTTCCAACACAGTGTTTACCTGCCTGTTGAAGCCCAAGTGGCCCTGACAGGTACCAATTTATGGCTGGGGGGTGTGCTCTAAGCCAGCCACATCCTCTGCAGGGATCCCTGCAGCTTCAGCAGGGCCTGGTACTTACGCCTGTACTCGGCTCCAAGCCTCAGCATCAGCCGGATGGGGAACACTTTAGCCCAGGGAGTCTCCCACTTCTGGATGAGGATGCCAAACAGGTACGGTGGGGTTGGGAGCACCAGGTCCTGCAGCGACTGATACGTTGCTGCAACGTACAAGAACCCTCCATGTTCTTTGCTTCCAAGGAAGCTCTTGCTGAAAAAGGAGTGTCCCAGGTTGCCAACGATGTTACCTATGGAAACAAAAAAGTTCATTACTTCACTAGATTGACTGTGTATTAGCTGTAGATTAGCTGTATCAAGAGTCTCAGGAGTTTCTCAGAAGGGAAACAAAAAAACCTGTATTTAACTCCGTTTGCTTCCTGAAGCATTTTGTGTCTTAGTTACACCTGAAACAATGACTTGCTGTGCTCGGGGTCTCAGGTTACCTCCTGTGCAGAAGTACATGACCTGCTAGGAGGTAACTGCTGCAGACCAGAGCCACCAAAGCCATGGCACCCCTGGCTGATCCACCTTTGGTGATACACATATAGGAAGTCATTTTTGTAGGAACACACAGACAAACCATTTCTGCACCTGACAGGCTGAGCCATGTGACAAGCATTACCAGGATAGGTCAGACAACACAGACCTCCCACCTCTCCTGGGGAGCAGGGACAGATTAGCCTCAATCATTCCTGTGATCTGCCTGTTTCATAGACTCAGACAATGACAGAATGGCCTGAGTTGGAAGGGACCTTAAGGCTCATCCAGCTCCATCCCCTGCCATGGGCAGGGACACCTCCCACCATCCCAGGTTGCTCCAAGCCCCATCCAGCCTGGCCTTGGACACTTCCAGGGATGGGGCAGCCACAGCTTCCCTGGGCACCCTGTGCCAGGGCCTGCCCACCCTCACAGGGGATCACAGGATAGCTCAGTGCCAAGGAAGTGAGAGCTGCAGCTTCCCCCTGGCACTATAAAAGCACCCACAGAAAGCCTGTTTTCAGTGTCTTCCACAGACTCAAAGGGTTTCCACTGCAGAAGCTGCTGTTGATTGAACTAAACTTTTAGATTCAGCTGCAATTTAAGAAGCAATGTGCACCTGGTCAAACAATTAATGCCCACTGGTTGTCCTTCCATTTAGGCAAACCACTGGGGTGCCTGCTCAGACAAGTACTGAAGATCTGGGTCATTTCAAGAATTACACAAAAGAGTGTTTATTTCATTAGTATACTTAATGTAAAACGCAACTGAGAGAGACACAGGGGAGAAACACCACTAATTTTTATTCACATTTTTACTCTTTGATGCTCTTAATTTCCAAAAATGTTTACACTGGAATGGCTGACTGAATCGGAATGTTGATTAGCTTATTACAGCATCCAACACAGCATTCAACATTGAAGGAAAGAACCATGGTGTGATTCCTTTTATCAAATGACAACAGCATGCAAATAATGTACAGAACAGCTGATGACAATTCTCCATAGGAAGATGTGAATATTAATAGTGCTGATTTGCTCTCAAAGAAAAACACAAGTAATTTCAGAGAGCGTGGTGTGCTTGATCACCCCTCTCCTGAGGAATGGCATGGAGAGGTACTCATGCAGACCTCCTGGGCTCCTGCAGCAATCCCAGGCTTCCCCACCTGCAGCCAGACTGCTAAGTAGGCCTTTCTGCTCTTTCCCCACCACCTCATGACAGAGTGTCTCTATCTGAACTCAGGGCAGTGATGGGAGGTCTCCAAAGTGCATGACCTCTGGACAGTACCTGCAGTGTTTCTCCCCATTACACACAAAACACACACAGACAAACATGAGGTTTTAAGGAGGTAAAAATATCAGTCACAGAAATGCAACATTGACATTCTCAGTAGTACAAGCTATGAGAATCACAGCTGTTGCAGCCCCCACTCCGGAGATGTGGCCATGCTGCTTTGCACCCCTCCAGACCACCCTGGCACAATCACCACTGAGTATTCCTGCACATGACCTTGGGCTGTCCAGCTTTAAACAGAGCTACTGCCAGGCCTCTAAACAGAAGGCTCCTTTTATATTCCAACTAACAAGCACTCTCCGGGGTTACCTCCTTATTCAAATTTGAAGGCACCTTAGTGGGTATTTTTTTCTATACCCACAAAGTGCTGCACAAACTAAGTTCTCAAGTTCTCTGTTAGAAGGTGACAGGCTTTAGCAGCCCAGGCACCCCAGAGCAGGGGTGCTCTGAGCTCACTCAGGGCCTGTCACTGTCCTGCAAAGCTGTGATTTTACAGACATGCACAACCCAGAGTGACAGTATCACTGCAGATCAAATTCCAGAACTCCTCTAATGGCTACAGCTTCTGCAATGCTCAGCTGAGCCTATCTGAGCAAAGGCAGCTACTGGCCCAACTAACATGATTAACAGAGCCACATCAAATGCTGTCAGCTGCTGAGAATCACTGATCCTGCCCATGACATGTGCAGGTCCATCAGGGGTGCTGTGACACTGCTGCCTGCTCAGTGAACACACCAATGCACCAGCTCAGGCATCCTGCTAGTGAGTGCAACCCAGTGCATCCACTGGTGTTCGTGAAAGATTTGCACTTATCTAAAATAGCTGCTGGCACTCTTTTGCTTTTGCAGTTCCCACCTACCCTCACTAATCGCCTCTTCTTCATTTCTACTTC
Source organism: Sakesphorus luctuosus (assembly GCA_013396695.1). Taxonomy (NCBI): domain Eukaryota; kingdom Metazoa; phylum Chordata; class Aves; order Passeriformes; family Thamnophilidae; genus Sakesphorus; species Sakesphorus luctuosus. The sequence continues at coordinate 137,507 of VWZD01004199.1, read as the reverse complement.
CTTTTCCCCTTCCCATCTGTTCTTACCCAAATAGAAGCTACAGGCCTGATAGTAACATTCCTTGACGAGGCTCTTGGTTCCAACAACATGACCAGAATAATCCTTTCTACCCTTGAAGTGTATGAGGCATGTGAACTGCCAGCCTGCACTGGATTCTGCAGTTTTACTGTGTGTTTTCTGTGTGGAAGAGGCCAGGCAAGGTGCAGCTGTGCAATCCCGCTCAGCTCCGGGACGTGTGGCACTGCCCACTGGGATGACAAGGCAGTCAGACATTTCCACTTGAGACTGGTGCCAAGGGCTGCAGCAGAAGGGGATGACTCCTTATTTTTTCCGTTTCAGGAGATGGAGCTCCAAGGCTCACACGCCTGGGATGCCTTAATAAGAATTTTTCAGCCAACGGAAACATGAAAAAACCCCTTAGAGTGGAATCTGCAACTCAGCTGTTCAGCCCTTTCCTTCCATGAGCCACAGCATTATAAATTACTCCTTCTGACACGAGCAGCTCGCACTGTGCAGGCTCCAAGAGGTTACCACTGCTCTGAGAGCACAAATTACTGGGATTGGGTAGTTGTGCTGCAGTTTGTTATTTATAAAAGCATGCAAGAGCCTGGATGTGGGACAGCATGGGAAGAATCAAGTGTTTTGCTGCACAATTCTCTTCTCTAGTGACCATTTCAATCAGCAAACCCAAGTCAAAAAGCCTCTTTGGGCTTGTCCCACAAACATTTCTGCACTGAGCAGGGTTTGTCAGCCTCTCCTGCCACGTCTCCAAAGGTGGTTCCAAGCCAAGGCCCCACTGAGAAGCTGCTATTACATTGTCAAACCCAACCCACTGCACCATTACACATTTTAAGCACAGAACTGTGTTTCAGAAGCTTGTAGAGAAAGTGTAGGTGTAAGAAAAAACTTTCAAAAATAGCTATCCTTCTCAAAAGCATGTAATTTATTTTAAAAAACATCACAACTTCCTTTCTAAAGAGCTAACCTCAGAGTGAGCAGAAAGGTGCCTTTCCTTTTATTAAGTTCCAGCACCTGACATGAGACAACTGACATTATTTAGGAAGTGCCCTAAGTGTGTATGATGCATCCAAAGCAGTTCTGCAGGAGGTCAGCACTGATTCTCTTCTCAGTTACGCTGCGTTATCCTTGACTTTAAATTTTAAGCATCTCCACCAAGTCCTTTAAAAAGAACATGCTTTTCTCCACTGGTGTGATTTCTCTTCAGTCGTGATCCATACTGGTTTGAATCCTTCACTCATCCTTCCTCTGATGAACAATGTGCTTTGCATGGCAGTTTGGCAATCCCTTCTGGACTCAAATAAAATAGTCTGTACCAGGAAAACTAGAGGGTAAAAAAAAGATTCCTGCATTTGTTTATTGCCCTTAATATGTGGTGAAGCTGGGTAGGTGCAGTGAGGTTAAATTCCTAATGGATGCTTCCTATCTTTTATGGTCTTAAAGATGGTACTGGCATCCAGCCCCAGGGAAGGAATCTCAGTGTGGCTTGGGGAATTCAGCTGCCTCTGTCCAGCCTCATTCCACTGTCACCAGGCACAGCCAAGCTCTGCCAGGTACCAACACCATTCCAGCATCCCAAAACCCCAAGCATCCCACTCCTGCAGCAAGAGATCCAAAGCAATATTTACCTGTGAGCAATCCTGTCAGATGGGATTTTCTACCAGAGCAAATGAACACATTTTCTTTGGAAAAGGAACACAAAACCCAGTTCCTGCCACACCAAGAGCCACAAAGAGCCGCAGAATATCCAAGACCATGAATGCACCCTGATGACACAACACATCTGCAGCAGATGCCAGCATTGAGAAAAAAGCATTGGAAACTCCACGCTCAGAGTTCTCACCATGCTCAACATCTTTTTATTGAAACACATCAGCAAGTAAATTGGAAAGAACTTCCTCCTATTGGCAAAGGCCATAAATGCTTCACTCACTGTCAGTGAGTGCAGCTGCCAGCACCCAAATCCTCCTCAGACTGGCCCGTGGCATCCTCCCAACTCACTCACACACCTTCTATGATGTTTGATTTTGCATCCACCTTTCCACATAACAGCAGCAGGGCTGTATTGCTCACTCAGCTAACCTGTTCTCTTATCACAACATTTATTTCTTGGGCTTTTCTACAGCTCTGTTCTGTATTAGCTACCCCTGCATTTAATTAAAACCAGGCTGGGTGAAAAATACACCAGCTGTGTCTGGGATAGATCCACCCTCACACAGAATCCCCAAACCCAGGGTGACCACAGAGCCATTTCAAGCAGTTGCCAGATTTCCATTTTCACTACAGAAGTAACAGTAGCAGTTATTGTATTCCACCAGAGCTGATGCACTAGGGCAGATCTGGCAGCACTGTATTAACACATCCAACTGCCTCAAAGTACCCATTCAGAGGGACAGAAGTTCTCATTTTTCCATTCACTGCCAGGCTTATAGCCAACAGACAGGGATAATCATGGGATTACTACCACAACAGTACAACTTCTGCAGCCACAACTGAAATCATTAGCTTCTAATTTCAAAACAAGAAAAGCAACACAGCAGGGACTCGATGACAGAGGGGCCAGAGGAAACTAAAGTGATGAAAAGTGAGCAGCAACTAACACTTGCCTTAATTGACAACTTTAGTTTTTATAATTGACATGCACACAGCCTATAGTGTAAAATGCCATTTTTTCTTCAAAATCTCTCCATTGTTTTACAGTTAGAAAGTCCTAAACCCAGACCACAGCTTAATGTTGAGGACTTTCCATAACAAAACTAATGAAGGCTCAGGGCGGCACAGCCTTTTTATTTTATTACTGTTTTCAAGAAAACTTTTACTAAAGGAAATAAATAAAAAACATCCACAGAATTTATTTGTTTTCTGATGACAAAATAAATTTAAGCCACTATGTATGTAATGAAACATTAAAAGGTGGAGCAGGGGTTTAAACAGTCTCTAGTTCTGATGGGAATCCTTGTTTGCTGCAAATGTCCATCATCTCATCCCAGGAGAGGTGCAGGACCTCTGACATGAACAGCTGGAAAGAACAGCTCCACCCACAAAACACTTCCAAGGGATTGCAGACCCCAAACTGAAACCCCTATAGCAGCACACTCTGCCTCTCTGCCTGGATAATGTTTAAAAGAGCCAGTAACAAATATGCTGATACATACTCCTCCCTCGCAAACAACACACGCCTTGGAAAGGAAAAAGGATAAAAAGGATGGATATTGAGAGAGCGTCCCAAAGTGCTGTGGGATTCTACCCAGGTGCTATGATCTACAAAACCTGCAGGTATTACAGAGGAGCTGAAGGTGCCTACTTGTACTTCATGTCTGAAGTACAACAGAGCAAATCCTACCAAAAGAAAACACACACTGGAATTCTTGAACAGCAACATTTGGTTTCTGATTAAGAATTGTACAATAGTAAGCAGCTCTCTGCACCAGCAGAATTGTAGAATATCAAATTACTACCACTATGGTACTAAAAAAAGAACTCCAAATACATTATGTAGGAGTTATGAATTATGTATTTCTGTAGTGTAATTATGCAGAACTTCATAGCAATATACACACCCAGCTGGATTTATATCTGCAATATATATATACATTTTATATACACATGCTTGCGATTTTTCTTATCTATCTCTCTCTGAATAACATAATTAGAAGATAAAGAATTGCAAATGAATTGAGGTTTGCAAAGGCAGCTGTTTGCAGTGACCACAGGATCCATTATGACACGTGATAATCACACATTCTGAACCTGGCAGCCCCTCTGACAGGCTGACCTTTGCTGCACCAAGACATTTTAGGAGACAAAGACCTTTTACATTATTTTATTAAAGTACTGAATTCAGTCACTCCAAAGACATTGCAAATTACAGGCAGAACCCTTTGTAAATGTATTTTCAGCATATAACCTTAAAGTGATCCAATTCCACCTCTGGAAAACTAGCTTTGTTTTCCAATCAGTGGAACCAAATACTTCTCTTTTACCTTATGCAATGATTTTTGAGTTCTAAGGTTCAACAATAACTAGAAGTGGAAGCCTAAATTATTTACATAGCAAATATAAAATATGCAAAGGTTTACATAAAAATCTTGCAATTGAGATACAAAAATTCAAAATTTCGGGATAATTTCTGAAGTGTCCTACAGATCCAGGTACTTTATGATATAATTCCTATCTCCATAGTGCGGCCACAGACAGGTACACTAGTGAGAACCAAACCTCTGAACTACCCAGTCTGGGGGTATTGAACATACTATCCACAAGAATTCTCATCATTTTTGTCCTGGCTGGAAAACCTTTGGAGCAGCTCCCCAGGTTACCAGCACCTCATTACTACCTTTATTTGGTGAGATTATTGTAACACTGGTTATTACCAACCAACTTAAGAACTCATTCCCCTGTCAGCTTCGATCCTTACTCTCTTTTTATATTCTTTTACACAAAGCCAGCCATTTGCTGTGGCAGAAATGTTATGTGACCCAGTGTGATCAAATCCAAGCCATTTCTAACAGAGAGCACTCCTACCTGCTAAGGCATCCCGGTAAAGTTGCACAAAGTGGTTGAAGATATCTTTAGGCAAACACTTCTCATCAGGCAAACACTGCAGGAGGATGACGATCTCGGACTGCCCCACGGCGTGCATGCCCTTGGTGGTGAAACACCAGCACTTCCTGTTCACATCTGCACACAGGGAACATGGATCAGCAGAGCAGCATTCCAGAAAACAGCCCCGAATGTCACTGCAGGGAGACAGCTCTTGCAAGAGTCAGTTCTACAGTGAGTATTGCTGTGTCATCTGTCACACAGACAAGTGACGCCCCAAATCTGATACCGTGCAAGGCACATCTCAACAAAAGCAGCTCAGTAATTCCCAGCTCACAGCTAAGGAAGAGCCAGAGCATTACAGCTCCCAGTCAGATCCTGGGATTAACAGCACAGAGCAGCCTCTTAGCACGGCTGTATTCAAACTAAAGGAGGGGATTTCAGTGTGAATGGAGGGGCCTGGGAAAAGGCCGGGCTGTTGGCTGTGCATGCCGTGATCCTGACAGCTACACCAGCTTCCAGCAGAGACATCTCCCACCAGGGACAGCTGATGGCAGGGCTTTTCATGACACCTCACTGTGCTGTCCTGCCTCACATGAGCATTAGTGATGGCACACGCTCTAAGCTTCACACTTCATTTGCTGAGGATTATGTTATTTCAATAAAACCTTTTATTGTCTGTTATGTATGACATTTTTATACATATGTAAAACATTGTAGTGCTATCTAAAAGATGCTGAAAGGCTTGTAAACATCTTAATTTATTAAGTGATAAAATACCTTGCCCTACCAAGCTGGAGAGGAGACACTGATCTACAAAACTGAGACTGGGGGCTCTACCAGTCTAGTTTATATTTTCTGCACAAAGTTAACTCCATTGATGCCTAAATGACCAGAAAAGAGCCTTTTGTAATTTAACTTCATATGGCTCAGTACAAAGTTTTCAATCTGTGCATATTTTCAGAGACTATCCTACCAAATAAAAACGCTGCTGTTCCTACTAATAAATAATATATACAACATTTCCCCTCTCACAGACCAAGACTTATTTAATGATGAAAACTTACAATTTACTATTTTTACCATGGACAGCAAATTAGCATTTAAAACAAATACTAGAGGGTCAGGGCCACCATCCTCCAGCTGCTGCATGACAGAGATCTGAGAAGGTCTCTCTTCTACAGCATAATCTGTGAAAAAAAAAAACAAGCCCCATGAAATCTTTACCTTCCTGGAACAGACTCCACATTATAATCAGATAAGCCCAATTCTGCTGCTTTTTAATTTGTTTGATGCTTTTACTGTTTTGACCCTTTAAATAAACACTTATTTAAGTATTGCTGGTTTGATTGATTGTTTCCTAGGCTGGTATTGTCAAACTTTAATAGCATTTATTGATAACCACTGTACATCCTTTAGGAATGTACAGCTTGTTTCACAAATTAAGTATTTTTCAGTACCAACTGGAGGAGAAAATTGAAATCAAATTGAGGAATGTGTCACGGTGTCAGCTGAAATCCCCAATGACAAAGGAGTTAACAACTGTTATTTAGAGCAAAGCAAAGGAGAAGGGCATCAGTCCTGGGCTACAAACACCAACACATGGCCTGTCCCTGTGTCACCTGACCCGCCCTTTCTGTGCATTACCTACAACAAAGACAACACAGGGGGGAACACTCTGAAACAGCATTTTTATAAATCATGGAAGGTCTGAGCCCAGAGTAAAATGGATCCCAATATGAAACTCCAAAGTTGTCTGCAGTGTGCCTCTATGATTAGACCCAGATGACTAGCAAATTGAATTTTTCATCTATGTGATTGTAATCTGCTCTGCATTAAACTTTAATAAAAAACAGTTACACAGATTTTGAAATAAATGTATTGCTTTCCCAGCTAAAATTATCTAGAAAGAAAGATTTTTCTATTCTTAACAGAATTAGAATATAGGACATAAAATACTGCTAAGAAAACTGAGTATGTGACAGCATATGAAACAACAGCAACTAAACATAAAAAATACAATTTCAGTGAGGGTATCTGTATGAAAGCTGAAAAGCATATTGTAGTTTCACTCCTTTTTTTGTGGAGGAGACTGAACAATCAGGCATCCATATGAACAGCTAACACAGGATGGAACAGATTGTTTTGAAATTAAATGCTGCTCACATTTTGCTTTTGACACTCTCCTGCAATAAGAAGTTACATCCAGCTTAACATTAGAAATGCACTGTGTCAGCAAGATATGTAATAGGAAATAAAAAAAAGCAGAGATGAAAAAAATAAGTTAACTCCAGGAATGTATTAAAGGATGTCAAGAATCAGACCTTGGAAAGCAATTTCAGATAAACAAATACACATTTTTTAATCTTGTAAGAATTAAGTTTTTAATTTTCTGAAGCCTCCTCCGTGTGGATACTCTGGAAGGGGACACAAAGACTAAAAGCTTCACTGTGGGCCAAGATGTGCAGTAATGTTGTTGGATGCAGTGCTCAGGGATGCCCCAGACAGAGCTGCTGCTCCAGCAGCATGTCAGAGAAGGGAGGCATGAATATTCATAAGGCTAATTAAAATCTATCTCTGTGTGAAACATTCCCCACAGTCCGATTAGTGAAGAAATTAGCTCATATTTCTGGACTGAAGTTAATTTCTTCTGCTTTGTGTTTTACCTCTTACAGGAATTTCCCTGCAAGGTGGGGCTCTTCCTGGATGCTCACAGGAACCAATGGTGCAAATGAGTGTCCCAAAATTTACCCAGGAGTGCTTACTGAGAATTTCTTCAAATACTCAGCATATTGCCAGCATCTTATTTTTAAAATAAACACAACAACCATTAGGTTAATTGCAACTGGTAAGCATAAAGCCAGCTGCCAGATTATACCCTCACCTCCTTTTACTCCAGTGGAGATGAGAATTGGAGGAAGCCCATCTTCAGGAATTAGATTCATTGCACTGCCAACAGGACTGCCAACCTGAGTTATATTTCCCGAGAATACAGAGGCATTATCAGTCTACAAGAAGCAAACAACAAGGAAGGACAACATTACAAAAGTAAAAATGATAAAAATAGAAGAGCTGGCTGACTGGATTACTGCAGATGTAGGTGAAGGACACTGAGCCTGCTGAAGAACCAGAAACACCAAGTAATTTGGCCCTGTAACAATAGATGATCATGTGATGACTCCTGCATGTGAACTATTACTAGAAATCCTGCTCAGACAGACACTGCACCTCCCTGCTCTAGCACCACACACACTCATTTCTTCACAAAATCTGAATGTACCTGTGCCCATCTGAACTTTTGTAAAGCCTCAATTCCACTCACATGGGGTATGGTGGACTTAACATTGTCAGGTTGTATCTGCACTTTCCTGCACACATCATTTTATGACAAGTAGGGTTTTTTTCTATTTCATGCTATGACAACCTTATTGCTCCAAACTCCTTACTGACCATGACTCACCTTTTTTAAAACATGTGTTATACAAATGTGCTTCACACACAGTCTGTACAGCCAAACACTTGGGAGCCACACAGGGAACAACCAGTGGTTAGTGCTCTGCCCCATAAAAGCTCATTTCAGCTCCAAACACATGGCTGTTCAAGCACTCTGCAAACATTAACATCAGGAGCACACTTGCAATACAACACACTAAGACAAGCCTCAGCAGGTTTCCCACATCAGTCCCAGTGAAGCCACCACAGCAGCTCACACACTGCTCATGGCCAAGGCAGGCAGAGCATTTCGAGGGGGGAACAGTGTAAGGCTCCCTTACTTCTGCTGATAAAGAGTTGTTGGCCATGGGCTTTGACGGATCATGAGACACTGCTAAGGTTCCTGTGGAAGCTGTCCCAGCCACGGTCAGTTTTGCTGCATCAGCAACTTCTCCATTGGGTAATATCCCATCGGCAAACCAAACACGCCTCTGCTCTCTAGGCTGGGCCACTGCGGAGAACGTAAGAGAAACAGGATTTAAGATCTCACAGCCACATTAGCTGGAAAATCTGAGCACACAAATAGAAATGTGGACTGTGAGGGACTTAAGACATGACCTAGTGCATTCCCTATGGCAGCATCATGTGTCAACACAACTGCTGAGAACAGTTTACCTGTCCTTAAAACCTGATGTCCCTGCTGAGGGCAGGAATTTCACAGCTACCATTAGCTAGAGTATCTGGAGCAGATGAAGTGCAGATATCCTTTCCAAATGCTTGCTACAGGTCAACTGAAAACAAAAAGAAGTCCTCTTACCTTCTGCTCCAGGATGCTTTAGAACTCCCACAGGTACCATGACAGTGGGAGGCGGAGAGCTCAGGGCGCCCGAGGCCTGAGCCTGCTGCAAAGGAGGGATAGTAGAACAGTATTCAGCAGGATTGTTAGGGTTAGGGCTCTGGCTTGAGGCACTCATCATGTTCTCCCAGGCTTGAGCTAAAGCAAACAAAGAACAGGAAACATGAACACAGAGGAAGGTGTCTATCAGTCCAAAACACTGTGTAAAGTTCCCGGCTGCAGGCAGTGTGGACCCTTCCACCTTCCAAAGACCATCCCTCCTCATGTAAAAGCCCAGGAGACTGTAATTAAGCAAGAAAAACCATATCAGGAGGAGAAAAAGCACTGGATCAGTTCACAGAGAAATATTTTCTGAAAATTGTAACAATACACTTTTACTTGGGTGGTGCTTAGTTCCTCATGCCTCATTTTGTTTCTTCTTTAAAGATTCTACTGAAAACACTCAACATACACATAAATACATATGTCTATCACACTGCAAGGACACAAGACATTCCTATTACAAATGTTTCATAATCCACAGAACACTTGAGCATAATTATCTTTTGTATATGATAAAATGCACTTTGCATTTCTTTATATCCAGGGCAAATCAGAACAGATCAGCAACTTTAATTATGAACTGTAAAAAACCCCTTATGCTCTTGATTTGGAAGGCACGACTTGAGCCTTAATTCAACTGACCAAAGATTAGCACACAAAACTTTGTCAACAACATCCATCACAGGGAAATCTCCTCCAAGTAGTGACAACTGTCATAGTACTGCTTCTTTTTCAGCAATATGGAAGGCTTGTAGGAAGGTACCAGAAAATTTATGTATCTGCTTGCACCTTCAGCCATATTAGTATGTTACAAATAAACACATGCTTTGAATCAGGTGTAAGTATCACCCCACCTAAGCTCTCAGAGCATGTACATCTTCGGGTTCCCTTGGCTATGAATTGTTAGAAAATCAAGGTGAAAATAAAAAGACCAAAAAACCCAAACACGACTCAACAGAACATAAACTCTCCTTCTTCCACCCATCAACCTGCAAAACTAAGAGTGAAATGCCTGTCAATGGAAAAGGTATTGACATGTCATTTGAGAAAATTAAACTTAAGCACTTTTTAAACAGCAATTCTGTATCATTTAAAGTCCTGAAAGAAGAAAGTGTTAAAAATGCACAAAGTTACATCTCTAGGACCACTTCACTAGAAAAGTCATAGTAAGGTAAAAGAACAAGCAAATCAAGCGAAGTGCCCAGTCAGCACATGTACCAATTGAAAATACAGTAACAATAGCACTGGAAACTGATGAAATACAGCCTGGCCCTGGAAAAGTGCCAGCAAACACACAACGCTCGCCCCTCACCCCAGTGAAACCCAAACCAGGGACCCAGCAACCAAACCAACCAATCACTGCTTCACAGGTGCGATTCCTATCCCGGTTCCGAGGCTGGGCAGGGATTAACGTTGCCCTGCTGCCCTGAGTAGGACAAACCCCCTAGATCTGAACTGCAGGGACCAGGAGGGATTGGAGACCACAAGGCTGCAGACTGAGTGCCCAGAACCCCAGAGCATCCCCACCAACCCTGCAGCAGGCACAGGAGCAGAGGCAGCCGGGCCCAGCCCACCCGGGCAGGCAAAGTCCCTGGAATGAGGCAGGCAGGGGTGTCACTGTTCCTGTCATTAATGTGCATCCGTCCTGGCAACAGGACAGAAAGCCTTTTAAAAGGAAAGCATTGTAATATGATCAATTTTATTATGTCTTTTTTAAAAAAAACACTTCTGGTTTCAACTGAAATATTCTGAGATTCTTGCCTTCCCCCAGATGAAACAAATCCTACTGACCACCACAAGCCAGCTGTCTTTTGCCAGGTGTATTTGTGATTCCTTGTTCTTCTACACCTTGAAATGTGTTAATTTCTCCATCTCAAAATGTAATATTTTAGCACCCCTCCAACATCATTACTGGGACCTGGTTTTAATTTCTAGATATTACAACCTACAATCTCCTGTCACCTTACACATTTTGCCTAGAGTAAGGAATTATTAATAATTAAAACCTACCACTGCACACTGATTAATACTTAATACTTTTGAAATATTTCATCTTTTTGAAAATTTTCTTGCAAAAATTATTCCTGTCTAATGACAGAAACTGTCTACTAATGTTGGATTCTCAAGACTAAGCACTCAGTTACTTTCAACCAAATCTGCATAATACTGAACTTCTTTGGAGAAAAAATAAAGCTATGATTGGTTTAGTTTAGATGTTGCACAAATTAACAGATCTTTCTGAAAACTGCAGCCCAAATAACCCACTATACAGTAATATGTAAAGATACTGTCCAAGTGACCTTGTCTGAATGCTGACACAAACCAGAATTTTCCTAATTCTTGGCTACAACTACAGCAGCAGTCTCTGATAAAAGTCTCCAAAGTTCAACCAATCATTTGCAGCTGTGGAGATTCCATGATAACTGTTCAATAATTACCAGGATGGTTTGTTATTGCAGTGGTTAAAAGTTTGCATTTAGAGCCTGAATTTGCCTGATTTCTCATTCTACCTATGACATGTTAGAGAGCACCAGCCAGACCTTCCTCTGTCATTGAATTAACTTCTGTCAGCAAGTCTCAGTTATCCGATACATATTTATACCCTGAGATCAAGCCACCCCTTCACCTTTCCATTAATAATCCCAAGATAGAGCGCCTGGAATTTCTCACAACGAGACAGGTTAGCTCATGATTTAAGCACTCACATGGGTCATCTCTCAACCTCCTCCAATTTTTCTGCCGTCTCAATTCGAAACATAAAGACTGAGCACTGAGTCTTCCTGCAGCAGATGTCTCAGTGTCATGGACATAAGTCAGCTGCACAATCACCCAAAGGTATCTGCCAGCACAGGAAGTTCTGGAGATTTTAAGTGGGAAGAACACTCAGTGTTTGCCCATGTTGATACCACAGCCCCAAAGTGTTAACACAATAAAGCACAAAACACATTCCACAGCCCTTTGGTCAAAACCAAACTGAGTCTTTCCTTATCCAAGCAGAGGTAATAGAACTTTTTGTTTGCTGTACATGTTACCTTCAGAACTACTTGTGGCCTCTCTCCTGGTGTCTCATGTTCACATCAGGATTTTAGCCACAGCACCATCCCAGGTTGGACAGACTCTTCCAAAACATGCCCAAAATCAACAATCCAAACCCATGGATGTTTCTAGACCAGACCTCCTACTCCAGCACCACAGAATTAAGAAGAGTTGGATTAATTTGTGGATAAATACTACTTTCCCAACCTCCTATAGTGCATCAGCTAGAAGAGGCACAACTGCACTACTTCTCTTTGGCATTCCATACCAAAGTGTAACCGGTTATCTACTCAGGCAAGGTCACAGAGTAGGTTTCTGAATTAACAAAAACAAACAAAAAAAAGCCAAAAATCACAGGTTTTGGAACCCTGGTGGAGTACTCACAAATAAAAGCTTTCAGACTCACTGTAACCTTCCCAGTTTTTGCCTTTTGTTAACCATATTTAGTTTAGAAATCTTCACTCTCCTCAAGGATTCCACATTAACCTTCCAGAGGCCTTTACTGTTTGAGAATACTTACCACACAAATAAAGTATTTTGATTGGTTTTTCAACAGCATCACTGCAGCTCCACACAAAGCCAGTGAAGCACCACATGCTGTATTCTCTTCCCACTTACCATTCATCAGCACTGAGTGGCAGATCACACACACTCTGGCTTCCTTTCGGTCCATGTACAGCAGTTTGCACTTCAGGCTGCAGCAGGCGGCACAGAACACCTGGAACCAAGGGGAGACAGCTCAGCTGGGCTGCAAAACTGGGACAGCAGACCCTCTGCAAAGCTCTGGACACGCAGAATATGGAGGGAAATTATTGGTGTTTTCCCATTAGAGCCACAGTGCCCAGTACCTGCCCAGGGTGCCTGTGCTGCTAATCCTGATGAAGCAGCAGTTTGTGGAACACACCAATGCATGTTCTGATACTGCACTGGGGTGTTTCTGAAATACGTTTGGCATAAATGACAACGGGTAATAAATACCTACCATATTACAACCCCTAACAGAATTAACCTCAGTCTGAAAAAGAGCATGAGCACTTTCTAGAATTAAGTATGTTTCAATGCACAAGTTTTCCATATATGTGAGAGACTGCTATGGCACAGGAGTTCAAACAGGTCATTTTTCTTTGCAGCAGCACATTTCATCTATATTAGCAGCTCCAGTTGTTTAATCGCTTCATATATAACAAGCTATTCCTCAGTTGAGACTTAAGTGAACAGTGATGCATCAAAATGTTTCAAGTGTTCAACATACAAATCAAGACATTTAAGAAAGCTCAATGACAGTACTGCAAGAACATCTTCCTCCATTTACACAAAAAAAGCTCATGTTGACATGATTACAACCACCACAAATTCACAACACTGGAGAGAACTCAGGAACTGCATTTTACACATGCTGGCTGCTTAGGGGGCAGTGACAGCCCCTGGAGGACAACGTGCCAAGGAGATGCAGATGCAGTGCTGGTGCTTCTCACCTGAACCAGCTCCACCAACTCCCCAGTCCTGGGCAGGGAACGGTCTCGAGGCTTCCTCCAGACAAGCAAACCCACACACCACGAGCATGGCTTGGGCACCAAAACACACACCTGCCTGCAGAGATGGTCCTACAACAGCAACTGCACTCTCAAAATCCTGCAGAACTGACACACCAGGTGCCCTGCTGATTTCCTATTGGTTTTAAATAATAGTATTTTCTTAATTTAGAAAAACAGTATTTCCTCAGGGTTATTGTTCCCTGAGATTAGCTCAGTTGGTTAAAACTTGGCTGTAATAATGCCAAGGTCAGGGGTTCAATCCCCTGTGTGGGCCATTGACTTGAGATTGGACTCGATGATCCCTGTGGGTCCCTTCCAACTCAGAATAGACTGTGATTCTCTGTAAGATACTGATGAACATCCATTTCATGCAGAAAGGTAATATCAGACTCAGGAAATCTAGAAACAGCAGCAGCTACCCAACAAATGAGTTGGCAACAAGAGAGGATTTCAAATTATAATGATAGGTGGGCATTATCTCTGCAATTCCCTACGCATGGCTGTGATCTGTAATGCTTTCTAAATCAATTATTCTGTCACCACTTCAGCTGCATTATTGCTGTAACACAAACAAGAAACTACACAGGATTCTCATCTAGAAATATGTGTAAGCCTAATTAAACTTCAACCAAGTTAAAGATCACACCAAATTACAACTACTTTGCAGCCTGTTACTTGTAGTCTTTAGTGGAAAGTGTTTAAGCAAATCTAAGTTCTGAGCTCACCATGAGATTCGAAAATCTAATGAGAAGAAGGAGCTCAGCCTGCCTCATTACAATCAGTTTAAATGTTTCCTAATTATGTCAATTTAAACATTTCAAAACCAAAATATGAGTAAGTGTACACTGACATTTTCCATGCTAAAATAAAAACTACCCTTTTGCATATGTGAAAACTTTAATTAAAAAAAAAAGTAAATGCACTTTGAAAACCTGATTTCTGCATTTACACCTCAAACCAGTTTGCAAGCATTCTAGGGAATATTAATAACAACATCACTGCATATTTTAGAGATATTTGACATCATTCCAGTTCTCTGGGCGAAATGTCCAGTCAAAAGTTCATTCAGTATTGAACATGGAAAAACCAATGTGTTCAAGGACTGACCCAAATTAATATCTAACTTAGGACCCTTTATCAAACAACACACTGTGCATTCAGCAAAGCTCCCAAATGCCACGATCTAAACATTAGAAGAGAAAATAGAAGCAATGACAAGACACCCAAACCTCCTCTCAGGCTGCATCAGCCTGAAACAGCAGGAACACAGAGAACACAGCCCAGCAGAGCTGACAAGTCAGATTTGTTATTAACCATCCCAAGTCATTATCTCAGTATATCATACTATAAAAAAATAACACAGCATTGTCAAAGCAAGATTTGATGTTACTAAGGTTTTCAGGTTCACTGGGAGTTGTTAAAGCCTTAGTTGCTAGGGGAATTGGTGATTTTCTTTTATATTTTAGTGGGAAAATATAGTTTTGGTTGTCAGTAAAAAAGATTGCATACAAATTTTCTGGTTTTCCTATCAAGGATGGTAATTTCATCTGACAATAGACAGTACATAAATACATATAATTTACACATGAAGTTATATATAAATACATATAATTTATGAATGTGTTCACGCCCATACTTCAGATTCTCAATTTTAATTCAAACTCTACTGTAAGTGTATTACTTTCTACCAATCCCATGAGGTTCATATCTTCCATTAACTTTGCAATTACCATCCTGAAATTAAAAACCGAGACAGACTTCCCAGGTGCCACTCAACTATTTTTAAGTGCAATGTTCACTCCCAAATGAACCTGGAACATTCACCCCCACTGCAGGGACTGGCCATGGGGTTAATGAAGCTCAGAAAGAAACTGCTGTGGTAAAACTTGTGTTCAAAATATTCAGTCCTGCCACTTCCCCTAGGAACAAATAACTGGAGAGCTGAAGGTACTGGTTCCCCAGGTCTTTAAGGAGACTCAGATATTCCACAGTGGAAGCATCCCTGTGGTTCAGGAGGTAACACTGGCACACAGGCAACACTTGCTCTGGAATGGGGATGATGCTCAGAAAGCTTGAGCAGAAGCTGAAAAATGTTATTTACTTCTCAACCCCCTGCAGCCACATCCGGCAGAGCTTGCCTGTCAAAGCCTTTGGGTCTCTCTCAGCCCAGAATCCTTCCAGGAATTAAGGGCTGCAAAGCAATTTGCAGAAGTGCTAAGTATTGCTTGACTCACACTGATTCTGAGCCTTTATTAATGGGTGCTTTCTGCCACATCTTTGGGCTGCACTTGGGCAAATTTGGCCCAGACAAACATTAGCTAACAAAAGCTTCTACAAACAATCCATTCTGAGGATTATTCTGAGACTCTGAGAATATCAAATACCACTGTGTGATGCACTTTTCACTGCTCAGAAACAAGTCTGTACACAGAGCAGAGGGACCTTCTCTTTCATCCATTCCCCACACATAATCCAAAACAATACTGGCTGTTCTTCTCAAGGTTTGTCAGAGTAACTGGGCTGCTTCCAGAAACAGCTGGCATGAGGGTTTGAGCTTTCCTCATAGATGTGCTTCTTTGAGGTCCTTTGTTCACATCTTTCTCCTTCCCTGTACTCTTCTGGAAGCAAAAATTATCACCCACAGCAGTAAGGAGGTCTTTCAATCCACTTCAGAAACCTCTGAAAAAGGCCTAAGTGAACCAAAGTTACATTTACTCTAGTTCTTCATCAGTTTTAGTATTTCTTTCTAAAATATTCATTAATACCTAATTGACAAGAGTGTTAAGGTTACTGCTTTTGAAGCATCATTTTCTCCCTAAGTTCCTATTTATGCTACTGACACATATTTCAGTAGAAAGATATTTGGAAATACTTTACAGGTTAATCATTCACCATAAACTCATCACATAAGAATTTGTGTTCACCTAGATGGCACATAAAGTTTAAAAAGCCCTCAACAATAAGGTATTTCTTACACAACAAAAAGAGATACAGAAATTGTTTTAGTTGTCTTCATTACAAAATCCCTGACCATGTGCACATACAGGTTACTGGTAATTCACTTTTTTTTCCCAGGAGCAAATGTGTGTTTAAAAACACGTTAATATTGCTTAAAATAATATAAGCAATGTGGAAAAATAAGTAAAGAAGACTGGAAAGAACGGAGTTGATCTGCCATGTAAACCAGCAGGAATGCCAGTGATGCAGCAGCACACTTCCAATACACATCAGAACGTTTCCATATCTTTTTGGGGTTACTGATGCAGTAATTTCTGTAAACCAATTTCCTGCACTTTGTCATTTTATGAGTTCAACATAAACCCAGTGATGATGATCATTGCAATCAATACATTGCTCATATGGGCTAATAACAATTAGTTATTCTTTATTTGAACCCTAAACTGATCAGAGCTTAGAAACTCCCTTTTTGTCTTCACTCAAACACAGATTTTTTAGGAAGAGATGTCACAGGTAACTATGTCCAGTGGCTTAGAAAGCCCTCTGATCTGATGTTGTGCAGTTATCAGGAATAAAAAGAGTGCTTTGAGCTTACTCACAGACTCCAAACTTACCTTCCCACATGCTCTGCAATGGTGCCTTCTTTTGGTGAATGTAAATCTGGCCTCACATTTCATACAGTTTGGTGCTTGAGAATCTGGAACCCACACTGGAGCCACCTCACCCAAAGTTGTAAAAGGCTTTCTGGCTGGAGCTCCAAACTGACCAGCTCTGAGATCATTATCTGGACTATCTGGGGCTACTGCAAGGCACGAACTATTAGAGACTCCAGATTCATACTCATCCAAATGTTCCCCATTAGTACCAGTACCAGAGGCATTTGAAGATGTTTCATCAGGAAACGTGTCTGCTGTATCCCCTAGTTGTGTCTTACCAAAGACATTTTTGTTTTTACTATTACCTCCGCAATTTGGGGGAATAAGATCATTTTGTAAGTGGTCCGACAATGGCTTCGGAATCTGCAGTTTCAGATTTGTAGGCTGCTTAGGTCTCGCACCACCAAAAGGAACACTGATATATTGCAGATTAGTCACTGGTTTTGGTGAAGTTTGCCCTTGCATGGATGAAACCTGACTGCAAAGATTATGTAAATAATTTTTCTTTATGTGATCACCAGTGCTGTTTAAAATAAGACCACTCCCTTCTGTGGTCTCATTTCCTCTCTGTTCATAAACATTAGTGTAACATTCTGACTTGCTCTCCTCAATCTCCTTTTCCTCTGTTACCGAGTCTTCCTTGGAGGGTAAAGTCTTTGGAACATGAGCAACAACTGGGTTCTGCATTCCATAGGAATCACAACCATTAGACAGAGAGCTTGCTGCTGATGTAGCCATCACATCAGAGAGAATGGACCCTTCAAGCTCATCTATACCAGTCCCTTTCAAGTCTATGCCTGCCTCCATCACCCCACCTCCATCTTCTTTGCTATTACCACACACATCATCAGGCTGTTCGGGCTGCAAAAGTCTTTCACTCTCCCCCAGAGTTTGTTTATTATTCATCTCATTCAATTTTGTCAGTTCCCAATTAGTCATCTCCTGAGATTCAGGGTAACATTCTGCCACGCCGAGCAACTCCGTTGTGCCGAGGTTTTTATCACATTCAATGCCTTCACTTTCAGTGGCACTAACATCCTCAGGGCCAGACTGCTCTGCAACACATTCCTTGTGACTGCCACTTCCAGCCACGTTAGGCTGACAGGTTTCAGTGAGCCCAGACAGCCTAGACTGTGACTGCTGGGCTGTTTCCTGTTCTACAACTAAGCTTCCACTACTGGAACCAGGAGAAGAGTTTTTAGCTTCCAGATCCGTTCTCTGAGGAATGGCTTTACTTGTAAAATTTTCAACTGATACACAATTTTCTTGCATTTTCCCGGTACCATCAACTGGTCTCTGTAAGAGAGTCACTGCATTGATCCCTGCAGTTGTAGCTTCTGAGAACAGCGAATCCTTGCTCAGATTCACATCATCCTTTAATCGAGAGGAGGGGCACGCAACGGTCAGGCTTTCAGATGACGCATTAACCAAAGGACTTACAGAGTCATCTTCAGTGCACAGCCTGTTCACTTGCTTTTCTGTATCTGTATCCTTTTCCGTGGATCCATTTACAGTAACACTCAACTGGTCGCTCTGTCGGCTCTCGTTATCCAGTGTAAAGCCAATAGTGTCCATGAGGGACTGACTGCTGTAATTTTTACAATCCAGCAAATCACCACTTTGTAGTGTTCTGTCACAGTTGTGCATGACTGCCACCACTAGCACATTTTTCTCCTCTGGCAAGCAGGCTGTATTCCCACATTTCCTTTCCCCTGTTTCCACAGCGTTACACTGATCATCCCGATTACTGCTTCTTTTAATCAGCTGATCGTCTGCTGCTGCCTGGTCATCAATCCACATGACTGGGGTCTCTGGGCTGATGCTGAACTCCTTCCCATTAGCACAGTGATCCCCTTCTCCTGGTGGTGTAGTCACTGAATGGGACAGGGAGAAAGACTTTCCTCTCTGCTGACACTCATTAGGAGCTGTCGCTTCACTCACGTTGGCGGCGGTCGGGGTGAATGGCAGGCGGCGAGGAGGCGGGTCTAGGATCTGATTCCACTTGGCACCCAGCAGGGTAGGTGAGACAGCGGCATCTGCAAAAGGGTTTCAGTAAGAGAACTTACTGTCCTGTTGAAGCCACAGGTTCTATCAATTCTGTTGCACTAGAATGCCCCAAATACAAATATGGGCACAATACTAAAACACGTCTGTCATAACCAACATCCTGGATCAACCATTAGCACTGTAATTGCATAACGTTTGTGGAACTCAACAAGTTCAGAGCTACACCAGTTACTATCAGGTTGAACTTGTACAAGCAACTTTAAAGTACTGATTAATATACTTTAGACAGCTGGAAGTGCCTAGAAAGACTCTCACCCCCATAAAATGTTCAACTTCCTTGACAGCACAGAATTAGCAATTAGACTAAGCAAAAAATTTAATGCTTCGAGTATGATAACTTTCATTATATGATTTATGTGACCTAATAAAACATTTCTGCAAAAGAAGCTTAAAATAAGTTTTGCCTGATTTGTTTAAAATAAATGATTTAAACATTGCTACTGAGATTAAGCTTCACAAAACCTGTCTTTAGAAGTGTACAGAACATTTGCTATTAAAAGGATGAGAAATTTTACATAAGTAAATGAGATTAATGGAAACAGAAGAGAGCACAACCAAGAAATACTGAAGACATAAAAAGTTCTGAGATTAATTTGCAACTCAACATCAAAAAGGGTATCTCAGATCTCTCCCTCTTCAATACTGTTCTCTGTAGAATATATCTGACGTACATCTGCATCCTGTTCCCAATGACTCACCTTCGTTTTGCTCAAATTCATCTAAAACCTTATCGAGGTTATATGCCTCTGCTTGGAAATAGTTCTCCATTTGTCAGGGAACGACCACCAGATTCTTGTCTGAACCTGCCAGAGAACAAATTACAATCAGATACTTAACCTTCAGTCGGCATCGTTCCACCACACAGGGTCCTGATTTAAGGGGAAAAGTCCTTTGTAAGTCAAATTTTACATACCTTACGTACATAAATCAAAAGTATTTTCCAGGAATAAAAATTATTTGTGTGCTGAAACTTGCCCAGTTCACATTAACAACCTCCCCAAACTTGCTCGGGATTTTATTACCTCCAGTCTCTCACATTAATGTGTCTGGCCATCAGAATCACCATGAAGGTAAAAACAAAACAGCTTTGACACCAGTCAGAAAAAACCAGTCTAGAGAACCAGAAAGGCCAACCAGCAATCTGAAAATCCAACTTTCAGTTCTGTGCTACCACCAATTAGCTCATGTGGCTTTGAACAAGTAGTTTAAATTCCCTGTGCTTCTGATTTTTTAATGTATACTAGGCTAGCAGTATTCTGTGTCACTCCTCAATTCCCAGAGATGCTTCAAAGATTCATACTTGTAAAAGTTGGTAAGGGACTTAATGGGTGTCACTTGAATTGTGCTGGCTCTTAAAATGTCTGCTTGAATAACCCTTGTCTCCCTAAAAGGCAGGCACTGGAAATCTAGAAAAATGCACACAAGTAAACAGTCTCATCAAAACATGATGCTCTCAGGCTAGAAAGGAAGATGGCAAGGGGGAAACGGAAAAAACCCAACACAAAACAAACCCAAAACCCCAACCCTAAATCATTACATAACTTTTTACCTTCACATAACAAATAACATTCTGCCCTAACAGTAGGAATATGGACTTCTTGCTTCCAAAGTCTTGTCCTGATTCAATTTTCCCAAACATTCACTACCAGCAAAGACATTTTCCCTGGGAAATGTGTGCCATAACCTATATACCACAGAGAGACCTTGATTTGATCTGTTCTCTGAGTATCATCCAAAACAGCCTTATTCTCCTCAGAGCTGCCTTTCACTGTTGTGAAACAAGGCAGTGGAGGGGGAGAGGGTGAGAACCTTGTTTTGCAGTATGGAGCAGTGGTAGACCTGACAGCTCAATTAAAAACCTGCTCCTTTACACCAGAGATACAACAGACACAGAAACACAGCAGAGAAGTTTCCAGTTTCAAACTACACTTTTCCATCTCCACCAGAGTAGCTGGATTTGAGGAAAACATCAACCACCTCCACTTTCGTAACTACAACACTGAATGCAGTTTTGCAGGTGTTATGGGCAACAGCTGCAATCAGGTTATTGCTACAAAAAGATTGTGCATTAAAATATCACAAAATGCAGAGTTCAAGTTTTTAGGGTCTTCTTCAAGTTTCACACATGGTTGTTTTAAAAGGTGATCATGATGCAACATAAATACATTGCTATTTAATATAATCAGATTAAATCATGTTGTTATCAGATTAAATCATGTTTTAAAGATATATACAAAAACTAATTTTAAAGGAAACTGGTCTAATAGGAAATTGCAGTAAGCATCAACAGAAAAAAGACCATTTTGCAAAAAAAATCAGAGAGAGCGCCTAGAGTTTGTCAGCTTACAAACTCCCAGACTTGTCCTCTGGTCTGGGATTTCAGCTGAACTGCTTCTGCAGGGATAATAAATGACTGCCCATATCAGTCCCTATATAGAGATGCACAGATTGTAGCACAAGCAATGGCAAAGCTGGCCACCTTGATCACAGGCTGCATTTCAGAAGCCTCAAAAAGCAAGACTTTTTTGTACAAAATACCATATAATTTCACATCCATTTATAATGGATTTAATTTACATTATAATAACATTCCCGCCTAGCAAACAACTGATGAAGACATGAATAATGATTCCTAGGCAAAGTCCTACCACTGAGGTCAACAATGTGAAGAGTATTTGTCAGTGAAGCACTGCAGGACCAAAAAACGTCACACAAAATTTTTGTGTTCACTATTTCCAGCTGAAGAGAGAAAAGACCTTTTACATCACTATTGTTATTTCTCCTACTGATGTACCAGGGTATGTGGAGAACCTTTTATTTTTAAACTCCCAGTCACTAAGCTGACAGCCACTCTAAACGAGATCTCATTGTGTGTGCAAGGAGGCATTGCTCAGAAAGGTCAGTGCAAAGCTTCAGGTCTAACATCTAAAATTATTATTATTATTGTATTAAAGTACACAACAACCCCAGAAGCCTTTCCAGAAATTTCTGTCCAAGGGCAAAACACACTGCCAAATGCACAGAAGTCCCCAATGCCCTCTGTGTGACAGGAAAGGAGGACAAGCACTCGTGTTCTGACAGATCCCAGAGATGCTTCCTCACTATACATTGTCAGCAGCTCATTTTTTTGCCAGTTGAAGATCTAATGCTTCAGCTCTCCACAGCCAGCAACTCAAGACCAAAACAGAATATGCTCTAACACAGCATGCTGTAATATTGGGTAGCTGTTTCCCCTGTGGTTTAGAATCTAGTTTTATTTTGAATATTTTTATGACACACCCAACAGAAATAAAAAGAACCATATTCTTTCACAGGTCTTTTGAAACTTTTGACTGCAACTCACAGGTACCCTAAAAATTTGGAAGACTTCTAGAATTGTTCTGATCCCAAAGTTCCTCTTCGTACAAAGGTTGGAATGACATTTTTAAAACATCCTTAATAGCTGTGTAAGTTGTACTGTTTAATATTGCTCAAGTATTCTAAGTCATAGCTTGGAGAGAAGTGCGTGAGCAAACACACAACTCCAAGGGAGAATAGAAACAAGAAATCAGGAAGAAATTTCAGCGGCAATTTCAGCTGCATGCTGCCAAAAAGGAGACATTTCCTAAGTTAAGTATTATATACTGGGATGAACAATATGAAGGAGAGGATGTTGTGCCAGTGCAAGGAAGAGGAGACATAAACCACCAATGAGTGAAAAGCATAATATGGTTTTTCAAAAATACAGTTCTCCATGCAAAGGTTTGGCAAAAAAGACAAATTATAGGCAAAAAAATTAAATACTAAATTTAAATATTTTATTTTAACTCGGTACACAAAAAAATATTAATACAATGGCTACCATTCACTGGTACAGTAAGTCCAGAAGCCAAGACCACTTGTTACCCATTGCAGAGTCATCTTCTGTCTTCCAGGGCAAACAGCTAATTAAAACATGCAGCCTGTCACATCAGATTATTTTCAAGCTCCCGCTGGATCACAGATCATGCATAATTCAGCAATTCTGTGTTTCACTTCTCAGTTTCTTCATACAACAGCATGGGCTTATCATCATCTTCATTTCTAAAACTTAAGAATGTATGTTTTATCAAGATTACCAGCTCTGCTCTCCCCTGATGTCTAAATATAAAGGTGCATGTACCAGCATGTCTGTGTCACACGCACCCAGAATTACTGCCCTCGTCACCACTGCATGCCACAAACTTCAGCTGAATGGTGGGGAGAGAAGGAGGCAGAAATAAAGGACAGAAAAACCTTCCTTAAAATTAGATGTTATTCTGAACAGTATAACCTTGGAGCCTGTCTCAAACCAGCTCAGCTACCTCACATGCCAGCTCCTTCTTGGGGAAGGAGCTGTACCAAGAGACTGGCCTTGTGTGGTACCTGCAAAGCAGCAAGACTCGGATTTGTTTTGGTCTCTGTGATAAGGAATTATGTAACCCATGATCTTCTGCACTGCACATCCCAAATTACCCGCAGGATTTTGTCACCACAGGAACTGACAGCCTTAAATCTTTCAAATTGTCTTTAACAGTGGATGACCAGCACACAACCACATCAAAGCACTATAATAAAAAAATGCACCAAAGGAAATAATACCAACGTACAATAACTATGAGCCTCACAGCAATGGCCTAAAAATCAGAGAGTATGTAAAGAAGCAGAGTAAGATCTCAGGATTTTCTATCATGCTGTCCTGTGGAGACTACTCTTTCAATAGGAAACATTTCAGCAATCTCTTACTAAACAAAATGCTCAAATAGCTTATTACAGTCCTCACCAAAAGTATACCTGAAAAGCTCCTAAGATGGAAGTCACAGAGGGTATGATAAATGGAAACCAAACATTGCTTAGTCTTCCTGGTAAAAATCTGATATCCAGAAAATGCCATTTTCCCACAGCATGACCAAGTGGAACTACAGATGAACTGGGCAAAGTAATTTATTAGATCTGCTACTTCTGAAGCCTTCCTTCAACCCCAAGAAACAACAGTCAAGTTCACATATTGCTCCAGCTGCCCTTGGTGATCTGTGTATTACCTGCCCTTGGCAGGAAGCAGCCAAGCACCTTGTAAAGCACAGTTTGTTCAGACTCCAGAAATAGCTGTATTTTTAACTGATGGGATCTGTCTACAGCACAGGCTGAGGAAGAAGACTTTGCCCACCTCCCCCCTCTCCCAAACACAATAAGACAATCTTTGCTGTAAAACAAGACAATTACTCTCAAAAAAACCAAAATAACATAATGGTAAAAATACTCCATCATCTTCTATACAAGAGATATGTTCATATATAAAAGTATATGCTTATAAACATATATCCTTAAGAACACATGAAATCCCATGTATTTCAGGTACATAACCCTGAATCACTACATTCTGAAGCAGAATTTGCCATTACCTTTTTCTCTTACACATATGTTAAGAAATGAATGACCCTGTGCCTCCTCATGGTGACTGCAGCACAACCAGCCAGCTCTGCTGAATCAGGGTGTTCGACCCGATCCTAGAAAGAAAATACAAACATGGACTTTATGATTGGTAATTCCACCACAAACCATGCTTTTTTCAACACATGACTGCAGCCAGCACAGGCAGAGTTGGCAAATGCTGCAAGTTTCAAATGATGTGGGTTAGGTTTGCAGCTTTAAATTCAGGGATCTGTGCACTGTGTGCCACTATTGCTCTTCAACAGTTTGGTGAAAAATGTTGCTAATAAACCCCACATTGCTGCCTACCTACTATTCTTCTTCATTTAACTGTAAATCCTCAGAGTAACACAGCAACTCCAACTGTCCTTGTATTCCTGATGACCTTGACTGTAACGATTTATAAAACAGCCTCTGAAATTAATTATATTACACTACAATAGGCCTTCCAAAAATAAAGAGCCAGTAGCTCTGATACTCAACAAAAATTCACAGCCCTTTGAATTCTGTAAACTGTATTCATCAGCTTCCCACCGATTTTGTTACAGCTAAACAACTGGTTTTGTCTTCGAATTATTGCCCCCACAATCTTGGGCTCCCTTCATTTCCTAAAGGCTTCTTCTCACAAAAATCACAATAGCATCAGCCTTCACTAGGAGGGGAGACAAAAAAAAGTGTTCAGAAGAAACTGTTTTGCTCTCCTAACTACAGCATTTCTGTAGGTCAGGTGCTTGTTTCCACAGGCTGCACCCTAACAGTCAGCACAGCTCAAAAATCCCACACAGCAGAGAAATCAGAGTGAGTTTGTAACAGAAAATGCGACAAGAACAAGGAGTAAGGTTAGTTAAATTCATGTTTCAACGTTTGCTGGTGCTGGCATTTTGACCTGCTAGGTAGTTGAAATATCTATTAGTGCTGTGGTGAAGCTGCAGCACATGTATCAAAAAAAATCTTAAATATTCCAGTAAAATGAACAGAGATAAAAAAAATTCAGTTCTCCATGTATGAAGCAATATTCAATGCTACACTGCAATTTTCCCAGGGTTGTTTATCATTCTTTTCAGAAATAAGCTACAGTAATAATTCCAGGAAACTAATGAACTGAACAGTAGCACTCTGAGTAGTACTGTTTCCAAACTCAGAACCCCACAGCTTTGGATGCCAACAGAACTCTTCCTCTGTATACAAGTAAAATTCCTGATGCTATATATATTTCCACCTCTGTAAACTAAGATGAATAGTAGATATTATCACAATGTTCTTCAGACAGGCTTCCTATGCATGCAAAAATGGAGGTGAAGGAAATTTAATTCCACTGAAAGGCTTCAGAATAAGGTTTTTCCAAGGCCTGTCAGGTATGTGTGGCAGTGGGGAAGGTTGTCTGTACCACCAGTATGGCCCCTCCTGGACTGTAGTGGAGGAAACGACTCAGTTTTAATGACTGCTTTGAAAACACAGATCAATTAATGACAACTCTGCCCGTGGTTTATGACAAGGCCCATCAACTGCAGGGTGAACACTGGGCAGGTTTCACATGAACCAGTCACACATTAACCACAGAGTTCATCCTTCCCGAGTCAGAAATGGATCAGCCCTGGCAACCCTGTGCTGACACCAGCGCTCCGGGCCACCCACCTGCGGGCAGGTGACACTCAGGGCTACAGTGCAGCTTTATCACAGAATCATAGAATTGACCGGGTTGGAAAAGACCTCCGAGATCATCAAGTCCAACCCTTGGTCCAACTCCAGTCCCTTTACCAGATCATGGCACTCAGTGCCACGGCCAAGCTCACCTTAAAAACCTCCAGGGATGGGGAATCCACCCCCTCTCTGGGCAGCCCATTCCAATGCCTGAGCACTCTCTCTGCAAAGAATTATTTTCTGATCTCCAACTTCAATTTCCCCTGGCAGAGCTTGAGCCTGTGCCCCCTTGTCCTATTGCTGAGTGCCTGGGAGAAGAGACCAACCCCCACCTGGCTAGAACTTCCCTTCCCTTCATTGTTTTCTGCTGCTGCTCTTTCCTTGCTCCATTCTTCCCAGGTAATGACTTTTTTGTCCGTGACCACTGAAGGCAGGAGAACACTGATCTAATCAATGGCTCCCGTCTCCAAGGCAAGCCTGGGAGAGCTGTTACCTGGAGCTCCTGGAGCTTTTTGTTTACAGCTGAACATCAACTCTCTGCAGCAGTTTTCCCTTACAAAGATCAATGCAAAAATCAAAGCATGCTTACAGATATGAATGTAATACATTTAAACAACATGCAATTAAAAAGCAAGTAAATTACATTTGGATTTAATGAAAAAATAAAACAAGTTGGCAACAGAGCCAAATTATTTTTTCAATATGAATTTCAGTAAGAGAACAAGAATAACTACAAATGAGAGCCAAGAATACTCACAACAACATATAACCTAATGATTATTAGGTTTTTCACAAATCACTCACACTACCAGAAAAGGGTTCCATCACACTTGGAAAAAAATATATATATTTCCACCTAAAAATTATGGGCCCACTGAGAACTAAGGCCGTTGCAAAGGAAGGAAGGCCCAGTGTCTCTGCTGTCCCAACTTGCTCCTTTGAGCAGTTGTCTCTCATCCCTTCAGCTGGTGGTTGACTGAACTCGTTCCTCTCCCTCCTGCCCTACAGTGGGATCACTCAGGTGCTGCTTTGGTTACACCCCACATGTCTTGATTTCCCCCAGGAACTCCAAGAAGGCGACTACCAATTACTGCAAAAGCAAAACAGAAATTGAAGAGAAATTTGACATGCAGAGAGGTGCACAGCATAAAGAAAGGATGAAGAACAGAAGTGAATAACTCTGAAAGTATAAAATTAGAAATATCTCCAACAAAAAAAATTTTAAAAATGTTTACAACATTACACGGAAGTAATCTGAAGTAGCATGAAATGGAATAGCTTATAATAAATGGAAAGAGACTAAAAAAGAAGCAATTTTGATACTATGTTAAAAAATGCAGAAAATGTTCAAAGCTTGAAGAGATGCTAAAAAATGCTTCTACCTACTGGCAAAGATCCAACTCTCAGCTACACTAGAGATCCTCTATAATGTGCTACCAGGGAGAAGATGCCTTTGAGTAGGCAGGGAGACATTTGCAGCCATTTTAAGGCACTTTATTACTGTTAGATTAGTTGAACTAGGCATTATCTTCAATGCAAATCCAGATCTCAGCACTGGTATCTTCACTTCCTCCCTTGCCCACACCCTGGAAGGATCAGATGGGAGATTCAGAGACTGCAGACGAGGAACCTGTTCGGGTCCCAGCTTTGCAGGAACAGGAACTGCGACAAGAAATACCATAGCAGGGGGTCCCATTCACAGGAAATCAGTGTCCCTGCACAACAGGGGAAACAGGACACACAACAGTTCTACAATAGGAATTATTTTACCTGATCAATTATTTTGGAAGCTAAATCTTCCTAAGTGGAAAAGTTAGGGGTTCTTCGCTCAAGTGATGCAATTCTTGGAATCATGGTAATATACCACACACCCAACAATGTTGTGCCAAAACGTGGAGTTCTTTCTACCCAGTGTGTGTCCAAATAGAAGGCAAAAATACAGTGTTACGAAGTGTGACACAGCAGTGGCAATACCTGTGTCACACATGTGAAAATGCCTGCAATGGCAAGGGCTTCAGGTTAGGTCCCAAATGAAACATTTCAAAATGAAGTGTTTGATTCATAAATTAAAGCTGCAGTCATGCAATGCAACCGGTAAAGAAAATAATTGTTTTCAAAATTCTAATTTATTAAAGGAGACTTGGTAAATGACAACAGAATTTTTAAAAAATACATGGTCTAAACCACAGCTCAGGATGAGAAAATCCAATGAAACTCACCATAAATACATTTAATAAGAAATATTAAGCAGCAGCAAGAGATAAAATGTAATAACAAATATCATCAAGATCATGGCTAAGCTTGGAGGAGGAAGACTTGGGAAGGGCTCTCCCCACATGGGTGTGTCCTTCGAGCCTGTGCAGTGGATTTTTTAGGCAGTGGATTTTTTAGCTGCACCAAAAGCTCAAGATGACCAGGTATCCTTCAGTTTTACTTCCCATAGTTTGCTGATGTTCCTGCTACTCAGTGTAAATGCACCGAGGAGCAGACTGGGGCACGGCAGGCTATTTCTGTGTAATACAACACTCTGTACCAGCTCACCACCCATGACTGCTGACAAAACATAAACTATCCCAATGTTCCACTGGATTGTCTCTTTTTCCAATCAACTGAGCAAACTGAGATGGACAATGCCTAAAGCAGAACAGCCTCTGTAATGATGTAATTCATATTTGCATTTTTTGCCTTGACTTTTCCCCATGCCATTTTAAAGCCACAATTTTGTCTCCAGCCAAGTTTCCATAAGGAGACATTCACACATGCCTGAGCAGCAGCAAGGCCGGCAAAAGAGCAGCAGCTTCAGAGAGGGGCTGTGGGAATCATCACAGGCAAAGGGAACAGGGGGACAGACAGACTCCAGCAGCATCATCAACCTTTGAGCTCCAGAAAGTAACAGCAGCCCAGCTGGAAAGGACACCTGCTCTAGGACAGCTTACAGCAGAAAATAAATGCCATTTCCTACCCTTCTTACTATTTCAAGGAGAAAGCCATTGATTTGCTTTCTTGACACCAACCCAGCCGTGCCAGGCACCTCAGCTGGGCCCTGGGCACCAGGAACCTCAGCCCTGCTTATGTAACTGCTCGGGCTGCCTGGAACAGGATCCATCCCTGCCCTCGGGAGGAACAAATAGATAGGTTTACACTGCAATTCTGCAGTCCACGCAAGTTTTTCCAGAGGAATACGGTCGGAAAAAAAAGAGAAAACCCTTTCCTGAGCTTACTCATACGCTCACAGGGGTCACTTCAAAATTCGGGTTATATAGCTGACATTTCATAACACGCTGCTTCACACAACTCCCAAGTTTCAAATCCTGTAAACCACAAAAAGCTAATGCACAGTGCATTAAACATAAATTTAATACGAAATCATGTTTCTTAATTTGGCATGGATTCCATGTAATATCACCAGTGTAACAATGTACTTGTTTCAAAGAATCAATCCATTTAACATACTGATCTGAAGCTGTTATTTATCTTTATTCAAATACAAACTAAAGTAAACATATAGCATAATTAGGTTTATGGGATGACTTTTATGTTTCTGTATTTGAGAAACAAGGGTTTGACTCTAGTGTTTAACAGATTTAAAGAATAAAATTATTGAAAGCCACATGCTATGTATCTCAAAGTGGACTAATCCTGTGTTCTAATACTTTACAAATTTTTCTTCTTTCTAATATAGAGTAGAAAAAAGAATGAAATCCAAATAGACTCAACATTGTTTCAGATGTTCCTTAGATTTGTGCAAGAAGGTCCCCTAAAATCACTAATTAAAAGCCTCCAACTGGCAAGGAGTTGTCCTTTTTACAAAGCGCAGGAGGGGCTGATACCTGTGGGTGCTGTGAGTAAAATCTGTATCTGATAATAAAAGCCAGAACTATCAACACAACCAGAACGGGACAGATGAGAAGGACAATGGGCAAAAAGGGAAACTGCTTTGCTTCCCTTTACCAGTCCATCAATTCTGAGTTATACCCACAGGGGAGAGAAGCTGCTAGAAGTGACACAATTTATGCCCTGAGCTGCTCTTTAGAGAAGGGACGAGCTGAACAGAAAACCCTCTGAAGTCCACAGTCCCTTTCCACTGAAGAGCAGTCACTCAGCTGCTGAAGCCACCCTGACCAACACATGGTTGCACTCTGTTTCCAACACCACTGTGGTCATTTCTGCTCATCTGGCAGCTCTGTAACACAACAGTGTTCTAAAATCTTAGCACATTTTAAAGAAATACCATTATTACAGACCCCAAACAGTTACTTTTTCTTAAATCCTATCTTATGTAGAGCTGGATCACCATGCACCCCTGAAAATAAATTCAGAGATCTATGAATTTTTATCTCATACTCCCTCCAAACTGAAATTATCTGAAACTAACATTTAATTCCCATTTTGTGTTGACCTTTCCATCCATATCACACCAAACACATTATAAAACGCTGTTGTCAGTGTAGCAAAGTTCACTCCCACGTTTGTGATCATGATCCAACATCACTGCTGATGCTCACAGTGCGTTATGTCTCAAGTTGTCTGTAATAGTAACTCACTCCACACAACTCAATAGACCATAGCAACAGTGTGTACTGAAACTGCTATTTCTGAGCATCATTCCCATCTCTGCTGAGGGCCATTAACATGCTCTCACCAGTGCTGAAGGGACTGAGCACCAACCAACAGAAATGGTGAGTAACTTGCATTTAAGTTCCCTGCAAAGCCTTTTTCTTCTGTTATATTGCACCACTGGAGCAACCAGGACATTTACCTGAAATTTATGTTAGACTCAAGGAAGTTTTAGCTATAATACTAAGTGCCCATAATTCTATATTATTGCTGACAGTCACAGGAAGTGAAGGCTTAACAGATAAAACCCAAAAACATTTGAAGGCATTTATTAGTAATGAGTTATGAGTATTAATACAGTTATCAGACATCTTACAGATGTCTAGGAACACCAAACACTCCTAAATTCAAATGCAACTCCTCACATAGATCAAAACTGGGAAACTTCTCATTCTTTTGTCCACTGATACGGTGGTTGATTCTGCTCAGCCATGAATCTCTACCTCTTTATCCCTCCTTCTCAGACTGGACCATACTCCTGTTTTCTTCATCTGTCCTATTTTCCCCTCCTCATTCACTTCTTCCTGTACCCACCTGCTTTCTCCCTACCCATCCTTCCTTCTTCCTCTGATAAAAAAGGAGAAATCCCATGTTTCCACATCACTGTTCAGAGCCACTAGTATGTTGTAAACACATCAGTTGTAAACAACTGATTAACCACACGGTATTATTCCTCATGTCTAGGAACAGTGGGAGCAGACCCAACAGCAAAGGTGATGCCTCCCCCTTGCAAACAGATATTAAAGTCTTTAGACAAAATTAGTATCACAAAAGAAAAAAAAACGCACATGGCCAAAAGAGCAGCCAAATCCTCAGACATTGCTGTAACTGTCCATGTGCCTCCTCCCCATCCTCAACATAATTTACCATCATCATGGCTCCTTCACACACTCATGGAAACCCTCAGCCTTTCAGCCCATGAAATACAGTTTTTGACACACAGACAGGGGGATTCAACACCCAGGACCAGCACAGCCACCCACTTCCCTCAAGTATATGTTTGAAACCTCTAGTTAAGACATGTTTTGTTAAACACACAGGAGGCACAACCATGGATTTCCTCAGAGTAGAAAGTACAACAGCATTTAAAAGCCATCTGTACTGAAACAAACCTTAATGACTGGGGAAAAAAAATACAAAATACAGCCACAAAGGGTACTATAGGACTGTAATAAGGAACAAAATATATGTATGTCTCTATTGCCCATGAATCCTAAGAAACAATTTCTAAATGGCATCACAGTAATACCCATGTTCACTCTATGCAGGTTCACAAAAAAACCTATGAGCAAATTCCAGATAGGTTAAAATTCATTTTATGGGTGACTTGTTAAGTGAAACTAAGGTAAATACAATATACAGGCTATTAAGCCAGTATACCAATATAATTACTTGAAAGCACAAAAGCACAAAGGCAGACTGATGCTTAAGTAACAACCTTTTAAAGATACATTTATGAAAGAGTCAAGAAAGAACTGTGAAACACACGAAGTACACTGGGGGTTTATTCTGCCTTCATCATTTATACAAAAACACAGTATGAAATTACTACAATCAATGCCAGTTGATGTTTCAGCTAAAGTGGCTGCTTCAATATATATGCTATTTAAAGTAATCTGTTAATAATGCGACCTAAGGAGTGGGCTTTGCACATACTTTCAAGTGCTCCAAATAAGAGATCATTAAAATACTCATTTTGAATTAACCAATAGAGCACTCATAAGGTACCTTTGTACCACAGTGACAACCAATATGCTCTGCTGAGCTATCAGAGTGGCTGAGCAAACAGAAACAGGAGCTGTGCACTGAGGTATAAACCCCCAGAAGGGCGAAAATGGGATGCCTGTGCCTTTCTCTAAATGCCAAGTCTCAGGAGGAAGCTACTTCCAAGGTATGGCATGTATTCCCAAGGTACAGCACGTATTCCCCAGCTATGGCACGTATTCCCCAGCTATGGCACGTATTCCCCAGCTATGGCACGTATTCCCAAGCTACAGCATGTATTCCCAAGCTATGGCACCTATTCCCAAGCTATAGCATGTATTCTCAAGCTATAGCACATATTCCCAAGCTATGGCACCTATTCCCAAGGTTTAGCATGTATTCCCAAGCTATAGCATGTATTCTCAAGCTATAGCACGTATTCCCAAGCTATGGCACGTATTCCCAAGCTATGGCACGTATTCCCAAGCTATGGCACGTATTCCCAAGCTATGGCACGTATTCCCAAGCTATGGCACGTATTCCCAAGCTATGGCACGTATTCCCAAGCTATGGCACGTATTCCCAAGCTATGGCACGTATTCCCAAGCTATGGCACGTATTCCCAAGCTATGGCACGTATTCCCAAGCTATGGCACGTATTCCCAAGCTATGGCACGTATTCCCAAGCTATGGCACGTATTCCCAAGCTATGGCACGTATTCCCAAGCTATGGCACGTATTCCCAAGCTATGGCACGTATTCCCAAGCTATGGCACGTATTCCCAAGCTATGGCACGTATTCCCAAGCTATGGCACGTATTCCCAAGCTATGGCACGTATTCCCAAGCTATGGCACGTATTCCCAAGCTATGGCACGTATTCCCAAGCTATGGCACGTATTCCCAAGCTATGGCACGTATTCCCAAGCTATGGCACGTATTCCCAAGCTATGGCACGTATTCCCAAGCTATGGCACGTATTCCCAAGCTATGGCACGTATTCCCAAGCTATGGCACGTATTCCCAAGCTATGGCACGTATTCCCAAGCTATGGCACGTATTCCCAAGGTTTAGCAGGTCCTTTACAGTCTCACAGGAGAATGTGCAATTTCAAAGAGACTGTTAGAGAAATGAAAAAAAATTAATAGACAAAGAGGGAACTTTCCCATTACATTATCTCAATTTATATTAAATGTTCACTTCTCTGCATTACAGTGCAGATAAGCAATAAAAAATTACATTGACATGACTGGTTTGCTGGGTACATTTTAACCACGTAACTTTTGTGCCTCCTCCAGCCTACAAAGAAAAGTCAGTATTCACAGGCTCAGTAACACAAATCAGAGGACTTACACAGTGGTGGAGTGTTGATATGTTATCACTTTTCAAGCACTGTACCTTTAATCTCCTACAGGAATTTAGATTATGGGATCATATTGTTCACTCACTATTCTCTATGCTCATATTTAAAATATATTTATGTGTCAGATAAAGTAGTATTTACACAGTAAAAACAAATCCAAATGACAGTCCTCTGAGGGAAAAGAAAGCTGCTATATGTATTTTAGCAGCAACCTGCTGGGCAATCAATACCCACACAGCTCTGGGCAAAAGAAAAAAAAACAGAATTATGGTGTTATGTGAGAAAGATGGGATTAAATGCAGAGGGGGAAGGAAGGGAAGAGATACTGTGGGGCAAAACCAATTAACATCTACAGAAAAACAAGATTCTTTCATTCCACTGATGGTAAAACAAAATGCTTACTAATAAAGTATCTCAAAGGACTTGGATACATAAAACATCAGATTTGATTTACAGTATAAACCCATTCATTTCATCTAACTTGAATCAAAACAGCTCTCTCCATCTCCAGACTGTTTAATAATTTCCCAGCTACTTACAAACTCTTTCACAAACTCTGAAGAATTATGAGTGGAAAACAAGTCCAAGCCATCAGAAATTAATCTGGACTCAGATTCTCTGTGTCTCAGCTGGAGTGATGGGAGATCCTTTGGCCCTGGACCAGCACACTGCACTGATTCAACCCAAGAACCACAGAACTCTCTGGAGCATCCCCAAGGCCAGTTCTCCATCCTCAGTACTGCAGGATGTCAGGGAACACACTCCTTGGACCTGTGATGTCCTGAAAAGGCAGGTAAGCAGCACTCCGGCTCAGCACTTGGTGGCAGTGACACACAGGACACACTTTTCCCTTTCATATCATGCTTATTTAAGAAATCCCCAGCACAGGTATCCACCCCTTTCGTGCCACAGACCACGAGGCCCACCTGCCTTTGCTTCCCTGCAACACCTGCAGGAAAAGGTATGCACCTCTCCAGTCACTGCACTTCCCAATCTGGTACAGAAACAGTGTTTAAAGTGGTATCCAAAGCTCAGAGCGGCAGAACATGAAGAGGGAATACAAACTGAATTCTGCCAGGAACCATCAGCAGATGAGAGAGGCAGGGCAGGGATTACCTGTCACCTGCACACACGTCTCTGAAGTCTCACCTCACAGACAGGGGATGTGAGGCACACCCAAGGTCACAGTGAGGTCTGAGCACCACAGACCACAGGAACCTACACCACCAGAAACCTGGACCTGTATTTTACTATTAATGACACCGTTCTTCAACATTCCTCTCAAAATCCAAACATTAAAAAAAACAAGTAAGAGAAGAAAAACCACAAAATGAAAGTTGTTGAAGAAGAGATGAAAGAACAGTTTCACTGACCATGTTAAAAGAAATGTTAGAAAAGTACAGTCAACAATAACTAAGAAACTAAAACCTCACAGATCTGAAAATATCTGCAATTTTTGTCCTGTAGTATCTTACAAACTTCCAATAATCTGACCAGCCAACTGATCAACCAATAAATTTTATGCATATTCATATGATATGTCAATTCTTCTTGAATTTATAACAACTAGATCCACTATTAAATTCATAATTTCACAGTTTCAAATGGCTTGGTCTTTATTTTAGTGCTCCTCAATCAATCTTCTAGATCTCACTTGGAGTGCAAACAGGTAAGTCAACATGTACACTGAGTTCAAAGCAGAGTTTTGACACAACAAAACTGAACCTGGAAACAGAAAAGCTCCTCTAATAGTCAGTGTCATCCCCAGATACAGAAGCTATCCTGCAATTTAGAAAGCTCTTTGATCTCCTCCTTACCCTGAACATTTACTAGCTCCTTTTAAGTGCATCATACTACATTTTGGAAAAATGTACCAGTGTATGTTCATCCACTGACAGTCTGTTATGAATTTGCTAATGTATTTCACCCACTTCCCCAAATAAAATTTGACTTAGAGTAAAATACAAACGTTGTGCTCAGAGCATGTGTATGAAGCTTGAGTTCTATTATTCAGTATCTCATAGAAGTAAACAAAAAATTCCCAACTCAGTATTTTTAAAAACTGCATGAATTGAGGAATAAGGCTGTAAGTGCTATCAGGGCAGCTGTGACACTTCTGTAATTGATGGAGCTCAGAGGCATCTCTGACATAAGTGTGGCCTAATTTCAATTTATCACCTGATAGGAAATGACCTCTGGGTTCTTGGTATGCCAGGAAGGGGGAAGGAGGAAGGACAGGTTCCTCCCTGCTACCATCTCACTAACACAAAAAAGGCACTGAATTTAAGCCATACACTAAACATTTTGCCTCTTTATGCAGGCCCACAGCTGCTCTTCAGCAGAACTGAAGTATAAGAAGTCAGTAAGTAAAATTCACAATGAACCATTGCAGCTATTACAGTCATAATTTGGTATATAGTGTTTCTTTTCCAGCTTTTAACTGGGCAAGGGATTTTTTTTCTCAGCATAAGGAAAGGCTCAAAACACTTTCAGCATCTTTGATCATTCTTAATTCCTCTGTCACTAATGAAAAATAGGTGGGGAACAGTCCTAAAATAGCTACCAAACTGAATTCATAGAATCACAGAATCATAGAATGGATTGGGTTGGAAAAGACCTCTGAGATCATCAAGTCCAACCCTTGGGCCAACTCCAGTCCCTTTACCAGATCATG
This sequence comes from Sakesphorus luctuosus, assembly GCA_013396695.1. NCBI lineage: Eukaryota > Metazoa > Chordata > Aves > Passeriformes > Thamnophilidae > Sakesphorus > Sakesphorus luctuosus. The sequence continues at coordinate 100,940 of VWZD01004199.1, read as the reverse complement.
GCACTCAGTGCCACGGCCAAGCTCACCTTAAAAACCTCCAGGGATGGGGAATCCACCCCCTCTCTGGGCAGCCCATTCCAATACCTGATTACGCTCTGCAAAGAATTATTTTCTGCTCTCCAACTTCAATTTCCCCTGGCAGAGCTTGAGCCCCCCGTGCCCCCTTGTCCTATTGCTGAGTGCCTGGGAGAAGAGACCAACCTCCACCTGGCTGGAACTTCCCTTCAGGTTATAGAATACATCACAAAAGTATTTTCAAGCATAGATAATAACATAAAAACCAAACAAACACTTCCAGCTTTGTCTATATTAGGCTTAGCACATTTTTGTAACTACTGCAAATGCCAGTTCAGCTCGAGTCAGGCCAAAAGACAGGCAGACCCTGGTGAAGACACATCACTGCATTACTGTATAGACAAAGCCATGCCCTAGGCCAGGCTTCAGCAGCACTGCGAAAGAATCAAATGTTTAGCAAAATGGTTAACTGGCAATACCATTTCCAAATGCAAAGTCCAACTCAACTTCATTATGCAATCAATCTTCCTGTTGATATGGAGAAGGGAGTGAGAAGTATAGAAAACAGAAGCAAAATCTATACAAGTAGCATGCAGTACAATTCTTTACAAAACCTGGAGGATCCCAGCAGAGCTTACTGGAATTTTTCTAGGCCTTCAGAGTATCCCTTTAAACACCTGATACTCCAGTGACTCCACTGACTCACAGGTAGATGTGCAGCTTCCCTTGCCATCAAAGTATCAGAGGTGCAAGTAATAATTAACATGTACAGCAAACAAGACAAAGATATTTATATGTTCTCTATATAACACAGAGACAGAATATAGAGGGTACAGCCATTAGCATTACCTGCAAGCAATTCCACATGAAAGTTAGCAACAGCTACTCAAGAACACAGAGACAAAAAAACAATGCAAGTGGAAATCCAGCACTGAAGTCCGTGTTTCATTTCCCCAATGGACACTGGGGACAAAATAAGTGAAAAGTTTAATATATTGACACCAAAATATCAAAACAACATATGGTCAGACTGCCACACACTGACATTTCCAAATTACCAAATTCTACATGGAAGCAAAACAACATTAAAGTTTCCTGAAGTTCTCTCCTCACTGACCTTCCCAAGCAATACAACTATTGCCTTGGTTTATACTCAGACTGAAGGTACCACTCCAGCCCCACACTCCCTAAAGCAAAGACAATTGACAGGTTGGGGCTCCAAACCTGTTTTTCACACAGCTTATCACTTTTTTTAATTTTGCCATTTTTTTTTACTGTAACAGAACTATGCCTGTACAAAACTCAACTGACTGGACTTGCTTCTTTAAGTCACCTCTCTCTTGAGCAGATCTCAATGAAATAATAGGGAAGGAACAATTTATCCAGTGTTGTCAGACATTAATTTCGGGGCCACACACCTTTGTCTTCAACCAATATTTTAAAATTAATTATATTTCATCAGTAATGACCTTTAAAATAGTTTCAGTGACCCTTTATGGATTCCCTCTACCACTCAGGTTAAGCCCATTTGATGCTGAGGTATTAGCCGAAGGGCTGTTATTTCTTGAATAAATACCAATATTACACATCTCTGCTTATCTCCTCTAGCGATACAACAGTAATGTCATTACTGATGTAATAATCCAGTAATAAACCAGACTGGAATTTTTCACTGGAAGAATACATATAAACTCAGCTTAGAAGTTGTGTCTCCTATTCCACCTGTCTGCTATGGCATTCCTAAATATCCCCAACTCTGCACGTGTGTGATGTAGAAGGGAGGAAACATCTTAAAGCACAGTCACAAAAATACCTGACAAAGACAAAAGCACTGAGTGCAGCATTCCATTAATCCCAATGAAAAGGTCCTGGCATCTCCAACGTCTTGTAATTTTCTCTAGAAACCAACATTTAAAAGAATTACATAGTTAATACCCTAAGCCTGAATCTCACATTTGTTCCTTCCCACAAACACTGAGAATCACATTCATTAAGATTTAGCAGAGCAACTCAAAATCTACTGATGTGCAATCTCTAAAAAGAATCTTAAGAGCTAAATTAAAAAAAAAACCCTTGTTCTGCTTTTGTTTCAATTAAACATACCCAAACTAACAGCAAGTAGGACACTGCTTGTCTGTAGAAATAAAATAATTTATCTCTATAAAACAAATAATTATTCTTTATATATAAACTATATTTGTGTGTATTATAATGGTCATTTACTTTTATCACACTGATTTTTCAGTGTGCTATTCTCTTGATAACTATACAGCATGTTTTGCTTCAGTTACTAGTCAAAAAAAAGTATGAATATGTATGCTGAATTCTTATTTTTCTGAATTCTAATTCAAATAGAAACTGGTATGTCAATGAAGGATCCTTGATGCATCTATTATAACTTCCCACCGTTTACATTAATTGATATAATTTTCCCAGTGTTGCAAGACACAGCCAACACTTAAAGCCAATACAGAAGTAAAAGCTGTTTGTATCACCTAAAACTCAACACTGTCAGTTACTTTCAGCCACTTACTCTTAACTATCTATTTCTTCTCAACACAAAAAGCTTTGTACACTTACAGTATCATTGTACAGACACATTTCTCAATGCTTCACAGAAACAGCAGCAGGGAAAACCAAACATGTTAGTTCACATTCTGTCCACTTCAAAGTTCAAGTCTCCTAAAGAATCACAAATAGAACTATAAACAGGTCACCTTTCAATTTCTTTAGACACTTTAATCTCAATCACATTAAAAATAAACAGCCACCTTTATATAAATCTTTCAAAGTAGCCTGTGAATGTACTGGTGCCTCAGAACAGTATTCTGGAAAAGATCACTGATTCATCAGCACACAGACGGGCTGTGCACTGAAATTATTATCCCCCAACTGATTTTCAGTCAAGAAAGTCACTTTCATGGAACATTCTCAGCTTAGTGCATCAAAAAGACTTTTCTGATCAACAAAACGTGAATACACAAATTCTTCCCAAAATCTATTTTTGGCCAACTTTTCTTCAAAAGCAAAACTTCACTCTAATCCTTTACCAAAACAATTTTCAGGTGCTTTTTTTGATAGCCTGTAGAGCCAAAAACTAGCAAGCTGCTTTCTGCTAAAGCTGGCACAGCCAGTGGACAGACTACAACAGACATTAAAAGCTTATCATTCCGTGGCCACAAGTTTTAATACTGCATCTTTGTTCAGTCTCTACCTTTGTTCCCTGAGACAACCACAGTCAGACTTGATGCCAAACTAAAAAAACTGTATTTCATCTCAGCCTTAGCCCCAGGCCTCAGATCCTGAAATGTGTGTGTTCGAAAGTATTTAATCCCCAGCCTCGCTACTGACTCAAAGCCAACACACAGAAACAACACCCAGTATCAGGAGTCAGCACTGCAGTTTTGGGGTGGTTTTCCTCCTTTCCCACACACTAAAGGAGGCCCCATAAAGCACTGAGAATCAATCAGTGTGTCAAAACATGGTAACTTGTTCAGTGTGGATCAGGGCTTCAATTAGAGGAAGGCTTGTTTGAAATTTTAGACCCTTCTTTAGCTTCCATTTCAGATTCCCCAAACCTCTGAAGAGATTTTTAATTTTGTCTCTCTTGGGTCAAGGAGACTGTTCTTCTCATTTTGCATCACATGCTGTAACTTTGTGAGAAGCAGCACACTGCTGGGTTAGGCAGTAACAAAGGATTTTTATGTTGTTTCAATCACCGAAGGTGTATCTAAAATCTGGACTTGTTTCATGCAATCAAAAATTATTTGCTAATAAAAGTTAATTACAATGTTTTAAAACACTGCCTTGTCAGTTAAATGCTGCTCAAAGAAAATAAAAGCTTTTGTTCAAGTAGAGCATCGTTTTATTATTATTATTATTATTATTTTACTTGTTTATGCAGGGCTCCTTACAGTTTTGGACTCAGCCTGGACCCAAAAACTGAGGGCCGTGTTATTCAGAAATTCCAATCTGAGACAACCACACTCAATAAATAAGACTGACAGAATTCATTTAACTTTTAATATCTGAACTGAATGACAATATGTGCAAAAATTACACCCTACGAAAAACCTCTGTCAGAAAATAATAAGGAATACCTTGTCTATAAATAAACAAGATCGTTAACAAGAAAACATAAAGTCTATCAATTTCCATCTGCTACTTGCTTCTCAGTCTGGTTAAAAACATAAAAACAATTCTCCAGCCACCCCCTGCCACAGGCACCCATTTAGCCATAACATTTATAAGCAAGTAACTAGCCCACCTCTGCAAAAAGTCCGACATGCCAGGAGTGCCAGTTATTCTTAGAGTGAGACATGACCACAATTTCACGTAATTAGAGATGTTATAAAACGCATCCCGCCCGCTCTCCCCACCCCCCTCCACCACTACCACCATTGCAGGAGTGACTTGTTACACATCGCGATGAGCAAGTAACATTCCCTGCCCGGGGAGAGAGCGGCGATCAGGCCATAAAAAGGGCACGAGATGCAGGCAGGGATCCTCCCTCGTGGCCGGAGCAGCCTCGCCCTGCCCCGCGCAGGCACACGGGGACACCCGCAGCTCCCTGCCCATCCCCGGCACCGCCGGCGCGGGGGGAAAG
>VWZD01004199.1:68522-96037 GCA_013396695.1 Sakesphorus luctuosus | reverse complement strand
CGACCGGCCGCGCCCCCGCCCCGCGCCCGCACCCGGCACGCGCACCCGCACCCGGCACACGCACTGGCACCGGCACTCCGCACTGACCGGGCCGCGGGACGGGCGCCTGCTCCCCCGCGCGAGGCCCCGCAGCCACAAACAGACACACAGACACAGACAGACACACGCAGGCGGCCCGCCCGTGGGCACCCACCCACACCGCGGGACGCGCCCCGGGGCGGCTGCAGCGCGGCTGGGATTGGACCACCACACGCCCCGGTGGGACGGACGCGCGGCCGGGACGTGTCCGTGTGTTATCTCGCCACTTCGCGGTGAGGGAAACCCTCCCGATCGGAGAGGGACGCGCCGTGCCATGGGACACCCCACGGCCACCCTGAGGAGTGCGGGGCACGGGCAGACGCGTTCGATCGTCAGCAAAGAGCGTTCCAGAAATAAATAAACACAAAACACCACACCAAACAACAACAAATAGCGCTCGTTCCTTACACGAGCCGCGATGGCGAGCGGACAGGTGATGCCGAACTGTGCGCCCGGAGTCGCGCCCGTTCTCTCCGGGAGGCGGCGGCCGCCCCTGCCGGGAGCGGGACCCTTCCCTGCCCGGCTCCAGGCGCTCGGCAACTCCAGCAAATGTCGCTTCCCGCGTGTGCCTCGGTCCGGCGGGGATGGGCAGTCCTGGAAAGCCGCCCAGGCTGTATCGCCCACCGCCGGGCCGCGGGCAGCGCCCAGAGCCTCGGGAACCCGCACATGGGGAACCCTCACCTCGGGAAGCCTCCATCCCTCGCCTCGGGAATCCCTCACTCTTCACCTCAAAACCCCCTCACTCTTCGCCTCACGAACCCCTCACTCTTCACAAACCCCTCACCGCCTCAGGAACCCCTGCCCTCTGGAACCCTCACCTCAGGAAGCCTTCACCCCTCACCTCAGGAGCCCTCCCTCTTCACCTCAGGAACCCCTCGCACCTGGAACCCTCTCACCTCACTCACAGCCTTCACCTGGGGAAGCCTCCATCCCTCACCTCAGGAACCCATCGCATCTGGAACCCTCTCACCTCACCCCAGAGCCCCTCACCTTGGGTCCCTCTCCAGAAGGGCTCACCCACGCCCTGGGGATGGGAAGGAGCCGCTGTGCCCTCCCCTCCAGGCAGTGCTGTGCCCTCCCCGTACCATGTCACCTCGGGAGGGACACAAAGGCGACTGTGGTGGCTGCCCGAGCAGTTGCGGCCATTTGCTCTTCTCAGGCCTTCACACTTCCAGGCTATCAGTTTCCAGCAGGCTGGGCTTCTCCATTAACTTCCCACATATGTCAGTGAATGTGGTGTGATGAGCCCCAGTGATAGAATCGAGGCCTCCTCACGCCAAGGGCATCAGCCCATCCTGCTTGAAATGAAAGGGAAGCACTTAATGTTTATTCATTGATTCTGGTAGAACTATGTGCTTCTCAAGCAGAAAATGCAAGATACTCCCAATCAACTGAATCATCAATCCATAGGCAAAGAGCTGAGGAGATTAAAAAATGCTCATCAGTCATAGCTGGGAGTAGCTTGTTAATGGAGATGGGACTTATTTTCTCCCTTAAAGCATTCCCTGTTAACCCCAACTTGCTATCTCTTTAGCTATTAGTGGGGTCAGGCTTGTGAAGCACAGGTGAGGACTTCAGATTGGTCCAATACACAATTACTGTCCTCAAAACAATTCTCATGAAACACAGACTGCTAAACACACAATATGCCTGAAAACCAAAAAGGAGATAAATTAAAGGGTGAGCAGCGTAACCCTCCATACCCTCTGGCCAAATGCATGCATGTACATAGGTTTGCCATCTACAAATGTCCCACAGAGGTATATCACTAACATAATTTTGTTCTACTTTAATCCCTCTGGATACAGCCATTCATTGGAATGTTTTCTCACCAAACACTGAGGTTTTTCCTGAAGGATATTTTAACTGGCTGTTTTGCAAGAATGCTGTCACATGAAAGCATGCAAAACAGGAGTCAGGAGCAATGGGAAGCACCTCCATGAGTTAAGGTGATGAGATATGGCCTCATTCTCCATAGCTTCTGGGTATCTTGGATGCCACATGACTTGTTCCTAATGAAGATGTATCAGAGGAGCAGCAAACGCCACAAACCCACATTGCTGCTCCAGGCAGTTGTGGTGCCAGATACCTGAGCTTAGCACAGGGAGATTGCCCATCCTGTGCTCTTACTGTGCTCCCTCTGCAAGTGTCCAAAGAGGAAACATTTCACTAGGGATAGTGAGAAACACTATTCCAAACCAAACCAGTAATTTTGATCCCAGGCCCCAGCAAAGTTGTAAGATGTGGTCCATAACCTTCTACTTGGTACATTCAGTGCTGGTGACTCTGAAGTTACAAATTCTCCAAGAAGCATCTTCATCTCCTTCATGTCCATGAGTCTCTACAGCATCACTGTAAGAAATCACACCCAATGATGTCCCACATGATAGCATGGACATTTGATATTGAGTTTCCCACCTCTTTTCCTAAGTATTTTGCCATCTTTCCACAGCTCCTTATGAGAAGCTACCAAGGAAAAAGAATAAAGAAGAGCATAAAGAAGAGGATACTCCAACTTGCAAAGGTCAGGGACCTGGAAAGCAGGTGAGAAGACCACAGTTAGAGAGGTGAGAGGAAGCTCTGAGTTGCCCTGGTTGGAAGGAGCAGCAGAGAGTTACAGGCTCAGTACACTGGGAGCTAGGAGTTCCAAGGAACTGATACAGGATTCAAAGTGATGGAAGAGTAATCTTTGAGCAACAGAGTTAAGGACAAATAAGAGGATTTTTTAACTAATTGGGGAAAGTTGCAGAAACTGGGAGGAAAAGGAAGCTTAATAAAGGCTTCACTCTGTTCCTAGATGGATATAGTAGAATGGTTAACAGCAGTGGAGGAAAGGCAGAAGAACTCAATAACTATTTCTGGTCTGTATTTGGGGAAGAGGCAGATGATATATGAATATCATGTGATGATGATGAAATACCTTCCATTACAGCAAGCACTAAGGAGGATGTTAAACAGAAGCTAATGAAGCTGGGCATCAGCAGGTCCAGGTAACTTGCATCCAAAAGTTTTAAAAGCACTGGCACAGAGTATCTTTAGACCATTAATGTTGATTTTCAATAAATCTTGGAACACTGTTGAAGTTCCAGAGGACTGGATGAAATATTGTACCAATATTTTAAAAGGGTAAACAAGGTGATCGGGGTAATTATGACCTGCCAGACTGACAAGAATTCTGAGTAATATAATGGGACATTATCTACATTACTTGATTAAAAAAGAATTAAAGGATGGAAACACAATAAATGCAAATTAATGTGGAAAATAAATCTTGCCAAAATAATTTGATTTTTTTTAATGACATTACAAGTTTGGTTGATGAAGGTAAGTGAGTCTGCAAAATATTTGTTCTGGTAACTTGCAGCATTTTAATTAAGAAGCCAAAATGATACAGACTCATCACAGCACATATTAAACTGCTGAGACTTTAACTAACTGACAGTTACAAAGTGGGGAAATAAGAAATCATCATCAAAGAATGTGTTTCTGGGCCCTATGGCAATTAGTTCTGTGCTGTATTGTATTGATATTAATGGCTCTAAGGAAAACATAAAATCATCATTCACAAAGTTTGCAAGTGATGTAAGCAATAGGGATTCATAAATAACAAGTCATGCTGTAAAGTAGCTCAGACAGCTTGATAACAAGGAATATGCATTTCTGTACAGCCAAATGTAAAAACATGCACCAAAGAATAAAGACAGTGATTACAGGATGAGGGAATTTGTGCTCTAACATGTTAATGCTCAAAAACCTGGAGAATCATCACATATAATCAGAAGAAAATAAGCAGGTTGGGTGGCTAATGCAATCCTTAGGTTTATAAACAGAATATAGAAAGATGTCTGTATTTATTTTTCTGGTTACAGTCCCACTGTTCCTGAAGTCCGATACCTCCAAACTCCTTAATTCCTTAACAGAAGGTGAAAAAAAGATGGTTCAGAGATCAATAAAAATGAATTAGGTTGAAAATGAAAATGTTTCAGTCTATTTCAGTGTCAAAAAAGAAGGTGAAGGGGTGACTCAATCACAGGTTTTAAGTACTTCCAAAATTCAGTGACTCTGTGGTAAAGGCAGATGTATTCAGCTTCCCAGTGAGGTCTTCTGCCAGGGAAGGTGATTAATCACTGAGACACTTCAGGAAGGGGCAAGTTAGATTTCCCAGCACCGGAAATGTCAAACTCAGTTGGTTGTAAAAACTAAATTTTAGCAGAAGCAGGAGTTCAGTCCTGTAAGTCTGCCCCTCATGAGACAGAACTCTGTGACCGGCGCTGTGGATTCAGACTGCTCGTCTGTGCAGAAGTCAATTTCCTTGGGCACTAAGAAGTAACAACCTGTCATCCCTTTCAGCATCATCTGACACAGCTCATGTGCTCCTCAGCACATGATGGGAGCAGCCGCGGGGAGGGCAATGTTTACACTGGGGAAGGGATGGGTGGACTTGCTCACAGAAGGCAAAGCCTTTGAAGCATATTGCATGCTGAGAGAACTTTTCTCACTAAGACAGTCTGAGACATACATTGCTGGGAGCTGGGAGGTTATTCCTGACAAGTGTGACTGTATGATTATCCTGCTAGTAAACTCCTCCTCTGGCATCTGCTTCTGGCCACTGTCACAGACAGGATACTGATCTTGTGCCAAGCAGTCTCTCAGGTCCACATCAAGGCTGACCCATGCCTGATCCTGGAACAGTGGAGTAGGAGTTCTAGCAGGAGCAGAGAACAGACACTTGATAGTACACAAGGGCACAGGAGAGAGAAAGAACCATGGGAGAGAAGAACAGGAACACTTAATATTAGAAGGTCAAAGTCTGACTTCGGTAGGGAATTGTACTTAAGGCTCTGGACCTCTCCAAAATCTGTCACTGATTGAAACGTTCAGGAATTTCCCAGTCTGATCTGGCCACATCAAAGAATTAGGAAACCTTGCAGCAAAATGTCCATTACTTTCCCCATGTAGTTCCTGATACACGTGCTCAGTCTTGTATTGACATGTAAGATCTCGAGTAGGAGAGGACAGAACCTAAAGCATCCAAACATCTTGGGTGACTGAAGCTTTTATTCACAGTTCCATGGAAGAAAATGTCTTTTTTTCCCCACGCAGTTGCTAATGACTGCCTGCATACCACACTCTGGCAGAAACAATACTCTAAGTGTTCATCACTAACGCCATTGATAGGGAAGGGCTTGGTGATCATTTAACCAGTGCTTGTTGTAAAAAAGCAAGCCCTGTTGATAACATCAGTAGAAAGGGGCAAAGGGCCCGGGATGATGAAGATCGCAGTGTCCTGGCTTTGCCCTCTAGTGGCTGAGAGACTGGCCCAGCTCCAGTGTTGTATCTCTTAATATATTTTTATTACCTCATCAGCCTCAAATCTTTGATTTTTCTAAATTTTGTGCAGACTTCATCCATTATACTCAAGTACTACCTGCACCAGAACAATGTGAATCAATAAAACCCTTGGCTTAATATCCTCAGAATCCTATATTAAGGTTAACTCAGTATTAGTGAGTCATACGATAAAGCCACTAATACATGGGCACTTAATTAATCTATGATGCATTTTCCACCAGATAGGACTTAATCTCTAGGAAGGAAAAAGACATGCTAGGTCATCATCACATTGTGTGAGTCAATTTAGTCATTTCATGCTGAATATCTATTCTTATTTTGTCCAGTTTAAATTTTATGCATGCCATGTATTCTTAGGTGTAAAAAAAAAAAGATTGCATTGTAATCCTTTCCAACAATAAACTCAATAGGTTATGTGTTAAAAGGGGGCATAACTTCTTTACTGTCTATACTGCCTAAATCTTGAGACATCCATCACTCTTCTCTCCAATACTCCAGATACTGGCCTAGAGGCTCTAAGAGATCTGTGTCTATATCTGTTTTAAACTGCTGTGGGAACTTGAGCAAGGGCTTTGAACTTCAATTACATCTCGATTTTTTCTTCTTCTCTCCCTCTGGTACCCATGTTAGCTTACTAGCCCAAGCTTTGTAAGGAAATAACACTTATTCAATTAAATTGTCTTTCTCTCCCCCTTCTTATGCCTTTAGGATCTCTTGGCCAGTTTCTGCCACAGCTTAAAAAGTGGGAAGTCTCAAAGGAAATGTAGTTCTTACAAGTTTTGTGTCAGTCCCTGGCCAGATCCAGAGGGGCCGAGCCAAAGCCAGTCCAAGTCTGCTGGTACATACTGAGTGAGGCAGCAGCCAGTTTGTTAACCAGGCTGTGCTCTGGCCTTGCAGGGAATGTGGAGGAAGCTGAGGCTGTTGTGGCAGGAGGGTCACCCTGGACGTGGCAGGGCTGGGGTGAGTGCAAGGAAAGGATCAGGGGTGATGACACAAATCCATGTGCAAACAAGGGCTATTTTCGTGATACTCACAGGACAACTTTGCAAGGGTTGTTATTTGGACTTGGTATTTGCAAATGAAATGTGATACTCAGGTAATTTGAAAGCCCCTGTCAAGCAGTAAGTCAAATTACAGGATTTAGTAGTCCCTGTTAACAAGAAAACAATAAACAACTGGATCATTTAATTCTTGTTGTTTATTTTGTTATTCATCTGCATTTGGAAGCCCTGGAAATGCTTAAGTACCTTTCTGATTACATTCCTGTTCTGGCCAGAAGATGGAAATGCCTTCAGTGCATACCCATGGGATTCAAGTATTTGTGTGTTCCAGATGAACATGCCTGTGCTTAGTAACAACAAACCTGCCTGATTTGGAATCAGCAGAAGCAGGTTCTTGTTCAACTCTTTGCTGAGTGACATTTAACCCGTCTGATCCTCTCCCCTCATGTGTGTAGTACAAGTAGTTACACTTAGAGCATGAGGAAGTATTCCATGGGACCTTAGGAAGGTCTGTGAAACCACTTGGAGAGTCTCTTAAGGGAAGTGTCATCACGATGATTACACGAAAAGCTGTCATTTGGAAGATATGAAATCATCACCTAAATATGTGCTTTCTGGTTCAATGAAACAAAAGAACTTTGAGGTTCAAAAATGGGTAGGATTTTCAGACAGTAACTCCACCTACAGAACTTCATCTTCTTAAAATGCTGAGATGTGTTTTTTCCATTTGAAGATTCAAAAGCGATTTACAAATAGTAGAAACCTGCTAGTTGGCCTGTGAGGATTAACCAACCTGCTCCACATCACTCAAAAAATGCATTTAAGAGTTTTTTGGTCTAGAATTATGGACCTCCTGCTTTTGCACTCTATCCCAGGTATATTGGGATAGCACTGGGCTGTGATATTATTTCATTTTCTCAGTTATATAAAACTCTCTCAAATATTACAGTATTCCAGGAATAATGTTGGGTCTGTGCCAGAGGATGGTGGATGGAGAATTGAAATTCTCATTGTTTGGATAAAAGTCATAATTCATGCCAGTTTGGTCCAAAAATATCTGCCTTAAGTACGATATATTGGTGAGGAGAGAAGGACCAGCTCACAGCTTCTGGAAGGAAGTTTCTGAGTTGCCAACAGCCATTTCTAAAAAGCCATACACACTTTTACAAACATCCCACCAACATGTTTACACTTCATGGCTAATAGGAAGCACAATGGTGAGGAATGGGTGATTTTTAAACTGAGATTCTCCAAAACAGACCAATTGTGGGCCTACAAGCTCATAAATAACAGTCTCAGGCATTTGTGTGGGCTTCCCTGAACATCCCTAGTGCTTGGTGCACTCACTCTGAGAGGCAAGACTTGCTCAATATGTTGGCTGGGGACAAACTGCATCAGGCGCTGCAGAAGGGAATTCCACCAGCAAACAGAAGCACAGAGGATGTTTTGTGGAAGACTTTTGAATGACTGTTTTTGTGAACAGAAATCCACTCCCTCAAATGTCAACACTTCAGATGCGAGGAAAATTCTAATAACAAAACAATTTTAGAGAAATCAAAACACTACCATTCAAACTTGACTCAATTTTAATTATACACCATGCAAAATAAAACTACTGCTGAAAAATTGTATCAACATAGGTATTATTGAGTAACCCATTATTATGAACATTGATGTGGTATCTTTTGATGTCTTCTGTTTCTGCCAACATAACTACATTCTATGACCAAAAAATCTGTCAGATTTTTTTACAGAATCAATATACGAATTGAATAAATCAGTTAATTGTTGTACTTAACTAATATAAATGGACACACAGTTTATACAGAAGAAGATCTAATCCTTTTAAATCCTGTTTTAATCTGTGACATCTTTTAACAGCGACTTCCATGAACTAATTGTGGTACTTCAAAACTATATTCTTTCATCAGATGTAAATGCTCTGCTGCACAATTTAACTTAATACCCTTTTTTTCTCATATAGGAACAATCTTTCTCTGTATAATCCTTGATTCTGTTCATTTCCACTGCGTTCCTTTTGATCCTTCTTTGTACTGCAAAGATTATGACATTTTCCATATCTCTTTAATCACAAGTTTCTCTGCATCATGAGTGCTGGGGCAGAGGATGAGAGACAGCTGGAACAGTGAGGGCACACGTCCTGCATGGAGCTCACACTTTCTGGTTGAAGTAGGGAGTGTGTTTCAGAAAAAGTTTTCAGACCAAGTGTAGAGTTGTCAACGTGTCTATGATCATGCAGTTATGTGCTTCCAGTCTGGTTGGTTTTGTTGTCTGAGAGACTTTTTTCTGAGGATATAAGTAAACAGAAGTACAGACCTTCATCTGCAGCACCTTCTTCTCTTTCAATGCTTATGTGATCTAATATGGATATATGAGTTCATTCTTTAGGTCTTTCTTAGATTCAAAGGGTTTTCTTTAGAAAGGAACTGAAACTTCCTTGAAAGGAAGTGATAGATGTAGTTGGCTCATTGTTATCTTAAGGATTTCCCTTCTTTGTTGTGCTGGAGATAAATTAATAGCTGCTATGCATTGCCTTACATGACTCTCAAGGTCCGGTTAATGATTTTTTGTAATTAAATCATTCAAGGTGTGATTAAGTCAAACTCCAACAAAAGGGATTTTACTCTTGAAGGAATCTGGCAGGCATCACTTCTGCAACACAGTCTTGGCTTATCTGCTGCTGGAATCCTGGTCTTTTCCTCTCTACTCCTCCTCAGTGACAGTGGGTGCCGTCGGCATTAAACCCACCAGCCTTTGTGCACCAAGTATTTGAAGCTGCCTCTGGAAGGAGGAAGGCTCACACATCTGTGCTGCAGATTTCAGGCACATCTTCCTTTCTCCTTAAATAATTCAGGAATACGTTGCTCAGATTTAAGCACACTTGAAAGAGGCAACTGGTGACTGCTGTAGGAGGTCACAAATGGCTGTCAGGGCTGAGGGCACAGAGAGGCAGGGCAGCCACTGCAGTAGCTTTCAGCAGCAGGTGGCTGTCACTCAGAGGTCTAAAATCCCTTTTAGGGTTATTTCTCCTCTATCAGAACCACCACAGGGAATACAGTGCCCACACCTCAGGGAAAAGGTGTGTTGGGGCACAGGTTAAAAAACGTGGGCTCCTGCTCTCATTAGTTCTTTGAGCAGTGAAACAGTTCACACACACACAGGTTTAAGTACACCCTGAAGTATTCAAGGCATTAACGAAAATCCAAAGCATCTTGTTCATTTCAATTACTTCTCCACCCACATTCTTCATTGAATTAAAGGATATCCTACACACTCCTTTGTTTCACTTATTCCCCAAAGATCTTTTCATCACACACCAAGCAAAGATCTTCAGCATATTCACAGTAACGTCTCTGCCATGGCATTCAGCATTCTGATGTTCCTGGCACAAGAGATGTTATTAAAGGATTGAGGAGAAGAATAGATGGCAGATTTCCCCAGGGCAGCACATCAGAAAATGGACATCAAAAGAACCTGGCTCAAAATGCAGTGGATATTACTGGCTCCTGGCAAATCCCATTTATTTCTGAGCAGTAGCACTGTCAGGCTGTGTCAGGGACATGCCTCTCCTGGAATACCTCCATGAAACTGTTTGCTTATCCCGTAAAAGCATTCCCATTTCAACACCCACCGCTCTCATTGAAGACAGGGTAATCTTCATTAGCCAAAAGTATTTGGGGCCAAATCTAAATCCAGTCTTAGTCATATCATTAGCAATATTCCAAGGCTCTGTAGCCACCAATATTACCTTGACTTTCTCCTGCCATTTCTCATGAACACATTTGGATTGTCCTGGAAACCCTGCAGATCTCTGAACGTTTCTCTCCTACAGGACGTGTGGGTTGTCACACATTGCATGTTGTCTTCACAGGCCCCAACAGGATGACAGGCCACAGTCTGTGACAGGAAATTTTAAAAATTTCTACTTCCTCCTTCAGCAAGAATTGGTTAGAATTTATTTTCTTAAAGCTACTTTAAATCACAAGCACCAATTCTGAAGTAGGCATTGAGGAAGGAGAAGCAAATACACTGACATGATGTCACCACCTGAATTATTCTGCTGAGATATAAAAATAGTTTGAAAAGCAGCACAGCCAAAATTACTATATCATTTAATTACAACCTACTTCCATGACAGGCCATCAGTTAATTAAGAGTGTCAAAATGCTGAATTGCCTCCAGCTTCTACATGCTTTGCAAATGACATGGAAGTCATCTTTTTAAATAGCAACAGCTTAACTGAAAATGGAAAACCCATAGTGAAAAATGAGGCAGTCAGCTCAGCTGACATGAAATTCCCCACACCGTAAATCCACTCGGCAAGACACTTATAACCCATTTCATTGACTATCTGAAGATCATATTCACATGATGATTTCTTTTCTATGTTCAAAACTATTTTTCTGAAATTGTTATAATTTTGAAGGGTTATAGAACAGGAGCCTTAAGTGACACACAGGGCCTGGCCCCAGCACTGGCACCTTCCCTCCAGGCTGCTTCAATACAGGCAACTGCAAAGAAGCAAAAGGCTCAGAAAAAGAGTTTTTTTCTTCAGAAATAAGTCACCTTCACAGATTCTCAAGTACCACACATGACACTAGAGAAAAATCTCCATAGAGGGAATTATGTTTCAATAAACTTGGAAAATTATGGAAATAGTTTATCCATTTATTTTCTTTTCCTCCAAGGAAAATGAGTGTTTCACACTGGGGAAAAAAAAAACTGGTGAGCAAACATCTCCCCCTATAGTTTGCAAAAAGCTGAGCATCTTAATAATAATTGAAATCCCATCTCGTGGCTGAATAAGAGACAAGCTGAAACTGAGCCAGAACTTTGTGTAGTACGGAAATTGATACCTCAGGGAGAGGGCTTGAATAAAAAGGACAAGGCTATAAGCAAGAAATCTGAGAATCTGGCAGAATTGTGGCAGGCCTGTGGCTTCCCAACTGTGGCAGTGTGCAGGTGGTTAATGATTTGGGGGAAGGGGAGATAGACTGGGTTTCAAGATAATATATGTGTGGGACTAAGGGGAGTTCCTTGGGCCTGTAATTTATGCCATAGGCAAGGGACTTCAAATACTAGAAGGAAATTAATGAGCTTTCTAAGCTGAGTTCAAAGCACTCCCTGTTACTAAAGACTTTGATTCCAAAAACGTTTGAGCTTGGTAAAAATGCCATCTAGCTTAACAGGCCACAAAAACGAAGGCTGACCAGTAAACAAGGATGGTTCCCTTTCCAGGATGACAAATACCTCAATGCAACTTTCACAAAATGGTGATTATTCAACAATTTTAAGTCTGCTTCAAAGGGAATGTGTGTGGCATGGATCTTGTTATCCATGTCCTCCTGCTGGGACACTACAGCTATTTCTGTAAGGAAGAAGCCCTGACCCCTGTAAATAGACCTTACTGCCATTCTCAATTACTGAAAACCAGTTTCATTAATTGTACAGTCCCTGTGAAGGTTTAAGAGCTGCCTTTTATTCTGGGTTTTTAGAGAAAACAGTTTCAAAGGAGTTAGCATTGAGCAAGGCCCATTACACAGTATGTTGATGTAGCATTAATGGTACACTGTTCTCCCCTTACCTTCAGTGTTTAACAGGCAATCCTTGAGATCCAAGCATTAGCCCAGCAGTGTCTGGAATGGCATTGGCTACACCCATCTCCCCCAGTGGCAGAAAATATCCAGTCAGCTGCAGCTGCACTGGCTTAGCAAATGCTGCACATACCAGCCTGTGTGCTGGCCTCCTTATTCATGGAAACATACCTAAAATTCCAATTTGCCAGGTGTTGAGGACGGACTGGAGAGTCTGGAATCCCACAGACATTGGAATATGCCAGGAGGTTGGAACTATGTGATCTTCAAGGTCCCTTCCAAACCATTATGATTCCGTATGACAGTAAGTCACACACACTGAGTGAAAGAAGCAATAACCTCACTGGTACTACATAGAGATCTGGCTGAATAGTCACTCACTGTTCCAGGCAGGAGTGCCTGCCTCCCCAGCAGTTCATTCCTCTTCACTAACACATATGAGGGAGGAAAAAAATAGCCAACCAATCACTAAAAAACCCCAAAATTCCATGAACACACATTCATCTCAATCATGGCCTTTGTTGAGTCAGCAGTGATGGCAAACAGGGAATGATTTGGTCTTACTGTCACAGGCAAACACACCACCACAGGCCATGGAGCGGACACAGGAGAGAACAGGGGCAGGGGTGCACACACTCCTTGTCCCAGGAACTCCATGGCTCTGCTTGAGCCTTCCTGTTCTCCCAGCAATGGTTTGCCCTCCTGGCACTGTGGCAACTCCCTGCTCCAGCAGAAGGACATTGCTTCACCAGATGTAATTAAGTCTTTAAAAAATCCACCCCAGGCTCATTTGTGCCTTGCTAAATCATATGATTGGGATTTTGTGGAGTGCTGTGAGTCAGACACCCGGGAAGGCCCAATCAGCTATTTCCTCAACATGTCAGTGATTGATGCCTGCATGTTGTTCAGGTTTGTACCTCAGAACTGAGTCAGCTGAATGCTCTGAGTTTGCTAAAAAGCCTGATACCTCATTTCAACCTGCCAGAACCCCTGCAAGCAATTTTGACTATCATGCGGAATTAAATAGGGCAGAATAAATAACAGTATATACATGAGGAAGTTGCTTTCTTGGAGGGGAGAGTGGAGGGAGAGAAAGAAAAATGCTCTTTGGCATCCCTGAAATCTGCCCTTTATTTTGCTTTTACCAAACCAGAGCAAGATCTCGATTATAAAACTTGCAAATATTTCTGCTTTAACAGGATTACTTAACTATGGTAAGAACAACAATTAAAGCCTGTTTTTATTGTGCAGGCAGACAATGCATGAAATGCCTCCCACAGCACTTTTTCATGGGACTCCTTTATGAGGGCAAGAGTAGCTGAGGACAAGTATTTAATCACCTCTCTCCTATCTTGCTTTACCTCAGTGTTAACATAAAAGGGTGAGACTTGAACTAAGGCACATCTCATACACATTTTAACACAGATTAATGTCTCAGCAGAGAAACCAATAAAAAGAATTGCTCACCCTATTTATCCAATGCAAGTGAATTCTTGTTCTAGTTCATTTGTTCTTTCCTGACAAATACTTGCCCATCCTGGATCACAATGAACACGAGAGCCCAAGCAGTTCGAAAGTACCTGTACGCTGTGATGTCAGCTCAAATTCAACAGTTCTGGTTCTCAGACAATGCTCACAACAGCTACAGGGAAAGGAAGATGACAAAACTGGCAGTCACAGAGAGAGTGCCCTTGGTACACACTCCTGATGATGGACTTGGGAGTCATTGAGGAAATGTAGGTATAAGACACCTAAACCTTTTATTACAGCTTACTGCAAACTCAGGGACTGTTTGTGCAGATTACAACTATTAAGACTGTGCATCTCTCATGGAAAAGCTTCCATCAGTTAAGATGCTAATGATGTATGTCTGCTTGCAGCCAAAGAACGAGCAAGCTGGTTCAAAGAACTCCCCAAGTTCTCTGTGACCCAGACTGCATTATAAAAATACTCCATAATTTACAAAATTGTCAGGGTAGAACACATATACCACAAGAAACAATGGCTGGATTATCCCTTCAGATTTGACTATAGCCTTTTAAAGAAAAAGAGAGGCTGGAATATTTTTATGGAAAACCCATTTCAAGGTTCTCAGGAGAACTGAGCTGGAAAAAATCACCGTGTAATGGGATGAACTATTACGATTTCAGGGCTGCAAGTGGCCAAGATGATTTCCCAGTGCTTGCTGCCAACGAAAGCAACCCTGCAACTCAAAGGGCAGGAGAAGAGTTAGAGGCAGTAACATCCCTGTGTTCAAAAGTTAATAATTTACATCACAGAAATCAAGTGGCTGAAAGGTGATACAGAAAAGACTAGAAAATGTAACACATTCCCTGTTTTTCAGAAGACCAACATCACTTTTGTGTCAAAATAGAAGGTCTCAGCAAATTACTCAAATATCCAGCAGCAGGTCACGAGAAAACCTGGAGTGTTTCAGTTGAGCTGAAGAAGCAGGCTGAGGGAAATTTAAAGACATACAGGGGAAGAAATCCTTACTCAAAATAAAAATTATTTTAGGCCTTATTTTCTTTCTTTCAGGAACACACAAAAATGCAAAAATGTCACCAATTACAATTGTCAATCACACTGAGCAGTGTCCAGCAATAGAGCAAGTTTCAAAATGAACAGAGCAGAAACTTAAGTTGCATCATTACTCCCTGGAGATTGTAACAGTGCTGTAAGCAAGTTACAGCTATTTTAAATGGAACACTGTGTCACAACCCACTTGAAACCAGATCTTGTCACAAAGGTGGAAATTCTTTATTAAAGATCTCGGTCAGTAACTTAAAAAGTGATTTTCAGTGAACTGCAATTGGCAGGATGAATCAATCCTTCAACAGCATGCCCCAATAAATCAGCGTTTACCTGAACAGAACCATGCAAAGCAGGCTCACAGGAAGGCTGTGGAGCAGTGGTGTGGCTGGCTCAGGGTGACAGGGGCACGTGCTGCAGCTCATCAGCCCGAGGTACAGGCAGTGCCTCTGCCTCACAAGGCACAGGGAACTAGACTGAGCCCTTATTTCACAACGTAAAGTTCAGAAACAAACTGCAAGTTCCAGCATCTGACCCCAAGACATCAATACAGCAAATCCTTCCCTTTTCCCAACCTCAGTATGACCTGGGCAACAGCAGTTTCCCCCAGTCTTGTCAAACCAAGGCCAGCAGCAGAGCCAGCAGCAGGGCTGAAAGGCCAGCTCAGTGCATCCTGCAAGGCTGGTTTGCTGCAGCCCATCCCCTCCTGCCCCAGCAGAGCCTGCAGTTGCTGCCCATCACCCTTTATGTCACACAAACTCAACACTGCGTGGCAGGGGGGCAGGCAAAGGCAATGAGAGAGGCTCCACAGATACAGCTTCAGAGCAAGCTGGGCCAGCTGACCTCAGGCATCAGCCTGAGAAAGCAAACGAAGGGAAAGACTTGCTCCACTGGCAGCAGAGAAGCTGGAGATTAGTGAAAGCTTTTCAGGGAACTTCACTCTTGGTGTGCAAAAGTCTGGTAACATGCTGACAATCTACTGAGTTTTGAAGTCTTCACTTACCTGTATCTGGCACTACTTTGCATCGCCTGAAAATGTCCATCTTCTCCACATGGCCTCGACATGAGATCTGCTTTTGCCAAAATGGAGTTTACGCCACATTTCCCAATGTCTGTACAGAGCTGGTCTCACAGCACTGGCTCTTCTTTGTCAGCTAAGTTGCATTAGACAGAATCTAAAAATATATTAAATACTTTCTAATATTACTTTTGACATAAGCAGTTACTATAGCTGCCACAAGGATGTTGCAAGGGAGGGCAAGAGGTTGCATAACTTCTCTTATTCAGCTGGGATACGTGCACTGAAAGGTCAAAAAGCCTTGGGATAGTTTTTGTTTCAATGTCTGCCTTAGCACTGATACTTTATCCAAAGTATCAAAAACAGCTTCAAAAATTCAAATGAGCAGATAATCTCCTTTTACTTCAAGGAGGCAACTCATCTAGCTCAGCTACAGAAATCTACCTGTAATGGAAAGTTCAAGGAAATGCCACCTAATATTTGAGGATCTGACTGATACCAATTGTCAAGAAAAAACATCACCTGAGCAGCTGTGGGTTTGTTGTTTAGTGAGAGGCTGTTCAATAGCACTGACAGCCCTCTGAATGCTCTATCACGTAGAAGTAGCTTTTTATACCAATTGCAGAGATGTACCTCTCATAAAATAACATCCAGTTTTGTGTTCAATTATTTACAAAGTACATAGAGGAGGTAAAGCAGGACTGAAATCAAGGCACTGGAAGATGTACGAGTGTTATTTCTGGCCCAACAGAGCAGTAGATGTGAATGAAAGCCTAATTCCCAACAGGAATCAACTCAAGCTTCCACCCAAACATACCAGTACTTTAGCTAGTCCCTTTGCTTGCTTTGCATGGCTGCCTGAATCCTTGATTGACACTGCAGTCCTCATGTTTCTGAATAAATCCATGAAGTTCTTCAGTGTCTGCAAACTGGTCTTTGACAGGAAGGGAATAAACAAAAAAAACATTACTTGATGGGAAAGCAAAGAGTTGAACATGAATAAGCATTCTCTGCACTTGTGCAGTCACTCCTGCAAAGCTGCTGTGGCTGATGCTGTGCTTCTGTTCTGCATCACTTCATTTGCTCAAATACAAAACGTGGATCACTGAATTAGTGAAATCTGCATCTCCAGAATAAAGTCTGTTCACTCTGTTGAACAAACCAGTATTGTCTTCAAATAATAAAAGCAGACTGATCTCAAGTGCCAGTGGAAGAACTGACTCTCTTACCTTCACCTAAGGGGCAGTTTGCTCAGCCCCTCTGTACGTCCCTACCGCCTGGAGCAGCACAGCCTGATGCCAGGGAATGTCAGAGGATCCTTCCCAGATGTTCCTCATGTGAGGCACAAATTCATCTCTCACATACAGCACAGCTTTACTGTGCTGCTATAGCTTCCTCAGTTCCTTCCTGCTGACAGGGGTACACTGGTCAATCAACACACTGCTCAGTAATTAAATCGGCTCTAAGACCTCCAGAGCTCATTTTGCACACACCAAAACCACTGTATGTTAAGATCCTGTCAGAAGGAAGTTCATGGCAACTCCTAGTTCCCATGGGAAGTTGACAAATACGAGCAACTTACCAACATATTTCAGTAAAACTTCAGCAGTTCTAAATTCTTGTACACTCCTCAAATATTCCTACGTAACAAAAGCTAAAAACAAAAAATTCAAGGTCTGTATTGTGTGTTAAATGTTCTTTTTATATCAACTCCTTCCACCCTACCAACACTCCCATCTGCACACTTACTTACTGAGCACTGTGTGGGACACCCCTTGCCAGCCCCCAGCGCCGAGTCTCCACAGCCCTGCCTGTGCTGGAGCCTCTGCCATCCACCACACACCAGCATTTCTTTTTCAGAGAGCAAATGCACCACAACTACAGATTTTTACAGACTTACTTTTCAGCCAGACTCAGGATTCCCATCCATTAACTAGGGAACTACACAAATCTCCCAGCAGCCAGGGCAGGAACACCAGTGTTTACCACTTCCCAGTTCTTTGGTCTTTGCTGACTCAGCTTTGATTCTCTCGCACACAATCCAGGAGATGTTTCTTTTTACTTTCTGCTCCATCTTCCTACTTTCAAAATCACTGCCAAATTATTTAATGTCAGTATCACGACCTGTATCTTTAGCATGTCAGCAGAGTTAGGTAGTGAGCAGATATGCACAAGAGCTTCAGAAGTATGGTGGCTATCATGCTGCAAGCCAAGCAAAGAACATTTTCATGCTCACCTTTGTGGGGAGTTTTTATTGACCAACACTCCCTGAAACTACTTTTAACAACCTTTCATTTCCATCAGCATGTACAAACACTGTGTTATACCACCAATAAATACAAAAGTGAAAGAGGTTTTCCCACAACAGCCTTGATGGGCTACTTTTAATTAAAATCAGTTTAATGATTGATAAGCTCTAGTACTTCCAGCAGCAAATCATAAGTGGTCGACTGTTTCCAGATACAGTGAAAAAACGGAATAGAACTACATAAGCTAGCATAGTTAGTTTACTGGTTGTCAACATAGAAAAATTGAGGGTTTAACACATAAATTGTCATGACCAAGAGCAAAAACTAAATGAGTATTTTGTAGGAATTAGGAAGTTCAGCTATATAAACTTACGGAACCATTGTTTCCAAGGCTTACTTTTAATCTCTCTCAAAATTACTTTTGACATACTGCCTACATCAGAAACCAATGAGCAGGAATTTTCAGTATCTGATTAGTATTTAGGAAGGGGATGTCCCATACATCAACTCAGTACAGTTGCTACTTTGAAAGGTTCTCTGCTCATGCCCCTTCAGCAAGGGGAAGGACACTGAAAACGCCTGTTGCCCTGTGTCCTTCCTTTGCTCCTCGGGCTCCCAGAGGCAGCAGAAGGCAATTCCGTGTGCCTGAGCACACGCCAATGAAGACATCTCCTCCTTACAGACAAACCAAATCATCTGCAGCTGATCCACCACACACCAAACAAAAAGTTCATTCAACACCACAGGAAAAATAGGAGTCTAGGGAGTGTGAAATCCTTAAGCTGTACCAGAATCCTCCCCAGTCCTGCATGTGCCTTCCTCAGTCACTGCCATCAGGAATGCACTGCTGTTCCAAACAGCTGCTGCATCCACCTGCCCTTGGTGGGAGGAGCAGACAACACACAGGAGGGAGCACTCCTCTTTTGTACTGTCATTTTATTTTGTAGTAAGATCCATGTAGTATATAAAATATAACAGGAAAAACTGAATGAAGCCTGTAAAAGGAACCGAGGAGTTCAGATGACAAACCACTACAGCTCTACTTCCATGGTTTCATGAAGTCTCCAGAACTCATGGACTGTTTGCTTGTACTATTACAGTTCTCTAGAGTATGAGCCTACACCAAAAGCTGATATGTTCCAATTAAGCCATAGTTAAGTGACAGATGTAGAAAAAACAAAAACAGAATGGCTTTCTTAAGCCACAGCTGCCCTTGACAGAGGTTACAATGATGTCTAACTATACTGTAATGCACATTACATCAAGAACCTTGAAAGAGCCTCTGAGAAAACAGGTTCACATTAAGCATTTTAAAGGAAGGTCATAAATACTGCACTGTACCAACAGTACCTCCCAATGTCGTCCTCATGCCTGAGGAGCTTTTGTGTTCTGTAAGAAGCTACTACATAGATCACACCAAACCTAGAGGTAGGTTATAGGCCAAGGTAAGTTACAGGCAAAAAAAAAAAAAATCCCTTTAGAGCTAGTCACTGCACAAACTCCCCAGCAGGAAGCAAGGCAAAGTGTCAACAAGTCTTTCCTCCACCCTAAACATTGCTCACACAGTGCATTTAATTGCTAGGGCCGCAAGAATGACAGTGGATCATCAGCTGCTTGTAAATGCAGTCATGCCAAGAGAACAGCTTGAAGTTATTCAAGCAAAAACCTGTTACTGTGCAACACTGGTGCACTGGACTGTTACCAACCAGACCTCCAAGCTTGGGAAGGGACCCAATAGTAGAGAACCAAATTGTTTTTCTTTTGACTGGGAAGTACTCTAGTAACTAACAGGAGAACACACAGCTAAGCCTCGGTGGAAGGAGTCAATATCAGCTTGTATCAAAAGGTTAGAGACAAAGAAAAAAAAAGCTTAAAAAGGTTAAGAAAAGCACACTTCTCTGAGACCAAGTTTTTAAAATGTTACTGTACCAGACAAGCCGCTCAAACAGCTCATCTTGGGCATCATGTGGGATCAACTCGAGGTTGATAAACCCGTACAGTGAGAAACATATCTGCAAGTAAACAGTTAACAGCAAATTAACCCCAAGTGTTAATGGTGTAATGCCTTCAGGTCACAAAATGTGGACAAAATGGTCATCTTAACTACCTTCTGTGCACTGTTTGGTGATACTCCAAAGTAGCAATGCTGAAAATTCATTTTATTTCTACTTCCAATGGAAAAAGGGCAATGGTTAAATAAGTGTTCTCCAATTTGTTCTCCACTATACGTACACCCACGCACATACACACACCCCTCAAACTGCACTGACATTTCTTTTTGACCAAAAGAGTAGATCCTGGGAGTAAGTGCAAAATGCAAAATCAACTGACAGAAAATGCTGAACAAACAGCATCATAAAAATACAAAATATTTATATTACTGAACTATTAACAGATGATGTTCTCTGTTTCTTTAAAACTTTGGAACCACATAGCTGATTTCTTAAATCTAGTCCATGCCAGCTTCCAGAACTATTAATGTTTTAGTTAGCTTCATTCTTTGATGCTTCATCAAAATTTTCTACGAGATCTGAAAAAGATGGAAGATATTTAATACAGTAATGCCCAGTAAGATTACCTTTGTAAGTTTAATGAAAATGCATGTATTACAGGAGAGGTTAAGTAGTACTTAACTATACTGAGGGAAACCATTTGCTTATGGGCAGGTATCAAAGGGCTTTAGAAAAGACGATTTGTTTGGACATACACAAAGATCTAGAAATGCAGGAACACTCAGACAGTGGCAATCCTAATATTAAGTGATTAAGATCTGATTTTCAGAAGTGCTCTATTAGCTGCAATTGGTTTTGAGTATCAGCATTCTTTAAAGAATGCCTGAAGTTTCAGAGAATTGAATTTTATGGAATGTTGCAAAAAATAAACCAGTGCCAAAGCATGAGGAATTGAACCTCTGGTCCACAATGTGTTGTTTTAGCCAACACACCACACTGATGGGTACAGTAGAATGTGGTGATTGAATAACTGTGTTAGCATTGACAAATTAAGAACTTACCATATTTATTTACTTTCAGACACTGACATAAGCCTTTCTCATTCTACTACAGAAATAAAAATCCCCACTCCAGACTCTGATTTAGAAACAATTTGATAACTATGCCAGTTATGTCATTTTTTGCAGCCCTAAAAAAACCCTGTTTGGATATTTAGGTACCTGTTCAACCTCATTGGATGTATTTTAACCTAGTCTCACAATTATTTGCACAAGGTAAACCCTTTCTCAAAAGCTGGAATCCAAAGTTCTAATGCTGCCCTATATATGAAGCCTCCTCAGCAAGCAAGGAGTGTAATCACATCATGAGCTAAACATTTCAATGTATGAATCGAAATATTTAGACATTAAATGGACATAAAAGCTTGTATGTGCTTACCTGGGACATCATCATCTTCTTCATCAATATCTTCCGATTTTGGTGCTTTACTATCCAACACTATAAAGAAAAATTTGGTCTGAGCTTTCATGGTACAGGATTAGCAACACTCACACAACAAAATAAAAACTATACAGGTGAAAAAAGAAGGCACTTCCCCAATCCCCACCAGTGACACACACAAATGTCCAGGTATTGACAGCTAACAGCATAATCAAAAGGTCTAAGTGTGGACATTCTTATATCAAAGTATTAGCAAAGCCATTTTCAAGTATTCCTGCAGAGCTTGCAAAAGATCAAACGATACAAAACACTCCCAGCATGACTGAATCGAACTGTGATCACGTGTTCCAAGGCAACAGCAACACGGTGCCAGTCAGTGACCAACATATCCCATGAGTCAATTACCAAGGGGCCACAATTGTAAGAAAAGTATTTCCGTATCAGCTGTCCTACATCAAACCTAGTCTGTCAGTCACAGATCACACTCCAAGTAACCTGGAGAAATTAAAGAACTAAAAAAATAAAGTACTTTTTCCTTCCTCATGGGTCTGACTTCCTGCACTATCCAAAGAAAGAACAGAATCTATTGGTACTGAGGTTGCATCAACAGGAAGATGCTTATGATGATCCACCTCTTTGAATTTTAAAAGGAATTTTACACATTAATAAAGAAGAAAAAACCTTTACTTTTGCATGAACTCTGAAAATCAAGTGTAGAAAAAATTAAAACCTGATTTAGAAGGAATAACCACCTGCTGAAAACATTAGACCAGGTGATGTATATTCCAGTTCCAAATACAGACAAATGCAACATGTCCAACTACAGTCATCCTAATGGCCAGAACAGTCTAAACTGGAACTGTCCCTAACGTTCATTTCAGAACTGTAACATTACACTAATAGTTATACCACACACACACACACTCCCCCAAGGTTTTAAAATTAATACAAAAATCAAGAATCACACTCAAAACTGGTAAGAGTTTTTTTAAATTTTCAATCAAAACTTGGATTTTTTAAGTCCTGGTTGAATTCTAAAGGTAACTGTTGAGTAGAACATATTTCTTCCTCTACAGTCACAACAGAAATATGTTTTGCATGAACAAAAAAACCAGAATTGATTCCTTGACAAAAAGAACCAGTTGAGGTTTTCCAAGTAAAAAAGTGAATTTGCTTACAGCATGCCAGACTTAAATCTATTTAATTTTTTGAAGTCAGGGCCTGCCTATATAATCTTGAATCAACAAGAAAGGCTTTTCCCCCACCCTCCACTTCCGCAACAGCAGCAAATAAAAAGTAACCAAAGGTGTGTGAGCTTTTATTTAAGTCGCACAACATTGTTAAATTTGGGTTAAAACTTATAGTACTTTGTACATTCTTTAAGTCAGCAAGATTCCAAGGAGACCCACCTTGTCTTGGGAATTGTTCAGCTAACTTCCTGAGACTTGTTAAGCTGTCAGCACCGAGCTGGCTTAAGATGCCCGGAAGCATTTCTGTGATCGGTTTGGCCTCTGCGTGACCAGTGATTGCAAAAGTGTTGGCAGAGAGGGAAGCTTGAACCTTGGGATTGTTGAAGTGAATAACTGTTCCATCATCTTTTATCATGTTCACCTGTTTAAATGTATTAATAACATTCACCAAAGTGTTGCAGCATCTTGTTAAACAAGAATGATCATTAAAATCTAGATTTAAAATACAAAAAAAAAAAAAAATCACAAAACTACCACTCCTCCTGGAGAATAATATAACCATGACAAAAGCACCTGGAATTAATACCATCTAAATTGGAAATAAAACATGAGTTAATGGTAAAACAGGGGTTGATACATACTATATGATAAGGCAGAATTTAAGAGCTATGGTTCCTCCATAAAATGTACTTAGCTGAATACTAATAAATATATAAGGAGTTATGTTGTAATCCAGTTCATGTGTATTTTTAACAAAACCAAAAAATATATGTAATTATTAGACTGTCAGGTATAAACATGTTGACATGAAGAACATCTGGGGATGGGAGGGGGAAAAAACCCCAACAAACCAACCAAACCCTTCAGCTCTGTGGTAACTCTGTACAGACTCAAAGCTCCAGCACAAGCTGAGCCACACGAGTTTAAGGCACTGCCTTTCACAGGTACCTGTGACACCTGTCAGGAAATCCTGACAATCCTATGAGGACTCTTTGAAGACTAAGGACATCACACAGTGATCCTGCTCTCTTCCTCTTCCCTGGTCTGCTGAATCACCAAGTTTTACAGCCAGTTTAGTGACCTGCTTTGCTCCTTCTGTCACAGTTTATACTGGCATATTTGTATGGGTCTGTGTTGTGTTTTTTAACTTACTGGGAAACCAAATGGAAAGTTAGAAAGGTTTTTCTTCTGGGCATGGCTAAACTAAAGTTATGTGGAAAATAATTTTGTCTGATCAAAGGAAGAGAGCCCTACCCACCCAACACAGCAGTGTTATTAAACTTACAAGACAAAATTAATATGCAATGTTATTAGTAGAAGTTACAGAGAGAAGTAAGAGATTTAAAACACAAAAACATCCAAGTTCTCAATCCTCACACAGCAGCAGATTTCAAAATACGTTTTAAACAGGAAAAACAGGTGTGTTGCTTTCCTGAAAAACTAAATGCCCCCCCTTTGCACATGAGAAAATAGTAAAGGTGTCAAGCACAGTCATCCTGTTAGTTAAAAACCTCCCTTAAAATCCCACAGATGGGTTACTCATGCTTGACTCAGTATTACTACCCTCCCCAAACTGTTCTGCACAAAGCTTACCAAGGTCAACTTGTGTTCACCTGGAGGCAACACACTACAAATTCTGTCCACAACTACAAGGTAGAAACATTCTGCATTATCTTCCTTCACACTAGGATTTTTAAAATCCTTAATAACTGTGTCTGAATAAAGATCCTGTGCTTTGTGTGGGGGAAAAAACCCCAAACACACACCCAGAACTGCATCTTCCTTGGGTTCATACAGCTCAGCATATACATACTGAGCTTAAGAAAACAGAAACTGAAGCGTTTCTGCAACAGAGGACTGAAAATTTACAGGCAGGATACACTGCTACGCTGCATCTGCAGCTGCCTTTGAAGAGAGGATGCACTCTGTGACCTCTGCAAGCACCTTGCAATCCTGCTTAAATTAATTAATCACAGATTAAATACTGTGCTTCTTTAACCAAGCACTAAAGTAATACTGTGTTCGTGGTGAAGGAACACCTCTCTCCTCCTCCTCCTGCCCCCGGGAGCGTCACTCCCTACAGTGTCATGGAAAACATGCTTTATTCATACCCATCAATTAGAGTGTTCGAGGAATACCTGAAACCTTCACATTCCCACTTACATTAGCACAGAAGCTGCTTCTGTAGGTTCTCTGCAGTGTTTTAAGAAATGTTCATTTCCTTTTTGGTGTAGTAAAAGATCCTAATTTTGACAATATGAACAAGGTTCTTACTCGAGGTATTTTCTAAACCTTTCTTTTTATTCTGCACCACTTAACTCTTGCCTTGATGTGCCTGCACAGAACATGTGTGTTTACTGTTCTTCTCTTTAGAGCAGGCAATCAAGTTCACAGAAGTCAAGAGCAAAGAAGTTTTGCTCTGCAAGGAACACAAGACACAGACACAACAAAGAGCTTACTCTGCCTCCTGTAAGCACTGTCTGGCCAGCAGAACCTTCCCCTTCTTTCTCCAGGTACACACACTCATTTCATGTCAACAACAATCCATCAAATAACTTTACCTATCTAGCCAGACCTGGAAGTTTTTCTTGGAAAATAAACTGTTGTCAGAAACAAAAAGAAAGGCAAAACCCACCACACCACCACCAAAACAATACAGTGCATTTAATTTCAAACAGGAAACACTGATTTTATCACTATACCTCTTCAATGCCAGCAATGTTATTTACTGCCAGTTTTTTGAGGGAGCTCTGAAGTTTTTTGTCATCAGCTGTAGCTGTTCTGTGCACCACCTTCTTCTTTCTGCGAGCTGTTCCCTGGGAAAGAAACAAGGTGTGACAGTCAGCTAAACTCAAAATCCCTCAACACTAATTGTGAAAGTCATATCACTGTCTCAGCAGCATCTTTCAAGTTATGAGACATTTCTGTAGTCAAAAATGCTTCTCAATTTATTTTCCTTTACCCACAACTTTAGCCATCAGTCTCAATTTTAAGGGTTTTATTAAATATTGAAGACCAAAAAGACACCAAACAGCAACACATTTTCTCTTCCTGTAAACCACAGAAAAAAAATATTATGTACTATTAAGTAATATATAAGAAAGCTTCCCAAGAACTTTATTTTTTCCAATATGAAGCACAAATACAGCGATTTAAAAGGTCAGAGTTTTGTAACCAAGTAATTAACATTTTTAAAGTGTTCCACAGGCGCAGTTTTGGAATTTCCACTTGGCAAACCCTCCCCTCCATGGCAGGGGATGAGCACCCACACTGAACAAATGCCATGCCTTTTCTGGGGTCATATTAACTACCTGCTGGCTCAGAGAAAAGCAGCAGCTCAGTGCAGAGTCAGTGCCTGGAGCTGGCACTGAAAACCCCCAATAGGGAGAGGAGAAAGGCAGGGCTGGAACACCAAACAGGTGAGTTTAACTGGAGCTTCCACAGGTCACAACAAGTCACTGAGTTAAGAGAACACTGACACACTGGGAACTGCAAGAAACTTGCCTTTCAGGTAGCAGCACCACGATACAGGCCACACTAAACCTGTATCTGTCAAGCCTCAGAAAAATGTATTTTTCCCCCTTCTATGAGCTCCAGCCTATGTTTTGAAAAGCATCTCTGGTGGGTTTCTTACCTTTCCTCCTATTCGGACCTGGGCTTGAAGCTTGGCCAGTTTTTCTTGATTCATAGTGACGTGTCTAAAGAATAAGAAGACACAAACTCAGATTAACAATCAAAACAGCAGGGAAAAAATTGACATGGTCCATTTTAAAAGCACTCTTAAAATTGCAGTGTTTTTTTTAAACTTACAGAACACCACCCAAAGTAGTGTGTCTAATGAACACAAAAACAAAGCTTTAAAACCTGAATAATTCGAAGTGGTCCTGCAGCAGTGCAGTTTGCTGGAGTGCCTGGGCCACAGTGAGGCAAAGCAACAAGACACATCACTCTGCATCACTCTGAGGCACTGCAAATTCCCAGAGTGCCAATTCACTTTTGGAAACATTTAACTGACCTATTGACTGAAAACAGACCCCAAACAGCACGCACAGCACAACAGCGTCTGGGAAAACACCCTTCTCTTATCAGGGCCCAAGGAGAGACTCATCACTAAACTACTTTGAATACTATTTCCATACAATGAATCTCTGATACTTTAACTAATAAGTCAGCTCTGAACCCAGCGGAGTTCGCGCCTGGGCAGACTCCCTGCGTGAACCCCTGGCAGCCCTTCATCCCATTCAATGACGGCCAAGTTAGTCCAGTGGCTTCTCCCAGGAGTCAGGTGGGACCTTTAAAGAGTGAAAGCCCTGGAAAAAACCCTAACGCGTGGAAAAACACCTCAGGCCTTCCAGGAGAAGGCAGGCGTTCCGCTGCTGTGCCGCGGGCAGCGCTCAGAGCTCCCGGGATGAGGAGCAGCCCCCTCCGCGTGTGCTCCGTGCCGGGGGAGGCCGAGGGGCTGGGGGCCGGGCCCCCCGAGTGCGGGGAGGGAGAGGGGCTCAAGGTTCACCCCTCAGAGCCGCGCCGGAGGGCCGCGGTCCCCGAGCTAGGGCAGCCCCCGCGCATCGTCCCGCCGCAGGGCCTCGCTCCCCGGCGTCTGCTCGGGGAACGGCCCAGCGCGCCGAGCGAGCGCGGCACCGAGCCCCCCGCCTCAGGCCACCGCGGCCAAGGGCCAGGCAGCTCCGGGGCCGCGGGAGGGCTGGGCCGGGCAGGGCCCCTCACCTGAGCGCAGCGCAGCCCCCGCTGCCAACACGCGGCGAGCACAAGATGGCGGCCGGAGAAGGAAAGAGAGGCGCACAGAGAAAGGAAGCCCCGCACCACGTGATGGGGCGGGCCCGCGCGCGGATTGGCGGAGACGCCAGATCATTTGCATAGAGGCGGGGGGCGCGCGGGGATTGCTGGGAGTTGTAGTCCCCACAGAAGGACACACAGCGGGTGTCCGCGGGCAGTAACACGGGCCCCGGGGCAGGCACCAACGCCCCGGTGTAGTCTACGGTGCCACCGGCACAGGGAGCGGTGCCCAGTGACTCGCACGAGGGACACGGCGGCTCCACCCGCGCCACCATGCGCTCCGCCGTGGCTCTCAGC